>CM075967.1:35731747-35806747 GCA_038048745.1 Coluber constrictor foxii
GGAAATCATTCCAGAAGAACAGGACCGTTCTTGCCACTGTTGCAAGGAAGGAGGGAAGAGACGGTTAGCCAAAGGGATGATGACTTTCTATAAGGCCATGATTCAGGATGAAGGAAAGTGGGTGTGGGAATTGACACAATCATTGGCACCCACCCAGGACAAACAGTGACTGGTTGATTAGACTGAATGAAAACAGAGTTCATGTGTTATCTCCCCCACAAAAAAAAATTATGTAGCACTGGAAAACCAAGAGAATGAGTAATACATGATACAGCCCAAAATGAAGTACAGACCCTCATTTCACGCACAGCTAAATCTTGATTGGTCTGCATTCCACAATATGGTTCTATTCCACATTAATGCGATTGCATTAAGAGTCTGGCAATCTGGATTGCAAAATAAGATAGTATCAAGTTTCATTATCTGCCTAGGTTACGATAGATTACTACCGGAAAACATTTTACATATTTATCTGTAAATCATTACTTTTCCTTTTTGTTTGATCACTTCCTCACAACTCTCTCACCACGAATTTGTTTAACTATATTTAGAAGATTCATGACACAGCCTTTGTCTCACTGCCAGCCCCCTGTGAAAGCAGCCTAAATTTCTTCTCAACTGTTCCAGATTGAAAGTTCAACTTCTCTTGAGACAACTCTTGGTATATATAAAATCGACGAAGCCTCGTGTAAAATTTGGTAATTACATGATCAGGGGATCTTCTCTCTTGCTTCTCCCCATTACTAGGCACTGACCATCCCAGAGCTATCTCCCTGGGTAATGCCTTACCCATTCTTAAAGGAGCCCTGGTGGCACAGCAGACTAAAGCACTGTTATTAATAGTTATTAACATCAGCTGCCTGCAATTACTGCAAGTTCAGATCTCACCAGGCTCAAGGTTGATTCAGCCTTCCATCTTTTCTAAGGTAGGTAGAATGAGGAACCAGATTGTGGGGGCAATAAGCTGACTTTGTATAAAATACAAAAGTATGAAGGCTAATGCATTGTAAGCCACCTTGAGTCTCCGGAGAAGGGCGGCATATAAATCAAATTTTAAAAAAAGCACTCTTCAGATATATTTGTTACTATATTGGTCTTGCAGAACACTAGTATAGTATAATAACAGTATAATAATTATACAGTACCCTGTTTCCCCGAAAATAAGACATCCTCTGATAATAAGCCCAATCGGGCTTTTGAGCGCATGTGCTAAAACAAGGGGCTCCCCCCGAAAATAAGCCCTCCTCAAAAATATTTAAACACAGAGCTGGAAATCAGGTAAGATGGCAAGAGGAGCCCCATCTTGCTCCATGAACCCAAAAATAATAAGACCATCCCGAATATAAGGCCAAGCGCTTATTTCGGGGTTCAGCAAAATATAAGACAGGGTCTTATTTTCGGGGAAACACGGTATAAAAACAACACTTTATAGTTTTAATGTTTCCTACTGGTGTTTTATCAATTGCAAGCCACCTAGAGTTACCTCCAGGTGAGATAGATGGCCGTATAACGTTAATAAATAAATAATAGTGTTATTGAAATGGGTTCAATGATTTCTGAAAAGACTACCATGTTTTCCCGAAAGTAAGACCGGGTCTTATATTAATTTTTGCTCTGAAAGATGCATTAGGGCTTATTTTTGGGTTAGGTTTTATTATTATTATTATTATTATTATTATCATTATTATTATTTAATTAGATTTATATGCTGCCCTTCTCCAGAGACTCAGGGCGGCTTACAATGCGTTAAGCAATAGCCTTCATACTTTTGTATATTTATACAAAGTCAGCTTATTGCCCCCACAAACTGGGTCCTCAATTGACCTACCTTAGAAAGGATGGAAGCCTGAGTCAACCTTGACCCTGGGGAGATTCGAACTTGCAATAATTGCAGACAGCTGAATGTTAATAACAGGCTTTTAGTCTGGTGAGCTATCCAGGCTCAACATTTTGGGGGAAAGATGGTACTAAATGCAACCATCTGGCTGACAATCTTAATTGGGGCTTATTTTGGGGGGTGAGGTTAGGGTTAATATTACATCCTGAAAAATCATGCTCGGATTTATTTTCTGGTTGGGTCTTATTTTCGGGGAAACGGGGTAGTAGGCCGGCTGGCCTGCCTATCTATCTGAACTGCATTGCTGGTTCTGTCCCAGACAATTACATTAATGGATTTGGGATACCGGCAGTTCAATTAAAATTGACAAGAGTTTTGCCAGTCTTTCCTTCTAGCCCAAGTGATGGAAACACTGGGAGACTGTTTACCGCTCTTTTTAAAGATAATAAACCTCTGTCCAAATATAGAGCTGATTATAGGTTGCCAAGGTGGAAGACAAACTAGGATGGAGGGATCTCTTTCAATGGATCACGTGAGCTCTCTCCTACCTTATCTTGCAGGCCCATTGATAACTGTCAACCTCACTGACCTGTGCTTGGACTTATGTTCAGAAATCACTTAAGCAAAGGTCACTAACACAAAGCATTTCTATGGCAGTGTAGAGAGCCACAAAGATGATGTTGGGGGAAACTTTGCAGAAATTCAAAACAATTTCTAAAACAAAAGTATGCTTTAAGCCCAGGAAACAGAAAAACAGGGGAAAAAAAGCATTAGAAAGGAAGTCTGGTTCCACTCAAATTCATTGTGGCATTAAGGAGGGATGGGGAAACAAAGGCAAGCTTTCAAGATTCTATTGCTATAACTTATTGTATTTTTCGGCATATAAGATGCACCTTCCCCACGCCTAAAAATTTAGTTGCGTCTTATACATTGAATGTAGCCCCGCCCACCCTTTGGCCTCTGCCTCCCAACAGTTACCTCCTTGCAGCAAGAAGAAACAGCTCCTTTCAGCTTCAGCACAGCCTAATTAGCATAAACTGATTGGATTGGCCTCCCGACTCTCAGCTGTTTTGCTCTCAGCTGTTTTGCGGGGGCCTCTGCTGCTGGCGGCAAGGAGGTAAGTTGCTGGGAGCAGATTTTTTTTTCTTCTTGTGCTAATCAAGCTATGCTGAAAATGAAAATGAAAGTAAAGCAGGCTATTTGCTGCAATGAGGCAAAATTGCTGGGAGGCAGAGGCAGATTCCTTTTTCTTGTTTTCCTCACCAAAAAAGGGAGGCGCGTCTTATACTCCGGAAATACGATATATCATGGGGGATGCATAAGTTATAACTGATATCATGGGGGACTTTTTGCATGGGGGAATGTTCCCAATGCCAGAGCTGGAGATCATATTGAGGTGCTTTTATTGACTTATGGAATAAGAGAACCGAATGAACCTCTGATTACGTTAACTGTCATTGTACATTTCCAGTACAATGGAACCTAGGACTCTCTCTTGTTTTTGGTTCTCTGAAGGATGAAGCTTGTCAGGAGATAACCAGAGTATAAATTATGCAAGCCCTGTCCTGAAAATAGTTGCACAAACAGTGATGTATAATTATGCCTGGCCGTATGGTATGGAGACCAGAAAGTGTTGTTAAGCAGCTTTCCACTGCATCGTCAAGTAGCCATCGAACCAAATATTTCAAGATGGTCAAAGGCCTTTTGTCGTATTCTCTGGAGAACCGGATGTTGAAGCCTTCAGACCCACTGCGACAAATCAGGGAGGCAATATGAGGATACGATCGCTCATCTTCATAACAATTGGACTTCTGCTTTTGACACAAATCATACTGAGTTGCTCGGCGCACCATCTGGTTTAACTGCATGGGATCCCAGTTTATAAGGCCTGGGGATGTGGACAAGATGCTGGTAGCCATCAGGACTTCCACAAGCTCCGTTGACCCTTTCCCATGTTGCCTTATTACTTCTAACTGAAGCAGTGAGCATATGTTGGAAGGGTGCTAGTGGACTTAAAAGGAACAGTGGCCCATCTGCCGGAAGAAATTCTCCTTGGCTCCAGAGAAACTCACCAACTATTGTTCAAATATCCCTTTGCCATTTTTATCAGTTTGTGGAATAGGGGCATTTTGTGTACAATTGCCATGGATGTTTGCGGAGTATATAATAACAGAGTTGGAAGGGACCTTGGAGGTCTTCTAGTCCAACCCCCTGCTTAGGTGGGAAACCCTACACCACTTCAGACAAATGGTTATCCAACATCTTCTTAAAAACTTCCAGTGTTGGGGCATTCACAACTTCTGGAGGCAAGTTGTTCCACTGATTAATGGTTCTCACTGTCAGGGAATTTCTCCTTAGTTCTAAGTTGTGTCTTTCCTTGATTAGTTTCCACCCATTGCTTCTTGTCCTACCTTCAGGTGCTTGAGGTTTTCGTGGGTGTTTGTATGTAGGTTTGGTTATTCGGGTCTTCTCCTGTGTAAAATTGGAAGTGTCTTGGCGACGTTTTGACAAAGTCTCATTCATCATCTTCAGGCTGGTGTTCTCGGCTTTGTGCTTCCAGGAGCAATGGAGCTTCCAGGAGCTTCCTGGAAGCACGAAGCCGAGAACACCAGCCTGAAGATTACGAATGAGACTTCATCGAAACGTCCAATTTTATGCGGGAGAAGACCCGAATAACCAAAGACCTACACACACACACACACACACATATATATGTTTTCTGAGGTTTTGGTCCTAGAAGCACGAAGCCGAAAACACCAGCCTGAAGATGACGAATGAGACTTCGTCGAAACATCGCCAAGACACTTCCAATTTTACGTGGGAGAAGACCCGAATAACCAAAGACATACATACATACATGTGTGTGTGTGTGTATGTATGTGTGTGTGTGTGTGTGTACACACGCACACACACGCACACACACACACACACACATACACATAGACATAGACATAGACATACATATACATTCTTACTTTTGGTAGGATTTACTAAAAGATCCTTAGTAAAAAAAATTGCTAAAAAGGCTAAAAGAAACACACACACACACACACTTGTTGGATTATATTCCTGTAAAACAAAGAAGTATCTAATTTGGTGGCTGTTTCTATCACAGTCCCTGAAGACTTTTGACATGTTATCAACATTAGTTGGTATACCAACTATAATGATCCAGGACAGGAACAGCCTGAATATTACTGTCCAGGAAATGGCAGCTTCCTACTTTTCTTTTCCTTCTGTTCAATTGTATCTGAATCTTGAAGACTGCCTGGATAACTTTCCCTGCTGTTTTCTTGGCAAGGTATTTCAGAAGTGGGTTTGCCGCCGCTACTTTTCTTGGGCTGAGAGAAAGTGATTGGTTTTGTGCCCAAGGTGGAACTAGCACTCAGAGTCTCCCAATTTCTATCTTGATGCCTAGACCAGGGGTCGGCAACCTTAAACACTCAAAGAGCCACAAAAGTCCTTAACCGGAAGCCCCCCGTTCAATTCTGGAGCTGACCGGAAGTCCGGTTCCCCCACCAGAGTCTCCTCCTAGCGCGGTGACCGTTTTCCTCTACCTATCAATTGTGGAACCAACTGGAAAACCTGCCCCTTGCCATAGAATCTCCTCCTGGCACGCCTTGCTTCCCGCCCCTCCAACCGGAAGCTCCTCTCAAAATTGTGGCGCAGTGACAGGGAGCCGCGGCAGAGGGATGAAAGAGCCACATGTAGCTCCAGGGCCACTGGTGGCTGACCCCTGGCCTAGACCAAACTGGGTTTCTAACTTCCTCTTTACCGAATTCTATTCTTATACTTGGGCTGGAAACTGAAATTCTTGCAACATATGGAATCAGGTTGCTGAGTGGGCTGCCTAGGTTCTTGTGATGGCATCTACGTTTGGGAAAGTGTTATTCCTCTAAAAATTTGTGGTGCAACACTCCATCTATACCTGTTCGGTACGAACATTTGATGGGATGGTTTTCCTTTCTGCCTTTGTTTCCTTTCTGTCTCCCCACCTGCTTGTTGTACGTGACATTTTCAGTTTGTTTTTTTGTTTTTTATTTTGCAGGTTATATTTTGCAGAGTGCTTCAACGTGATTTTGATAGGATATAAAAATATATTTAATATGTTTTATTATTGTTACAGTTATAACGAGGTCGGGAATTATGAATCATTCTATGGGGCACATTACCTTACATGGAATAACACCTCAAGGGTTGTCCCATAAAGTTAACTATGGTGACAGAAAATGATAACAAGACAGACAGTTTTGCAGATGAGTGTAAAAACTGTTACCTGCTCATCTTACATGCATTTTGTCTTTTTAATTTATTTGTTATAGAATGCATTCACAAATTCTTGTCCCTTAGCTATGTACTTAACATGTCCCAAATCTAGCCAACATTCATATTTATTTTATAAGCTTGTGTGTTGTCCACTCCAGAGGTGGGTTTCAGCAGGTTTTGACCAGTTCTGGAGAACCGGTAGCGGAAATTTTGAGTAGTTCTTGAGCCGAGGTGGCACAGTGGTTAGAGTGCTGTACTGCAGCTACTTCAGCTGACTGCTAGTTCAGCAGATCAGCGGATCAAATCTCACCGCCCCAAGGTTGACTCAGCCTTCCATCCTTCCGAGGTGGGTAAAATGAGGACCCGGATTGTTGGGGGCAATATGCTATTTAATATACTGTCGATTGTTGTAAGCCGCCCAGAGTCCTCAGAAAGTGGGCGGCATAGAAATATGATTAATAAAATAATAATAAATAAATAGTTAGGAGAACCGGTAGTAAAAATTCTGACTGGCCCCACCCCCATCGATTCTCTGCCTCTCGAGTCCCAGCTGATTGGGAAGAAATGGGGATTTTGCAGAATCCTTCCCCTGGATCGGGGAGGAAATGGGGATTTTGCAGTAACCTTCCCTTGGATCGGGGAGGGAATGGAGATTTTACAGTATCCTTCCCCTGCCACACCCACCAAGCCACACCCACTTCTAACAAAGCTAGAAAAACTGCCATGGTAAAAATTAATGAAAAAGGTACGATTAAGGTATGTAATATGGAAAGAAGGATCCATGGACATGTTCGATCATTCAATGCCAGCACCAGAAAAGACAGAATTCTTTGATGTTAAATGCATTGTGGTCGGTGGTGGGTTTCAAAATCTTTTACTACCAGTTCTTTTTTTTTGTTTTTTTTCTTATTTTTTAATAAGAACTGTTATTTCTTTAATAGAACTGTTATTTCTTATAACAGTTTTATATATCCCTTTATATTATTATACCCATTTAACCATTATTTTACAAAGGCTTAAGTCCCATATTAAAAAAAACCCACTTCATATATTTTATCATTACATTAATTTCATATTTCATCTCCATATTTTATCATCTAGCCATCGGTAAAACAAATCTCAAATCAAATAATATTGTTTATCTTCCTGTTCTCTAATTTCAAATGTCAATTTGCTCATTTCAGCACAGCCCATAATTTCCTCAATAACTTCATCCTCAGTAGGTATCTTCTCACCTTTCCAATTTTTAGCAAAAACAATTCTAGCCGCTGTTAAAACATTCACAATTAAATATCTCAATTCCTTGTTATACATCTCTGGTAGAATCCCTAATAAAAATAATCTCCGGTTTAAAGTCAAACTACCAATTCTGTGGGTATGGCTTGGGAGGGCGTGGCATGGCTTGGTGGGCGTGGCTTGGTGGGCATGGCAGGGGAAGGATTATTGTAAAATCCCCATTCCCTCCCCACTGCAGGGGAAGGATACTGCAAAATCCCCATTTCCTCCCGATCAGTTGGGATTCGGGAGGCAGAGAACCGATGGGGGCGGAGCCACTCAGAATTTTTACTACCAGTTCTCTGAACTACTCAAAATTTCCGCTACCGGTTCTCCAGAACTGGTCAGAACCTACTGAAACCCTCCTCTGGTTACTACCGGTTCATCCCGCGTGTGCATGGTTCACACCTGCATTCCGTGCATGTGCTTTGCTCTTGTGTGTACCTTCTGTGCATGCACTCATGCCCAAATAGGATGGCATAGAGCTGCACTTGTGATTTCCGCTACCGGTTCAGAACCAGGTCGAACCGGCTGAATACCATCTCTGTGGGAACTGGAACCATTTGATTATTCTTAAGACTATGAAATCATGTAGGAGGTCCACAAAATGCCCCTGTACTGTTCACACTATAATGGTGTGCACGTTCAATGCTCCTTTACCTACTCCCCGAATTCTTTTGTACATCTTTATTTTGTTTTCCATGTACTATGAAGTGCTAATTTTCCCATTGTTTACTGATGATTACTAAGATTACATATCCAACTCATTGGAGGATCTAATTAAATGAGCCTGTCTGGAAAACATTGAGTAGTGGAATCCCACACAGATAGTTCAGTCCTTTGGATGACTCAGATCTAGCTGGATTCTAATATAGGACAGGAGAATTGCCTGGAAAGTGAGGGAGGCGGCGGGGGGTGGGGGTGGGGGAAGTCTGCGGAGGTTGAAGCTGCCCTACAGGCCCGGGAATAGTTTGGTGAATCTAGCAAAACTTGAAATTTTCCCTTATTCAGAGGCAGCTCACAGTGGTTATGGTTCCCTGAAGTTTACAATTATCTGCAGCTTTCCTGTACTCGGGAACATGCTAAGGTTTAATCACACCGCATTCCCAGCCAAACAAATACATTTCAGACACTTTATTTTTAAAAATGAAATAAAGCAGATCCTTCTGATTCGGCATTGTTTGCTGCGGGCTGTTATTATATTTTCTGATGATCATCACACAAATGATTAGATTCTTCCTCAATTTCTAGGTTTTTTTAAAAATTCTCCCAACTAGCAACGTTCTCGGTGACCGAGTACTGTGTATGAGGAACAGTATTTGTGTTGTGGTTCGCCAGCAGCCTGTGGATCTGGCAGCGGAGTCGGACAGTGATGAGGCTGAGGAAGAACATGGGCCAGTCCTGGAGGCTGGGAAAGGCCCAGATGAGAGCTCTGCGTCGGAGGCAGAGATGGGGCCAGAGCCATCAGGGACTGATGTGCGGTCTCCAGAATCTCCAGAGACTGACAGTAGAGAGGCAGAGGAATAGGAGGAGCCTGTTCCTAGTGCACGTATGAGAAGAGCTGCCAGAAGGCAAGAGCAGCTAAAGCAAAGAGGATGACTTGGGAGTAAGGCCAAGAGATGATTGGCCCCTCCCATAAGGCTTAAAAGACCAGCAACGGCTCTTGGGCTCTTTGTCGGAAAACAACATTGATAGTCTTGCTGCACTTATCTCTTGTCAGCGTCTTCTGCTTTTGAACTTTTGCCAAGAGAAGCCTTTGGCAGTTTGCCTAATTATACCAAGGTTGGTGATTAGACTGAAGAATTTGTGTTATGAAGAGTTTGTTATAATTTAATTTGGACTACGCTGAGAATGAGTTTATTCTCAGCTGTTCTAATAAAGTCTGTTTGTTTTGGAACTGTTTGCGTCGATTACTACCTACTCGGGCCTGGGTCACAATTCGCCCTACAGCAGGGGTGTCAAACTCAAGGCCTGAGGGCTGGATCTGGCTGCCCTGGAAACAGTGACCGGCCTGTGGTGCCTCTGCCAGCAAAGATGGAGGTCAGGAGGGCTGCACACGGCCCTCACAAGCTCCGTTTTAACTGATAGAGGGTTGCAGGAAGCAGTCCCAGCCAAAAACAGAGCTCATGAGGGCCACGTGCATCCCCCCCAGCTCCATTTTCACTGGCAGAGGGTTGCAGGAGGCCGTCCCAGCCAAAAACGGAGCTCGCAAGCCCATTTTCGCTGGCAGAGCGTTTGGGCCGCCACAGGTGCCCCTGACAAAGTGACGTCAAGCTGGTGACACCCACCCTGGATGCGCACACCTGTAGCACCCCCCTTGGGTCAAACACAACCCTGAGGCGGCCCTCAATGAAATCCAGTTTGACACCCCTGCCCTACAGGAACTCGGTGAGCGAAGGCTCTCTTGCAACCCTGTTGCAATTAAGGTAGAAGAACAGAATACGAACTGTAGAATATGCTCAAGGATGCTTGTGGAATTCCATTTCCTGGCATCTTTACAGGTAGCCTTCAACTTGTGACCACTTGCTTAATGACCATTTGAAGTTGTGATGTCGCTGAAAAAAGTGACTTACAAATTGGTCCTCACTGGATGACTGTTGCAGCATCCCTATGATCACGTGATCAAAATGTTGGTGCTTGGCAGCTGGCATGTATTTATGACAGTTGCGGAATCCCGGAATCATATGATTACCATCTGTGACATTCATGGAGTTTCTAACTGTCAGTGCGTTATTTGTATTTGCCAGCTGAGTTTCCATTTTGAACATTACGGTAGCTTGCCAGAGAACTTTATCTTTGAAGATAAGCCCATCTTGTGATTTCTGAGCTACTGCGCATGTCTACATTCATTCTTGCTTTCTAACTTCCTGATTTACTTTTTCCTTTGTCCGTCTCTGAGAGATCACTACCGGTAAAATGTAGTTAGCTAGTTTTTTTACTTTTATAAATAAAATGTTTCTTAGAATGTATACTTCGGGTTTTCTTTCTTTGGGAGTATACACCATGGAAAACAAGATCCATTCATCTCTAATTAATTACAGTTTCCCCAGGGGGGGGGGGACGTAAAGTAAATGTAGGAAGCAGCAAACAAAAAAAAAACAACTCATACAATTGGCAATGGGCATAACTCAATTAACAGCTGCATCGTTTAACGATGGAAGTACCTGTTCTAATTGTTTATGGAGATTCTCAGTCATCCTGCTCACGGTTGTCCCAAAAGTGCTTTTTCCAGAGGCAACTGGACTGTTTGGTTTTTCTTTGGAGATGTTTCGCTTCTCATCCGGGAAGCTTCTTCAGTTCTGACTGGATGGTGGGAAATGGAAGGATTTCTACATTTAAATGGAAGGATGTATAGGTATACATCCTTCCATTTTCTCCACCATGTTTATTGCATAACTTACCATATGTAATGGCACAGAGAGGTCTATGATAATTGTGGGCTAGAGAGGCCATGTTAAAAGTTTCTACTAGTCCTCCAAAAATTATGATGGAGCTCTTAATCGTTTTGTTTTGATTTGGGCACTGGGTTTTCTTGTTTTTGAAATGCTTAGGAAAATATCATTCCAAGGCCTAGATCCTCTTTCTTCTCTAATGCATACCATTATTTTAATTACTACATTAAGTCAACGGTGCTGCTCAAATTATTGAAACTCACAGAAATGTAATTATCATATAATGATGATAAACAAAGCAAACATGAGAAGTATTTTCCCTCCCTACTTATGTCAAGAGGTTATACAATAGACGACCAGAATGGTTATAATGCCAAATATGTGTTCAAGCGAGAAGTGAAATTACCTCCCCAGGATCCAATATCTTAATGAATTTTTAAAAATGATGCCTGTCTCGATTGATTTAATAAAAAAAGACAGTGATAAGAGAAAGACCCATAATCTGAATTGGCTGCATGACAACATGAGAAATTCCCAAATCATTCTGACATGTAATGAATCTCCAATAAAAACTTTTTGTTGATTTTGCTTTTTATGACAGGGTTGGGTTTTTTTTTTTTTTACGTGTCAGAACGATTTGGGAATGTCACATGTTCTCCTGCAGCCTATTCAGATTATGGGCCTTTCTTTCTTTCTTTCTTTCTTATCAAATTTATATACCGCCCTACTCCCAAAAGGGACTCAGGGCGGTGAACAGCCAAAATAAAATACAATAACATATAAAAGTTAAAAGCTATTAACATAAATTAAATAATTTGGGCTCAGAGAAGAAAATTTAAAACATCCAATTATATAAAACATTTAAAAACCCAATTTAAAAGGGGAGAGTAAGGCCAGACCAGCCTGTTGGAATAAAAACATTTTTAGGGCACAGCGGAAGGTGCGTAAGTCTTGAAGCCTCCTTATCTCTGGGGGGAGCTCGTTCCAGATGGCAGGAACGAGCTTATCACAGCCTTTCATAATCAATATTGATTATATAGTCCCATGATGGCGAACCTATGGCACCTATATCGGTGCCATATCGGTGGGCATGCGAGCATTGACCTAGCTCAGCTGTAGCTGATTTTTGGGTCTTACGAGCACACCAGAAGTTGGCAAATGAGCAGTTTCTGGCCTCCAGAGGACCTCCAAGGGGATGGGGAAGGCCATTTTCACTCCTAGAAAGCCTCTGGAGCCTGGGGAGGGCCATCACATGCCAAAAACAGGAGAAGCACGGTGCGTTTGTATCACGTGTGCATGCGTGGGTGTGTGTGTAGGCGCATTGAATTGTGGGTGTGGGCACGCATGTGTGCAACACCCCCCCCCCCCGTGCTCCCCCCGCTTTTGGCACGCGACGGCAAAAAGATTAGCCATCACTGATATAGTCAGTATTGAATTCTGAGAGCAGTTCGACAGAGCTACAAGGATCTGCCATGTAGAACCTTACAAGAATTGTTATGCTGCCCAGCGTCCTCACAACTGCCTCCTCAGAAACTGCCCTTCACAATGTCACTCTCCTCATCTTTCTTCTCGGTTTCTTGTGTGTGTTTTCCTGGCAGGAAGCAAAAATAAAAACTTCCCCTTTGGCTAAAAAACCTGGTGAAATGAGGGATCGAAAAAAAAAATGCCACATGTCCAGAGTGGCATTCAAAGACACACAGTCCCATCTTGTGGAAGGAAATAAGCACTTGGCCTTATTTTCCGGGAGGTCTTATTATTTCGGGCGTGTGGAGCAAGACGGAGCTCCTCTTGCCGTCTTACGTGATTTCCAGCTCTCTCTCTCTAACCCTAACCAGAGGAAATGCTAGGGGACTGGCTGCGCATGCGTTTAAATATTTTTGGGGAGGGCTTATTTTCAGGGAGGGTTTATTTTACCGCAGGCACTCAGAGCCCGACTGGGCTTATTATCAGGGGATATTTTATTTTCAGGGAAACAGGGTAGGTACTAATAAATGGGGACAGTAGGCAAGTGAGGATACTTGAAGGAATTGGGCTACGTTTTTGGTTATCCCCAAGCACATGTGGTGAGCATACTTGTCACAGAGGGAGCATTTCATGCTCTTCCTTCTCGAGAGATTCTGTACATATGAAGCATGTGCAGGAGTCGTGTGGATCATTGGTAGAATGACTTGGGAGATTGGGTCCAGAGATGCTGCCTAAACCAGGGGTCTTTAACCTTGACAACTTTAAGCCTGGCGGACTTCAACTCCCAGAATTCCCCAGCCAGCTGGCTGAGGAATTCTGGGAGTTGAAGTCCGCCAGGCTTAAAGTTGCCAAGATTGGAGACCTCTGCCTAGCCCTAGAGAATAGTCAGATAAGAGACAGCATAGTCTACAGCTGGATCAGTGAGTGGGGCAACAGGCTTTAAAAAGGCCCCCCTTAATCCCTGGGATATACAGTAAAGAAGATGGTGGATTTATAACTTCAGACTTGCAAGCTTACAATAAAGTAGAATTAGCTCATCAGGTTGTGTTTCCTGTCTGATCCGTTGTGTGATAGAAAATGTAGAAAGGAACTGAAGGGAGAGGGGGCATTCCAGAGGAGAAAGAGGCCACTCACTCCAGATTTTCTGTTTGAAAGAAAGAGGGTGAAGACAGTCCTTCTCTAAAAGTTCAAGAGAGTACATTGTAGAAGTAAATTATAGGGTCCTTAATAGTCCAGGAAGATTTTTGTCTGTAGGTGTGAAAACAAGAAAGAACTCAGATATCATCACGATGTATCACTCTTAAATTTGAGCCTGACAGCCCGGTAAGGCTGAATTAGGAGACAAGAGCTATTGGAATCCTTAAGGACAGTGCAGTGACTTCTGAATACAATTCAGTATGGTGCTCATTACCAAGAAAGTTCTTTATGGGTTGGGCATTAAGGTACTTTTAGGATCACCAGGGTTGAGTCAGCTCATCCAGTGCTCACTTCTGTCCCCATGTGGCATCCAGGAAGGGAGAGCGAGGAAGCAACTTTTCACAGTACGAACTACACAGTATTGTTGTGACCTAGGCTTACTGAGTCACTACAAGACACAATTAGTCCCCCCAAAAAACTATTTTATTGTAACAACTGAGCATTAAGTTCATTCCCAGATGAGTCCCAATTAGTTGCAAAACAAGTCCTTCGGAAGAAGTCCTTTGGGATAATCACCAACCTTTATCTCTTTTGACACCCTGCCAAAGGCCTTACTTGGCAAAGCCCCATGGAGTTCAAAAACAAAACAAGAGATGCCGACTGGAAACAGAGTTAGCAACGTTGCTTTCCTGTAAAAGGCCCAAGTGCCTTTGTTTCTCTTTTAAGCCTTATGGGAGGGGCCAATCATCTTATGGCCTTACTCCAGAGTTGTCCCTTTTGCTCTAGCTGCTCTTGCCTTCTGGCAGCTCTGTGCATGCGTGCACTAGGAACAGGCTCCTCCTGTTCCTCTGCCTCTCTGCTTTCCGACTCTGGGGGCTCCGGAGTCCGTGCATTACTCCCAGAAGGCCCTGACCCCATCTCTGCCTCCAATGCAGAGCCCTCGTCCGGGCCTTCCTCAGACTCCAGAACTGGCCCATGTTCCTCCCCAGCCTCCTCACTGTCTGACTCCACTGCTAGGTCTGCAGGCTTCTGGCGGACCACAAAAAGTATAATAGTTCCTCCTCCTCCTCCTCCTCCTCCTCCTGCCATATCCATTAGCAGACATTGGCGATCCTATTTTTGTTTTATAGTTTATCCACAGAAACTCATTCCTGTTCCTGTTCACTTATAGGAAGACAGTTTAGTGGTTAGAAAAGTATTTGATTATTAATGATGTTGGATATAGATACCACAGGGACTATTATTTAGCTTGTAATATATTTTAATGTACCTGTAATGGTTTGATTAGGGTAAGTTTATGTAAACCACTGAGCTTCCATAGTGTATCAGTGATATACAATGACATCATTCATTCATTCATTCATTCATTCATTCATTCATTCATTCATTCATTCATTCAGAGAGTGTGTGAGAGAGACAGACAGACAGAGACAGACAGACAGACAAACAGAGTGAATACATGCATAAATTATCTTGAGGGAGAAATGTTGATCATGAATTTTATTATCTAGATGTCTAAAACTGAAGTGCCTAAGTAGAAGTTGGACAATTTCTCCAATTTCTCTGACTGGTAGAGATTCTCAGATCGGCAAGATATTTTTAAAAGTAAAGGCTAATATTCAGAAAAGGTGTAACTGAATATTATAGCATAGTAGTAATATAGTAATAGCTGTTCCTTTGTTTTTTTTATGTTAGAAATGAAGCCCAAATGTGGATTGTTAGTTATTATTTCTTTGGTTTATGACCGTTTGCTAAATGAATGCATCTTCAGAAGTCCTGTGAAAAACAGGATAAATGAAAGCTTTGTAACTTAAAGAGTTTAGCTATCATGAATAATTATAAGAATCCAAGCTGGAGATATAACCACAAATGATCAGAGTAATTTATGTCAATGCAAAGAAAAGGAAGCATCCAGTCAAGTCATTTTTGGTTATGGTTTCGTGAGCACCCTCAGACTAGAGGCTGCACATCTGAATGACAGTAAAAGACAAAAGAAGTTATCCAGGTGTTAAAACTTCCGTGGATGCTTTGAGAACTGCAGATTTCCCAGCCAATATTAGCAAAATAAATCCATCCCATCTTTACAGCTTAAAGCTGTCTACGGTTAATCAAGAGGCCTAGAATTTCACATGCTTGTACTAATTATTTTGCAATTTCTGAATCTCAAGCTTTTGTGCTGGCTTGAAATAGTCTTTCACCATTAATCATAAATTATGCATTGATCCAGTGGTTGAAATCCTAATTTTTTTACTACCGGTTCTGTGGACGTGGCAGGGGAAGGATACTGCAAAATCCCCATTCCCCCACCACTTCTTGGGGAAGGATATTGCAAAATCTCCATTCTCACCCCACTCTGGGGCCAGCCAGAGGTGATATTCCCCAGTTCTCCGAACTGTTCAAAATTTCCGCTACCGGTTCTCCAAAACCTGTCAGAACCTGGTGGATTTCACCCCTGCATTGATCCATATTCAGGCGGACGGAACACAACTAAGCATCTTGCCACCAACTGGTCTTAATGTGGGATGTAATAAGGTTCACTGTTACCATGAAACATATATGAGTCACAAACAGTTTGAGGGCACGCAACCTGAGGGAATAAAAACCATTTTTGCTTCTAAAAGATCTTTAGTGCTAGTAGGTATTATAACATAATCTTGAAGCCTGCCAGAGTAATTGTCCCGCTCAACTTAAAAGTAGCATAATTAAGGCAGTTATTGAGTCTCTTTCTTATGCTTTTGCCCTCTCCTGGACCAAGGAATTTTTCTATAATGGCCTTGCTATCAATCGGTCTCCATGTTCTGGTTACGTGTTCCATCACAAAAATTTACAATGCAAAATGACAGGGTACTTGCTGAGAGTTTTCTACTTGCTGCTATTTCTATTTCTCCCGCTTTCGGAAAACAAATTATCTTTACAAAAAGAGCAATATCCTATCCAATACCCCTTTGATATACTTTTGATTAAAACAATCTTCCAACAGGGTTCAAACCTGGGCCCAGCTTAGCGATTTTGAGAATGAGTAGTAGCCTTTATGTTGTAAACTAAAATTATAACATAACTGCAACTTTCAAACCACAGTGCTAACTGCCTTGTCTGCGGACAATGTAAGCCACAATTACTGAAATAATAGAAAATATTCCAGGAACATAATATTTGCCCCTGGAGATTAAATCACATGGTCTTCTGAGAATTTTCATTAAAGCAAAGAGTACTGTACATCATAGTCCTATAATGGAGAAAATAAAATGTAGAGTTTTGAAAATCTAAACAATCCCAAATTGTATAAAGTAACCCAACTTATTAATTCATATACATTCTATTCTATGGGGCTAACTTCACCCCGCCATCTGCAGTGTTCCAATAGGCAGGGGCCACAGCAGAAAAGGCATGGTGCTTGGATCCCACCAGACAGAGCTGTTCTGTCCCCGTCTCCCACACACACACCCAAACAGACAGCCGGGGGTTAAATAAACTGGCAGGCAACCAATTAGTCCGATAAGACGCTTGGCAGCAACCCCAGCAGCAGCTGCTTGCCAAGACCTTTTATCAACAGAGAAGAAATACACACCAATAACAATTGTCCAAGAATAAATTCGAAGCCGAGATGCAAAGTGACTCAAAGGAATTTGTTTTGTCTGTCACAGAGTCTGAATGGCTAACTCACCCCCTTTTATAGCCTGTGGGGGGTGGTCCAGTGAGTCAGCTAATCTCTGGCACGCCTTTTCTTCTGTTGCGCGCGCCTGTCCCTGCGATGCTGACGAGGGTCCAGCCAAGACTCATTACCCTCATCACTGTCCACCTGTGGCTGCGGGGATGTGCTTGGCTCTGGGCCTATCTCTTGCTCTTCGGTGTCCTCCGGAGGCATTGCCAGAGAGGAGGGCCCTGGAGGGGGACGCCTTGCCAACTCCTCTCCCTCACTCACAGAGTCTGCATCTGCTGATGACACAGCCTCAGGCAATGGAGCCACAACAAGTGCTCCTTTGGAGATGGAGTATGGGAACACAGGAACCTATCTGTCTCTCAATCACTTTCTTCTCCTTCCTAGCATATTCCCGCAGGTGCAGGGTTCACTTTTCAGATCACTGAACACCACTCTGCGTAGTCAGCTGCGTCTCCGGGGTGCAGGCCCAGGGCTTCCATGTCTTTGTTGATGGTGTTTTGCCATCCCTGTTTTGGACACCCGTGAGGTCCCTGGCCACTGACTTCTAGTTGGTAGGAAGTCTTGGCCATGTGGAAGGTGCTGCTCTCTGGACATGTCCATACCAGCGGAGTCAACCTTCTGTCATCTTCTCTGTAATTGGTGTCACACCAAAATGTTGTCAAATGGTGTCATTTGTGATGTGGTCAAGAAGGGAAATGCCCGATATCCAATGGAGCATTCACATTTCCATGGCACGGAGATAGCTTTTGATCCCTGTTGTTGCTGCCCGGCATTCGGTGGGGTTTAACTTTTGACCTACAGTTCATTGTCCATGCACTTTGATCCAGCCTACCCGAATTGGCTTTAATGAATTTATGTGACCGGAAATTAATCAACAACTTGAGAGCTACTGTTTGTCTCTGCTGGGTACCCCCGCTCCATTCAGTATCATATTCCATTACGTCCAGATAGTTCACTTATTAACGTCTAACACAGTGATGGCTAATCTTTTTGCTGTCATGTGCCCAAAGTGTGGGTCGCATGGGGGGTCACGGGTGTGTGTGCCCACATCCATAATTCAATCCACCCCGCCCTCTCGCGTATGCACATGTGACCCCCTCCACACTTCCTCCTGCTTTTGGCACGCAATGGCCCGGTGGCCCGGTAGGTCTGTTTTTCCCCCTCCCCAGGCTCCAAAGGCTTTCTAGGAGCCTGGGGAGGGCAAAAACAGCCTCCCCCATCCTCCCGGAGGCCTTCTGGAGGCTGGAAACAGCCAGTTTCCTGACTTCCGGTGGGACCGGAAGGCCTGAAAATCAGTTGGCCAGTGCGCGCATGTGTGCTGAAGCTGAGTTAGGGCAACACTTGCGTGCCCACCAATATGGCTCTGTGTGCCACCTGTGGTACCCGTGCCATAAGTTCGCCATCGCGGGTCTAACACATAGGTTTAACGTGCAGAAGTGTGCAGGGTTTGAATTTCATAGATGCCTTGATGCTATGAAATGTGATTTTGGGCTGGCTTTTTAATCTTATTTGTTCACTGAACTTTTCACAATTGAATGGAATTAGTCAACTTAAACTTTGCTGAACTTCTCTGAAAAAGTCTACCAATGAGTAGAAAACAGTTTGAGTTTTTTTTAAATCACTGCGTATAATTATGTTTCTTTCAAACTGCAACAGCTTACACAAATATATAGCTCTTTGGGGAGGCTTCCAATTTTTCTGTGATTTCATTAGTTTAGAGATTTCTCGAACGTTTCAGCAGGAATGATGACATTCCGTTGTTTTTCCTAGATGTTTTCCTCACCTGTGATACCTCAAGGCTGTAGTCTTCTACCTAATTATGAATAACCTCTACCACACATTTGTAACATTTATTTCTAAATGCACGTACAGGAGATTGTACAATTATTTTTACTTCTTTGCATGAACTTTCCTGATTTCAAGATAATTCATTATCTTTCAAATTTAGCATCGATGATCTTTCCTTCTTTGATATTGTTGTTATCTATACTGATGATATTCCCATGTTTGAATTAAAGTAGAGTCAGACTGAATTAACCTCTTTTAGCAGTCTGCCAGCTGCTATTTTTAGAAGGCTATCACGGAGTGACAATTTCGCCACAATTAAAGGGTGAAATTTTAGCTTTCTAATTTTTTTCCCCCTATAATGAAGTTATGTTTTTAATGTGTCAATTCTTTAACATTCTTAGGTTTCATTTTTTTAAAAAAAAAATTCTGCATGTTCATTTTCTTCAGCATTGAGTTCTGTGTGGTTCATTAAAGCTTGCATTTTTCTTTCTGTTTTTCATCTTAATTTTTGCCTTATTAGTGCTTATTTATGGAATTCATTGCTCATGGGTATTTAATTAATTCTCTCTCCTCTCTCCCCCCCCCCCAACTTTTTAAAGAAACAAAATTGTCTATTTATGCTAGCATATGACTAAGTTGCTATGGTTTAATTTTGGCATTCTCTTTTTGTTCCTCTAGTTTTTAATTATTTGGGGGGTTTTTTTTATTGCCTGTATTACACAGCAAGATGATTCAGATAATGCCTGTTTTCATATAGGCTTGGTATTATGAATGGGTTATGTCAAAGATGAGTGATTTAAAATACATAGAGAACTATCGAAAGAGTACTACCACCATCTGCCTACAGGTATGGGAGGATATACAAGCTAAGTTGTGCCAACAAGAGGTACAATTGCCTTCACTTTGTAATTGTTCCACAAACAGCAAAAATTGAATCTGTTCCTAAGAAATCACAAAAAAATGGGGACAAGCAAGATTTCTGTAAAAATTGAATGGATGATGTTATCAAATATTTGCTTGGCTCAAATAATTTATGTATGCGTGTGTCAGTGGTGGGTTCCCCCGGTTTGCACCGGTTCTATAGAATCAGTAGTAAACCAGCGGGAGGCTCCGACACACACACACACACACGTGTGTGTGTGTGTGTGTGTACACTGTATTTTTTGGAGTATAATATGCACTTCCCCCCCTAAAAGAGGCTGAAAATTTGGATGCATCTTATACACTGAATGTAGCCAAAAATGCGAGGCACAGAGACAGTGATGGTCTGTGGCAATCCCTGCAGCCTGGAACAGCTGATTTGGGGTATTCCAGGAGGCTGATCCACCCGCCAATCAGCTGCTCGTGCTGAATCAGGCTGCAATAATGTGCTGAAGCTGACCTGGCTGTTTGCTATTTGCTGCAAGGACTGTCAGAGTTTGCAGCAGCAATCATATCCAGAAAGCACACAGAATGTAACCGATTCAGCAGGATTCAATAACTTCTCTTTATATGTAATATAACCCATGAAGTAAATATACAATACCAAAAGCAGGTTTTCCAACGTGGTAGTAAATTCAAACAAAACACAAGCAGAGGAGAGGAGTTTCAGTTTCAGCAGACTAGTTTAGAGCTCAGCACAGACTCAGAGCTGCAGAGCTAAGCCACGCCCAGGCTCCTTGCTGTCTCCTTCCTTGATGCTCGCACAACAAATACTGTTTCAGTTTCCAGACAGCTCTCAACTCTCTCACACACTGACAGGACGCTAGCCAGATGAATACTAATAGATGCTGGTACGGAGAAGCAGATTTTTTTTCTTCTTATTTTTGTCATTTTTATTTGTAAGTTTGTATAAGAGAAGAAAAGCAGACAACTAAATAAATACGTTTTTATGTAATTATTGCATAGAAGAGGGAATTTAAATGGCTTCATTTTTTTCTTTTCCTTATCTATTCTGCCTAAGCAAGTAGTGTCTTGAGAGGCAGTATAGAGAGCCAATCCAATTGTCTGAAAAAGTAACTTGATAGTTATTTTTTCCTTTTTTCCACATCAAAGAGAAAATGACTGCAAAAACAAGAGAAGCTCAAGATATTTAATGTAACTGTGATGGACCATCAGTATGTTTATCACAAAGTGCTATAAAGACTAACATAAATAAGAACTTGTTTCTTTTACTTCTTATAATGCGTTGTTTATTAGGAGACTTAATAACCTATCAAGATATAGGTGTTTACTCTCTAAATTTACTCTCTCTCTCTAAAGCAGGAGAAGATTAAGGTATAATAACAGAAATAAAATTACTTGAGATTAAAGGCAAGCTAATGTTTAAAAGGGTTATAACTGTTCACTTTTCTGAAAGGAAAAATAATATATATTCCTTTGTGTGGTACTGTATGAAGGAAGACTATGATGAGCTTTGGAATGGGATTTCTGGACTTATCTCTTAAGTTAAATAGAGTTATCTATTTAAAACATTTATGTAGCCGTCCATCTTATATCAAACTCTGGGCAGACCTAAAACAATGATGGCTAACCATTTTGCCATTGCGTGGCAAAAGCGGGGGCAGTGGGGGGGCGGGAGTACATTCTCACCCCTGAATGTAGTTGTCGAAAATATAGACTCCCAACTCGGTCATGACTTTTATCTCTATACTTCTCAGAAGGATTCTGGAAATTGTATATTTTCACCTTTGAGGAAAAGGGACCATATTTTATTTTGTTTAGTTTGTCAAACGTGTACGAGATAACAGGTATAAGTATAAACATGGACATGAGCACATGAAATGAGTACAAATAAATGGGGAGAGTAGGACAGGGACGGAAGGCATGCTGGTGCGCTTATACACGCCCCCTTACAGACCTCTTAGGAACGGGGTGAGGTCAACAGTAGACAGTTTAAGGTTAAAGTTTTGGGGGTTTGGGGAAGAAACCACAGAGTCAGGGAGTGCATTCCAGGCATTGACCACTCTGTTGCTGAAGTCGTATTTTCTGCAATCGAGTTTGGAGCAGTTCACTTTTAAGTTTGTATCTACTATTTTCTCGTGTATTGTTGTGGTTGAAGCTGAAGTAGTCACTGACAGGTAGGACGTTGTAGCAGATAATTTTGTGTACTATGCTTAGATCAGATCGTAGGCGGCGTAGTTCAAGGTTGTCCAAGCCCAAAATTTCAAGTCTGGTTGCATAAGGGATTTTGTTGTGAGCAGAGGAGTGGAGGACTCTTCTCGTGAAATACCTCTCGACCCGTTCGATTGTACTAATGTTTGATATACAGTGTGGATTCCAGGCAGATGAGCTGTATTCGAGGATTGGTCTGGCAAAGGTTTTGTATGCCCTAGTTAGCAGTACAGTATTAACCAGAGAAGAAGCTTCACAAAATTAGGCTAACAACTCTTAATGCCTTTTTGGCAATGCTGTTACAGTGAGCTCTGGGGCTCTGTGTAACAGTGAGTTTACAGTCATACTTGTAAATCAGGAATGAGCAATCTACAGCCCTCCAAATATAATTGAACTTTCATTTCCAGCAGCTCCAAATGGTCAATGGAGAGACATGCTGGGGGATATAATTTGGTAAGAATTGGGAAAGACGCGGCTTGCTTTCTCTTGCATATGCTGAAAAGTAAATGCATCTATGGCTCACTGTTATTTGAGCTCAGTTGTGTTGTGAATATCTTTCAGGCTATACAACTCAGAGCCAAAATAGTTTTCAGAGTGTTAGAACATATGCGGTCTGTATTTTTTTTTTTTAAAAAAAACTAAAATAAGACTTGGCTAACTACATACCACACACATATTGTAATCTCAGAAGCTGGCACCAGCTGGCTGAGTTTGGACTCGGAGGTTAAGCAGGGTTGGACATGGCTAATGAATGGGTGGCAGATGTGGAAAAATGAACTCATCCCTTGGAGTGAGCAGGCAATTTTTAATTTTTTGAGATCTATTTAATATAGTGATTAAGGCATCAGGCTAGAAACCAGGAGGTTATGAGTTCTAGTCTCGCCTTAAGAGCCGTGGTGATGCAGTGGTTAGAATGCAGTATTGCAGAGTAAATCTGCTGATTGCAGACTGCCAGCAGTTCCGAGTCCCACAGGTTCAAATCTATGGAGCTTCTCAGTCACCGGTTGTCCCAAAAGTGCTTTTTCAAGAGGCAACTTGGACTTTCTGGTTTTTCTTTGAAGAGCTGAAGAAGCTTTTTTGGATGAGAAGCGAAACGTCTTCAAGGAAAAACCAGAAAGTTCAGGTGCTTTGGGTCACAAACTCACCCCTCCGTCCTTCCAAGGTGGGTAAAATGAGGACCCAGATTGCTGGACGCAGTATGCTGATTCTGTAAACCACTTAAAAAGGTAGAGGTTCCCCTCGCACATATGTGCTAGTCGTTCCCAGCTCTAGGGGGCGGTGCTCATCTCCGTTTCAAAGCCGAAGAGCCAGCGCTGTCCGAAGATGTCTCTGTGGTCATGTGGTCGACATGACTAAACACCGAAAGTGCATGGAACGCTGTTACCTTCCCACCAAAGGTGGCCCCTATTTTTTCTACTTGCATTTTTAATGTGCTTTCGAACTGCTAGGTTGGCAGAAGCTGGGACAAGTCACGGGAGCTCACCCCGTTACGCGGCGCTAGGGATTCAAACTGCTGAACTGCCAATTTTTCTGATCGACAAGCTCAGTGTCTTAGCCACTGAGCCACTGCATCCCTAGAGAGATATGTAAGTCTAAATGCTATTGCTATATTGCTTAGACACAAAACTGACTTTGAGCTAGTTCTTTCTCTCAGCCCCAGAAAGGAGGCAATGGCAAACCACTTCTGAAAAACTTTGCCAAGAACTAGAGAGTCTCAGAAAATTGGGCACAATGGAACAGACGGATAAAAAATATATGATAAAAGGTTTGCTGCTTAGAAGATATCTATGTTATTAAAAGTATTTTAATGTATTTATTTCTTTTTCTTTTATTTATTTATTTATTTGTTGGATCAATTTATATGCCGCCCTTCTCCAGAGACTCTGAGCGGCTTACAATGCGTTAAGCAATAGCCTTCATACTTTTGTATATACCTGCTTAGTAGGGCTTTTGGCCCCCCCAAGCGGTGTTCTTTTTTATACAAAGTCAGCTTATTGCCCCCACAATCCGGGTCCTCATTTTACCTACCTCGGAAGGATGGAAGGCTGAGTCAACCTTGAGCCTGGTGAGATTCGAACTTGCAGTAATTGCAGGCAGCTGGCAACTAAGTGCTACTTTAACAGCACTTAGTCCACTGCATCACCAGGCTCTTTTTTATCTTTGTAAAGCACTTTGATTGGGATGTACAAAGAACCCAGAATTCCTTTAAGGATCACCTAAGCACAGAGGGAGCGATATGGAGAGGAACCTCATATGCCGTTCTGAACATCTTGCATGAAATATAGGAGAAGCAATTAATAAACTTAATTCAAAAATTAATTACCAAAGAGTCCCAGAATGTTCATAATACGTTTAGCATGCTTTAAACGGCCATCACGATTTTAAAATAATTAAAAGAAATCAAGGACTGCAGCTAAATTTATATAATGAATGTAGCACTTAAAGCAAATATGTAATATTTGAAATTGCCCGAGCGTATTTGGGAGATTGCTTCATCTCATTTATTCCAGTATTACCCTCTTGAGGCTATTTCCATATTATGCTTTCAGGCCGTGGGAATGTTTGCAAAGCTTTGCAGAGAGACGGTTTATATAAATGACCGTGCTAAGCTACAGACAGGTATTAGCAAGCTGATGGTCTTAGTATATTTGTAGATATTCAAGAAATCTTTGTTCAAGGTACTTCTGACACTTTCAGCTTCCGGAAGCATTATTTAGTACTGTAACTTAAAGACATCTCAAACGTTCAGTTTAGCATTTGACATGCAACTTCAAATCCAAATGTGACATTCATTCACACAAATCGTTAAATTTTAAAACATTTTAAAGTATGCCTATCAGAGGTGGCATTCAGCAGGTTCTGACCAGTTCTGGAGAACCGGTAGCGGAAATTTTGAGTAGTTTGGAGAATCGGTAGTAAAAATTCTAACTGGCCCCACCTCCATCTATTCTCTGCCTCCCAAGTCCCAGTTGATCGGGAGAAAATGTTAATCTGCATATACAAATGAGAAGTGTGCCCTCTCTTAGCTGGTCAGTGGAATCAGATTATCTCTTAGCTGTGATTCAGGGACATTTTTTTTTAAGCAAGATTGACCACTCCTGATTCTCTTTCTAAAGAAATCAAATAGTAATCTTTAATTTTATAGCCTGACGTTGTAATGGGCTCTTTGGTGAAATTGCTTTCTGATTGGGGGAAGCTGTTTTTGGCAGGCTCCAGAATGAGAAATTAGGACTGCCGTTGGGACCTTATAAGCTAAACAGGAAAAGGCTGCAATTTGAGTAACGTAACCTTATTCCCATCCGTTCCGTTGTTTGGTTTTTTTGCTTTTAGCCGATGGGAACGTTTGTGAAAACTTGAACATTTCAACCTAGGAAAGTTTTGATTTCTTTGAGGTCGGTTCAGGTGAGACACTTGATTTTTTCCAAAGTTGTTCTCACCTTCGTGTTATACAGTCTAACTTCATCTTCCCCCTGTGTAGAGAATGTAAGGATCCCCACGGTGGAGGAAGGAGAAGTATCTCAGGAACTGCTTAATCCTGTTGGAAGAAATGTCCATCTGGGTTCAGTCCCAAGTAGGGAAGAAAACATGGAGACTGCTTGGAAAGATGGTTTTTAATGGTGGACAGGACCACATGGTTTGAGGTCCTGGGAGTGGGGGAGGAAGGGAAGAGATGCTGAGAGTGCCCCGGTTTTATGCCGTCTCTGGCCATTTGAATTTGAGTTTGTATTCTGACTTGTTGTCAGACTCCCATAGGGCCATGCAGGGGCAATTCTGTAGGCTGTCCTAAGTCCCAGGCTTGGTTGAGCCTTGCTGGGTGATGTAATCTTCCCAGGTGCCATTGTGGTGACATGGATAGAGGGCTAATCCTATTATGTCCTGAGGGCCATGTCTTAATCCCATCAGCCTGGAGCTGAAGGGGACACGGGTAGGGAACTGCAGGAACCTGCTTTGTCTTTAAAAACATGTTTCTCCATTTTTCATCCAGGAAAATATAATATTTTGCCTTTTTAATATTTCCTAGAATATTTCATTCTTCTAGGAGGGGGGTGGATACTAACCAGGGGTGAAATCCAGCAGGTCCTGACAGGTTCTAGAGAACCGGTAGTGGAAATTTTGAGCAGTTCAGCGAATCAGCAAATGCCACCTCTGACTGGCCCCAGAGTGGGGTGGGAATGGAGATTTTGCAATATCCTTCCCCAGGAGTGGGGAGGGAATGGAGATTTTGCAGTATCCTTCCCCTGGAGTGGGGTGGGAATGGAGATTTTGCAGTATTCTTCCCCTGCCACGCACACCAAGCCACGCCCACAGAACCGGTAGTAAAAAAAAATGGATTTCACCACCAATGCTAACTTCCTACAATCCTTACTTTGAGAATTCAACTACCAAACTAGATCTGACTATGTAGATAAATTAATAGCATCAAACCAGCATAGACTAGTAACAGAATTCCTACACAAATCTACAGTAAAATAAAAATTAGTGTGCACAGTTGGACATTTTCATCTCTCTTCGTGTGATCTTGTAGCAAAGAGGTTAATGCTAAAAACTATTTTTTTTTTAAAAAATTGTGGCGTTATTTTACTGTGATGCTGGCAGGGCTGAAGAGCTGGTCTTGCCAAGATTACTCAATGTCCTCTACTTCCTGGTTTTCCTTAAAAGACAACCGGAACATGCTTCCCATAGGATTTGGGGCTTTCTCAGCAGACAGAAAATTTGGCAGAAAGAACTCACTTCCTCTGCGTTCTGAGGGAGCTCACAAGAGATATGATTGAAGACTCATACTTGTACGGATTATAGAACCTAATGCTAACTTTACAAAAAACTTAATTTTTTTCACTGAGCCTATGAGGGTTCCTTTGGGAGTCCATTTCCTGTTCCTATAATGATACTCTATTCCTCTCCAGCTTGCAAAGAGGACTTATTTCTGAGACCCTGTTCCAATCAATGCGGCACTCCCAGGAAGCTGTATCTTTGTCTTCCAACAATCTCTGCAACATCAGGCGTTGTGAGGGGGAGTCCTTAATTTGTGCAAGGTCATAACATAATGAAAAATGACAAACTTTTCCACTTGTGAGGCATATACTATAGTCAACATTGCATGAGGGCAGTTTTTACTTGTGTTGTGGTCCACCAGCAGCCTGTGGAGCTGGGCCAGTCATGGAGTCTGGGGAAGGCTCGGACGAGGGCTCTGCATCTGAGGCAGAGAAGGGGCCATTTGAGAGGTACGTGCTGCCTCCGGAGCCCCCGGAGTCAGACCTCAGCGAGGAACGTGTTCCCAGTGCACGCATGCACAGAGCTTGCCAGAAGGCAAGAACAGCTAAAACAAAAGGGACGACTCAGGAGTAGTGCTGGGAGATGATTGGCCCCTCCCATAAGGCTTAAAAGAGGAGAGGCATCTGGGCCCTTTGCAGGAAAGCAAGGTTGTTAATTCTGTTCCCAGTCGGCATCTCTGTTTGATTCTGGACTCTGTGTGGCTTTGCCAAGTAGGTCTTTGGCAGCGGGTCAAGGGAAATAAAGGTTGGTGATTATCCCGAAGGACTTCTCCCGAAGGACTTTTTGCAACTAATTGGGACTCTTTTATGTTGCAATAAAAGAGGTTTTTGGGACTACTCGTGTGTTTTAATGACACAGGAAGCCTAGGTCACAAGAACTTGTTCATCTATTACTTGTGTAGAAATCAGGGGTGAAATGCTATTGGTTTGCTCCAGCTAGGGTGAACCAGTAGTTAAAAAAAGCTAACGGTTCCTACGAACCAGTATTTCCGATGATCAGCTGTGCCGCGGGATTTAGCTTTGCTAGAATGCAGGAATTCCTGCTTTCTAGCAAAGCTAAATCCCGCGGCACAGCTGACCCCCCCCGCTGTTCTACTTACCTTCCCAAGACTCCATTTGGTGTGTACTGCGCATGCAGCTTGCATTTGGTGTGCACTGCGCATATGCATGCAGTGCACATTTGGTGTGCAGCACGAATGCACCGCCAGCAAACCGGTTCAGATTAGCACCCACCCCTTTCCTAGGAAAATGAGGTATTTTAGGAAATATTAAAATATTTCCCCTAAAAGAGAGGCAGAAACTCAGCTCCCCCCCCCACCTTTGTCAATGGGCCATTAAGGCCTGGGCCAGTCTACTCTACATAACAGAGATCTACCTCCTTCAGGTGGAGCCATGGTAGGAATTGCTCAAAGCCCTTTCATTACATCATCACCCAGCAAGAGTCAACCAACACACAGACAACCTAAAAAGCTAGCTATGACCTCGACAGCAACCAATCAGGATACTCTTCCTGTGCCCCAGGAAGTTCAAAGCCAGAGAGGGTATAAAGCCCAGGGACTCTCAGCATCTTCTCTTCCCTTTTTGCCCAGATTTTGCAATATCCTTCCCCCTGGAGTGGGGTGGAAATGGAGATTTTGCAGTATCCTTCCCCTGCCATGCCCACCAAGCCACACCATGCCCACCAAACCACCCCAACAGAATCGGTAGTAAAGAAATTTGAATTCCACCGCTGGGGTCAGCCCTCTATAGGTGGAGTGACAAGATATAATTATGAAAATTATTATTTTTATCTAGGTTCTACCTACTGTATATATAATTATCTAGGTTCTACCATATCACAAGATCTAAAATGGACACCTAACATCAAAAAAGCACAACAAAGAATGTTCTTTCTGCACCAGCTCAGAAAGCTCAAAATGCCCAAAGAGTTGCTGATCCAGAGGAATTATTGAGTCTGTCATCTGCATCTCTATAACTGTCTGGTTTGGCTCTGCAACCCAACAAGACAGACAGAGACTTCAGAGAATAATTAGAACTGCAGGAAAAACAATGGCTACCAACCTGCCTTCCGTTGAGGACTTGTCTACTGCACCAGTCAAAAAAAGGGCTGTGAAAATATTTACAGACCCTTCGCATCCTGGACATGAACTGTTTCAACTTCTACCCTCAAAATGATGCTACAGAGCACTGCCCAGCAAAACAACTGGACACAAGAACAGTTCCCCCCTCCCCCCGAATGCAATCACTCTGCTAAACAAATAATTCCCTCAACACTGTCAAACTATTTACTAAGTCTGCATTCCTATTACTATTAATCTTCTCATCGTTCCCACCATCCATCTCCTTCCACTTATGACTGTACGACTGTAACTGGTATCCTTACGATTTATATTGACTGTTTCCTAATATGATTTGATTGCTTATTTGTACCCTATGACTATCATTAAGTGTTGTACCTTATGATTCTTGACGAGTGTATCTTGTCTTTTTATGTATACTGAGAGCATACGCACCAAAGACAAATTCCTTGTGTGTCCAATCACACTTGGCCAATAAAATTGTATTGTATTGTATTGTATTGTATTGTATTGTATTGTATTGTATTGTATTGTATTGTATTGTATTGTATTGTATTGTATTGTATTGTATTGTATTGTATTGTATTGTATTCTTCTCTTCTCTTCTCTTCTCTTCTCTTCTCTTCTCTTCTCTTCTCTTCTCTTCTCTTCTCTTCTCTTCTCTTCTCTTCTCTTTTCTCTTCTCCTCTCCTCTCCTCTCCTCTCCTCTCCTCTCCTCTCCTCTCCTCTCCTCTTCTATTTCATTCTAATTTCATTATCCTATTCTGTTCTATTCCTGATTCTATTCTATTTGTTATTGTGTTGCGTTGCGTTGCGTTGCATTGTGTTGCGTTCTATTCTATTCTGTTCTGTTCTGTTCTGTTCTGTTGCTGATTCTATTCTATTTGTTATTGTGTTGTGTTGCGTTGCGTTGCGTTGTGTTGCGTTGCGTTGCGTTGCGTTGCGTTGCGTTGCGTTCTGTTCTATTCTATTCTATTCTATTCTATTCTATTCTATTCTATTCTATTCTATTCTATTCTATTCTGTTCTATTCCTGATTCTATTCCTGATTCTATTCCTGATTCTATTCTATTTGTTGTTGTGTTGTGTTGTGTTGTGTTGTGTTGTGTTGTGTTGTATTGTATTGTATTGTATTCTATTCTATTCTGTTCTATTTCATTATTCTATTCTGTTCTATTCCTGATTCTATTCTATTTGTTATTGTGTTGTGTTGTGTTGTGTTGTGTTGTGTTGTGCTCTATTCTATTCTATTCTATTCTATTCTATTCTATTCTATTCTATTCTATTCTATTCTATTCTATTCCATTCCATTCTAAATTATTATTTAGGAAAGACCTTTATTTGGGATGAAAATGGAAGGCAGGCCTAGTTAGGGCATGATAGCGTTTTTGTAAATTGCAAGTGAGGCCAAGGCCTATTAACAAACATAAAACAAACAAGCAATAAATAAATGCAGGCTTATTGTGCCTTCTGGTCCTGGCAGGTTCAACCATTGTTTTGCTATTGTTTGCGCAGAGGAAGAACTATTCCTGTGAACAAACAAACAATTGTCTAAAACGAACTCTTTCACAATATATGTTTCCAACTTCTACTTAGACTGCCATTAATGCCGTGTGTTTTGAAAGCCACAGTTAAACTGATGACTTTCATTAGAAGCTAGCATGCCCTTTTATTCCCTCTTTTTAACCGCTAAGAACACTGATATACCAAAAAGGTTAAGTGACAGTTGGGGCAGGATCTCTCTTGTTTTGCAGAATGCTTTACAGAAGTGCAATATTCTTTTGTGAAAACATTGGATGATTATCTCCTGAGTAATTTTTGGGTGCTGGGTGGAGTATGCATTAACTACTTGCGTTAAAGGATAGCACGGTATTATGCAAATCTAGCGTATTGTCAAATGGTTATTAAAGGAAAGATGTTTATCTCTAACCTGTTTTTTCTCTTTTCAGTACCTATCTCTACTTCCCCCCCTTTTTTAAAAAAAAATTAGATTTATATGCCGCCCTTCTCCAGAGACTCAGGGCGGCTTACAATGCGTTAAGCAATAGCCTTCTTACTTTTGTATATTTTATACAAAGTCAGCTTATTGCCCCCACAAACTGGGTCCTCAGTTTACCTACCTTAGAAAGGATGGAAGGCTGAGTCAACCTTGAGCCTGGTGAGATTCGAACTTACAGTAATTGCAGACAGCCGGTGTTAATCACAATGCTTTTAGTCTGCTGAGCTACCAGGCTCTTTTATGCCTAGCACATATTTTTTATTATGAATTTTATTTTTCCTCTGTTTCTCTACCATTCGTATTTTGGAGGCTTTTTTGTGGTTAGTCATAGAACTCACATCAACTTGCCAACTGCGTCCCATCTCAGGTGATATAGGTGGTATTTTTTTCCTTCATGCCAGCAGGTGATACTCAGTAAGAAGGGAAATAAAGACAGGGAAATTCACCGCTTCTTTTAATTTGCCCTGCATTAAAACAATCCTACCAGACAGACTCAGCACTGAAGTAGAATAAGCTCAACAATGTGCAGGAATATTTTCAACAGCACGGATGCTACTCAGTAGGTTCTGTTAGGTTCTGGAGAACCGGTAGCGGAAATTTTGAGTAGTTCGGAGAACTGGCAAATACCACCTCTGTCTGGTCCCAAAGTGGGGAGGGAATGGGGATTTTGCAGTATCCTTCCCCCCGGGAGTGGAGAGGGAATTATTTTTTATTATTATTATTATTATTATTATTATTATTATTATTATTATTATTATTATTATTATTATTATTATTATTATTATTATTATTATTATTATTATTATTATTATTATTATTATTTAAATTTATATACCGCCCAACTCCCGAAGGACTCAGGGTGGTGAACAGCCAAAAGATAAAATACATATAGTACAAACGTTAAAAAACCATTTAAAATACATTAAATACTTTGGCCCAGAAAAGCAAATTAATACAACCCAATTTATAAGACAAATTTAAAATAAAATAAAATAAACAATTTAAAAGAGAAGTTAGGTCAGGCCAGCCTGCTGGAATAGGAATGTTTTGAGGGCCCGGTGGAAAGTGCACAGATCCGGGATCCTCTGTATCTCTGGGGGGAGCTCGTTCCAGATGGCAGGTGCCCCCACAGAGAAGGCTCTCCCCCTGGGGGCCACCAGTCGACACTGTTTGACCGACGGCACCCTGAGGAGCCCCTCTCTATGGGAGCGTACTGGTCGGTGAGAGGCTACTGGTGGCAGAACGCGGTCTCGCAGATGACCCCATAGGAATGGGGATGGGGATTTTGCAGTATCCTTCCCCTGCCATGCCCACCAAACCACACCCACCAAGCCACGTCCACAGAACCAGTAGTAAAAACATTTGGATTTCACCACTGTTCAGCAGGCTCTGGGAGTCAAAAAATGCCCTTGAACGTGGCAGTGAGATAGGTGTGAACACTGGCACAGTCCGTATAGGAATGTAAAGCTGGATTTGATTTTGATGGATCTGTTGTCTAAATCTTATTTAATCTAACTTTTATCATCCTTTGAGCAATGTTATTTGCACTTTTTTTTTTTTGCTATATTGACCATAAACATTTTAAAGAGGAGTCTAAACAATGCCCATGTTACAGAATTATTGGTAGAGATATTTTTTGTCTGCCGCCTCTAGAAGAAATATCCATGTTCGTGTATGTCCACACCAGGGGTGAAATCCAACAGGTTCTGTCAGGTTCTGGAGAACCGGTAGTGGGAATTTTGAGTAGTTTGGAGAACCGGTAAATACCACACTCTGGCTGGCCGCAGAGTGGGGTGGGAATGGAGATTTTGCAGTATCTTTGCCCTGGCGCGGGGTGGGAATGGGGATTTTGTGGTATCCTTCCCCTGGAATAGGGAGGGAATGGAGATTTTGCGGTATCCTTTCTCTGGAGCGGGGTGGGAACGGAGATTTTGCAGTATCCTTCCTCTGGAGTGGGAAACGAATGGGGATTTTGTGGTATCCTTCCCCTAAAGTGGGGTGGGAACAGAGATTTTGCAGTATCCTTCCCCTGCCACGCCCACCAAGCCATGCCCACAGAACAGGTAGTAAAAAAATTTGGATTTCACCACTGGTCCACACCCAAAGAATATACGGGCTAAGCCGAAGCCTGTTTTTCAAAGAGAGAGGCTCTTATTTGTCAAGGAGGGTTGCAAAAGATGAGAAGCATTCGGATATACTGCACTGGAGTGAGGGTTTTTGTTGCAAACTAATTCTATATTATCTGGGAATTAAAGATTTACCTGTTCGTGCTACAGGCTTAGAAAACCACAAGCTTGGATACGTTTCACCAGAACTTGAGTTTTGCTGTTCCTCACACGCCATTAGATGCAGTGGTGAAATCTTAAATGTGTTACTACCGGTTCTGTGGGTGTGGCTTGGTGGTGGTGGGGGGGTAATGTGACTGGGTGGGGGTGGCCATTCCCCCCCCCTTTTTAAAACATTTTTTCTACAACCTCTTTGACGAAGAGGTTGTAAAAAAATGCTTTCAAAAGGCTCTGACGATCTCAGCTGAGTTGCCTGATCGGCAGAGGCTTTTTTTTTCTTTTAAAAGCCTCTGCCGATCAGGCAACTCAGCTGGGATCATCAGAGCCTTTTAAAAGCCTTTGACGATCCCAGCTGAGCCGCGCAATCATCAGAGGCTTTTTTTTTAACTTTTAAAAGCATTTTTTCGGCCGAAGAGGTTGTAGAAAAAAATGCTTTTAAATTTTTTTTTTAAAAAAGCTTCTGATGATCGCGCAGCTCAGCTGGGCATGTGGAGGGGGGGCAGGGATTTTTGCTACCGGTTCTCCGAACCACCCACTTCCATCGCTACCGGATTGGGCGATCCGGTCCAAACCGGGAACATTTCACCTTTGATTAAATGGTTGTTCAAATGGTTCAGATTTGGATTATTTTGAAGAATTTCCTTCCATGTTTTTATCTTTGATTTTGAGCGAAACCTCAAATGAGTGTCTAGAAACTTGTACATTTCAGGTAATTTTAATCGGGCTGGAAGTCTCAAGAGCAATTATGTATTATGTTTTACTTAAAAATAATACGAACTCCACAGAACCGCATGAAAAGGAAGCAGTAGGCTACCTATTGTAGCATGTGGCCAAAAGGGAGAGAACACTGAAAGTATGGCAATGGAAGTATCCAGAATGACAGGGTTGGTACCCATTCCATCGATTTATGGAAAACATCCGCTTGAGAAATCACCATTTACAAAGAGAGTAAGACTGAAGGTATTTTTGAAACATTGCAGCCCCTTCTTCCATCTCGCAAGATGGCAAAGAAGCAGCTAGATTCCTATAAATCCATCCCTGCAATGGGTTAAGTCGTAGCATCGCCAATCGCCAACCATTTTTCCTCAAGGAAAACCAGGAAAAATATCAGCGCCAAACCAGTCTGCCCTCTACTGACCATACCGAGTAAGTATTTTTTCTTCCTACATGAGGAAAGTTAAACTTCCCTTAAACTTTTAATTTCCAAATTCGGAGGAAGTTGGGCTGGGAATGGCAGAGGAGCAGTGGTGAAATCCAAATTATTATTTTTTTTTTACTATAGGTTCTGCGGACCCTATAGAAAACTGGAAGCTTTCTACCTGACCAGAGTAGACATGGATTCTGCTGGGCTGATTTCATTCCCTGAAAAATGGCTTTCACAGAAAGAATGAAGTGTCAACCCTGAAGCTGACCTGACGGGAGCCATTTTGAGGCTTCTGTGTTGCCACTCTGGAGCTGAGGGATAGGGAGGGGAAAGATAGCTGGTTTTTCTTTTTAGCCAAAACAGAATACTTTCTTCTGGGAACCAAGGACATTCCCACAGGTGGGCGGATGGAGGAGGAGTGAAGTTACCAGGCAACGGGATGGCACCCTGATTGGACCATGTGACTGATGGTTTGAGAAAGGGAGAAAAACTTCAAATTAATTAGGTGAAAACCATGGGGACCTTCAGAGTCAGTTTTCACCAGATCGTGCCAATAAAACTATTTTTTGAGGAACCCACCTGCCTCGGAGTTCTTTTTGCTATGGGTGTACTACTTGGAACCCTGACGTGAAGTTTGGATGGGCAGCCATATTTTCATTGAACTGAGTTTTCTTTTAATGCCGCAGAATCCATATTTAACTTGAGATGAGATGTATCTAGCGTTCTATATACCATATTTTCCGGCGTGTAAGACGACTGGGCGTATAAGACGACCCTCCTCAGAGCCATTTAAGGCTCGTCAGAGCCTTATGGGCTGGTCTGCCTGGTTACAGGAGAATGAGACCCGGCGTATAAGACGACCCCCGACTTTTGAGAAGATTTTTGTGTGTTAGAAAGTAGTCTTATACGCAGGAAAATACAGTACTTATGTTTGGTTTTGATGGATAAGGCTAGATAGTAAAAAGTTGCTTTATTTTCCAGATTTGCATCCAAATTTCCGGAGGGAGCTGCACTTGGCATGAACTTACACTATTTTTACGTTGTATGTGGCAACAACAACAGTATATATCCATACAGTTAGAGTCCAGTCAAAGGAGGCTTTGCTGGTTCTGCCAAGGAATTTTCACACTCAAAACACTGCTGTTGAGATCAAATTGACCTGATGCTCTGATAAAACAGAAACATCAGCCAGACTATACGGAACATTATCAGAATAGCTATATTAATCACTTGCATATGGTAGGTTCACATACCGTGCTAAGCCAAATCACATTGGTATTTATTGAGCCATGTGAATGCAATCATTGGATAACAGCTTGGACTTCCAATCAGCTAAAATTGTTCTTAGTTGATCAACTATTTGGCTTTTGGTCAATGAAATATAGAATAATAGTGTCTTTAACATTTAGGCTTTCTTTTTACACTTATCAAATGTACTTACAGTATATAGATTTGTATTGCATTGGCACCCATCCTGCAATTAATTAGCTCAAAGTTTGTTTGATTAAGCTATTGATTAAAGCTTGTGTTGGCTTAAAAATAGTTTAACGTTAGCATTTAATAACTCCAAATTATTTTGTGAAGCTGTTTTATTTGTTCGGGCTTTAGCAAAATCTCATATTAAATCAATGACAGGTTTATTTTCATTCATTCATTCATTCATTCATTCATTCATTCATTCATTCATTCATTCATTCATTCATTCACCAATCTCACCTAAGTGATTTAGCATGGCTCACAACAATGATAAAACAATAACCAGATAGAAAGCGCTTAAAACAAATATACAAAAAAATATTTAACACCACATTAAAAGAAAAATGAAGCCTACTCAACAGCAAAATTACTATGCCATATTCAACATATCCATTGTAGAAGTTCTCCATTACTACCAGCCTCACAAGTGCCACGGTGAAGCTATATTTTCAGGGCCTCCCTGAAATCCAGCAGGGCTGAGGCCCTTCTAAGATCTGATTGGGATATAACCTATAATTTGTACTGTATTATATACTAAAGTCATCAATGGTTACAACAGAGAAACCTTAGTGGCCTGATGATAGCTACCAGTAGAACCAGTTCCATTTTAAGTCAATGTGTATCTGTGGTTGTGCCTGCTACAGGGAAGGTACAAATTATTTTTATCTGATTCTGTTCTATAGAAAAATAAGTTTCTCACAATTTATCCCTCTTGAAAAGTAATGAAGAGATATTGAGTTTTGTCCCAATGGGATAGGTAAATCTACTATGGCAATTATATGAGCATATTTTATATGAATAAAGATGTATACAATATATACTAATTTATAGACATGCCAGCTTAGTCTGTAATGATGTTTAATGATCACTTGCACAAAGACGAATGAACAGGAGCCAAAGTGGAAATGGCATGCAGAAGGAAACGACAAAGCAATTGTAAACAGTCTCTTCCAGGGGTGAAATCCAAAATTTTTCCCTGCCGGTTCTGTGGGCGTGGCTTGGTGGGCATGGCAACGGAAGAATACTGCAGAATCTCCATTCCCATCCCACTCTGGGACCAGCCAGAGGTGGTATTTGCAGGTTCTCTGAACTGCTCAAAATTTCCGCTACCGGTTCTCCAGAACCTGTTAGAACCTGTTGGATTTCACCCCTGGTCTCCTCTTCCTCTCTTGTGTTGCATATGGAAATATTACAATAAATTGAAAGCTACAATTAGAACAGGGCCAGGTGATTTGAGGTGCTCTCCCATGATTCCTGCCTGACTACTACATGCCAGCAAAGTTGGCACTCTCTGCTTCTTTGATTAATCAATATCGTTTATCGGGACTCAGAACGTGTGCCTTCTATGAAATGGCACCTGCCCTCTGGAATGACACCTGGCTGACACCTGAATGGTTCCTGCTCCTGTAAGGTTTTGAGGATCTTGTTGTTGGGTGGATGGAACCCCTTGTTGGATATGACTTTATTATTTTTTTAAAATAAAGCAACTGGAACCCCTCTTATTTTGTTCTATATTGTATTTTTATTGTTTATTACTGTAGAGAACCAAGTAGGTTCTCTACAGTAGGTCCAGGCACGAGCCTGGATAGCTCAGAAGACTAATGCATTGTGCATTGTGATTAACTCCAACTGTCTGCAATTACTGTAAGTCCGAATCTCACCAGGCTCAAGGCTGACTTAGCCTTCCATCCTTTCTAAGGTAGGTAAATTGAGGACCCAGTTTGTGGGGGCAATAAGCTGACTTTGTATAAATATATACAAAAGTATGAAGGCTATTGCTTAACGCATTGTAAGCCGCCCTGAGTCTCCAGAGAAGGGCGGCATAGATATCAAATTAAAAAACAAAAACGTAGGTGACCTTGAGGTAAATAGGCAAGGATCATTGTCTCAGCAAAATAAGGCTGAAAAGATTCTTTAGGTTCCGGAGAAACATTATAGTATTCAGAAGATTTACTGGGATATAAGGGGAGGTAAAGCCTTGTCAGACTCACAAGAATCTGTTATTACAGTTTGTTTCAAGCAAGTATAGTTCAGTTCTTCCAGTGGAGTTTGTTTCCTGATCTGGTCTACCTCATAGGGCTGACATCAGTTTTGCAAGACTTATTATGCTTTACCTCCCCTCGCTCTTCTATCTTACCTCAATCATGGAAATTCACTGGGGATTTTTTGGGAAAGCACGGTGTTGTGGCCCGCCAGTGGCCAGCAGGGCTGGCAGCAGATTCAGACAATGAGGAGGATGGGGAGGAACGTGGGCTAGTCCTGGAGTCTGGGGAAGGCTCGGGCGAGGGTTCTGAGTCGGAGGCAGAGAGGGGTCCAAGGCCATCTGGTAATTGTTTGCTGCCTCCGGAGTCTCCGGAGGCTGACATCAATGAGGCAGAAGAACAGCGTCAGCCTGTTTCCGGTGTGCACATGCACAGAGCTGTCAGGAGACAGGAACAACTAAGGAAACAGGGTCGACTTGGGAGTAAGGCTTGGAGATGATTGGCCCCTCCCATAAGACATAAAAGAGAAGCAAACGGGACACAAGCTTTTGCAGGAAGCAAATAATTCATCTGGTCAGAAAAAAAACTCTGGAAAAGTTCTGTTTGACTCGGTGCTAAGTTTGGCCTTGCCCGGCGTGTGGCAATTAGTTCTCTGGCAGCATTCCAAGGCAGATAAGGTGGGTGTTTGTAAACACTCCCCTGATAGACTGTTTGAGAAGCCTTTAGGACTGGGAATAAATGATAATAATCCACAGCCGTCTGAATAAAAGAGGTTTGCCGGGACTAAGATTGTGCTGTATAGTTTCTAAAGAAGCCTAGGTCAAACACACGGTCTCTTAACCCAACTTACGCCACAGAGTTAGAAAATCTGAGAGTAGTGCTACGTACGGCTCCTTGAGTTCCTGAAGGAAAAGTGGAATAAGCAAGCAAAGAGAGAAAAAAGGGCCATTTATTTTGCCCATACACAAACACACATCCACATCTTACGTTCAGATTTCTCTGCACAATCTAGCTGCCGATCGCCCGCCTAAATTCTTTTAAGGAATAAAGGAACTAGCATGTACAAAAAAATGCATCGGCCTTGCGTCTTTGGCCTTTCTGCTCACCGCTCTGTTTATACATGATAGACAACTAATTAACATCCAAGACTCTTGAAAGGTCTTTTCAGAGGTAATGTACTGACAGATTATGTCAGTAAGGAGCACTGATTTGTCTAAGCAGCGATCACATTGTTTCAGACTGAATGAGGTGAATATTAAACTGCTTTAAATGCACTCTTCATAAAGCACTAATTACATACTCCCAGGAGAGAACAGGCTAGGAATACTAAACAGCGGAAAAGTCAACAGAGTTCTTTTTATAGTATGTTGCTGGGTTCTGTGTTTTTTTTCCCTTTCTTTCTCTCACTCTTACAGTAAAATCACAGCATGCTGAAGAATACACATTTATAGCACAATAGTTCACATCTAATTATATGGCAATCATTAGTTTTAAACTGGCTGTATTATATTTTCTTTGATATATTGTGCCCCCCAGCATCACTCCGCATCAAACATTTCCAATGGCAGATTTTTCTCCTCTTCTAACAAATGATTTTTTTAAAAAACTAGAATTTGCTTATTGTCCTTGGTGGTTTTTTTGTTTTTTTAAAAAAAAGTCTGATTTAAATTGGCAGGAATAAAAAGGGCAAAAAAAAAAGGGGGGGAACGTCTGTTTAAGCAAAATACAAATCTGATTTGTATGCTCCCTTTAGGAATAGTACATTTTATTAATTGCTAGATACTGTATTTGTTTTTTTAAAATTAGAAAGAGTCAGTAATTGTCCAGCATCCTTTCCCATGGCTTCTGCTGAATCTCTGGGTTAAGTTATACAGCTGTTCCAAAAGTTTTTTTTTTAAAAGTATGTTTTGCTCTTTTTTTTATTTTTTCAACTGCAGCTGAAGATTTAAAGATCTAACTTCTGCAACTGCTGTTTAATTCTACTGTTTTAAAGGCATCAAAAGAAAACAGCAAACAATAGAAAACATCTGTTTTTCTGCCATTTTATCGAAATTTGACTTGTGAGTTTATGGAATACAAAGAGCCAAAAGAAAGAAAAGATGGACATAGTCAACTTATAAGTCCATCCAATCAAAGGAGCACTATGTTGCTCTTTTGATTGGATGGACTTACAATTGCTTAACGCATTGTAAGCCGCCCTGAGTCTCCGGAGAAGGGCGGCATATAAATCAAATAAAAAATAAAAAAATAAAAATATGTATCACCATGTTTACCAGTTATCCATGGATTGATGAACATTTCTTTTCCACCTATCAATATGAAATGAAAATAATCTATCAAAATACTATTTAAATAGTATTCCGTCCATTCAAAATTCAGTCAAAATGTAAGATAGGTTTAAGGAACAAATCTAAAAGTCTCAATAGAACCTGAGGCATGAGATATTGTACAAAACAAAATTAAAAAAAATTTCCCCAGTATTTCAGGAGAAAATGTCCATGTAATTTTTGAAAGCCAGGGAATATGTCATATGACAAGGACAAATAGACTTTCAGATCAAAGAAAAGAAGAGTTAGGAAAGTCAGCCTAAAGGAAAATATTAAAGAAAATGGGAGTTATTTTTCAGAAAATAAGAGAAGTCACAGCAATAGAAAGCCGTATCAAAGAATACTTATGGAAAAGATCTGTTAGAAGTAAAGGGGGTTTAAAGGCAATACAAAAACTATACTAAAACACTTTACAAATAGGATTATAGAATGACTTTTTTTTTAAAAAAAGAGGGGCAATATATTACAGAACCGATCCCACTAAAAGATGAGATATAAGAGCAACAAACTAGCTGTCAAGGGGAAGCGGAAGGCACAGGTCAAAAAATCCACTGAACAATTTAAAGTTGTAAGAAAAGAAGCGAAGTATTAACAGCTCTGTGGAAGGAAGGAAGGAAGGAAGGAAGGAAGGAAGGAAGGAAGGAAGGAAGGAAGGAAAGAAGGAAGGATCACGTAGAAAGAGTAATAACAAATTGCTGTGCAAGTTTTTGAAGAGGCAGAAGTGAACCTAAGATATATAATATCTGAATTTGAAATATATTAAGTTTAACGAATGTGTCATTATTGTAAGAAGAGCAGGATTGGAAGAAATGGAATCAAAATTGCTCCCTGTTGAACCAATTGTGAAGCGATGCATTTATTCTTACACTTGTTCCACTTTCATCATGTATCTCATTTTGCATCCAGCCTTCGTCTCCATATTCTGGCAAAGTTTTCTATTTTTCAAAACAATTCACTTTATCATATGCTGTAGCTATAAATCAATGAACATTCAGTTAAAACTTTATTCGGCGTCTTTTTACATTGCTCAGTGACCTGCCAACAAGGAAAAATCTACTCTTTATGCCCAAAACAAATCTTCAAATATTGCTCACTGCCACTCTTATATTCTTTAAATAAGAATTCCACAGAGTACTTTCCCAGGCAGTCTTATCCGATTAATCCCTTTATAGTTTTTGTATTCATTCTTGTTTCTTTCCTTCTGTAAGGTAAAGGTAAAGGTTCCCCTCGCACATATGTGCTAGTCGTTTCCGACTCTAGGTGGGCAGTACTCATCTCCATTTCCAAGACGAAGACGTCTCCGTGGTCTTGTGGCTGGCATGATTCAACACCAAAGGCACACAGAACGCTGTTCCCTTCCCACCAAAGGTGGTCCCTATTTTTCTACTTGCATTTTTACCTGCTTTCAAACTGCTAGGTTGGCAGAATCTGGGACACATCATGGGAGCTCACCCCGTTACGCGTCCCTAGGGATTCGAACCACTAAACTGCCGATCTTTTGATCGGCAAGCACTGTGTCTTAGCCACTGAGCCACCCTGTCCCTTCTGTATAGGAGAACAATAATGATATTATTCCAATCTTCAGTTATGATATAATCTGAACACATATTACACACGTTGTATTGCTTATTCCATAGGCAAATTACATCCTTTTGAAACCTTCCTTCTGTTACACCATCTACACCCACAGCCTTACCATTGTGTAATATTCTTACAGCATTTATGATTTCTCTTTCATTGTTTTGTTTTTCCTGTATAATAAACTTGCTAAGTAATCATATCGGTATATGACTATGAATCCCATATAAACACCCACAGTCTTTTAGCAGTTGTACATTCCAAATCATTGCATCATTTTAAGTTTTATACAGCTATTCAATCTGACAGAGTCTTTTTGTTTAGCCATTTTCCCCTACTTAAAAAAATGAAACACCCAGTTTTTTATTTTATCAAAACCTCTTGGCATTTTCGCTGCCTAATTTAATTCTTACCATTGTTTCTCCCTTTGCTATCATATGTTTTCTCTCTCTATGCTACAAAACAGCTTTCTCTCTTTATAGTGTAGCCCTGTTTAATACTGGCCCATATTCATAATTTCTCTTATCTCCTTCCCTCCATCTTTCATAAAAACAACCAACCATTAAATCAGTTCACTCCCCTATCATGTGCTGTATATGTATGAACAAATACACCATATATTGAAGCAGATCTTTTCTAAGTAGATCTATTTATTTATGTATATTTATCACATTTTTAACTGCCCATCTCAACTGAGTGACTCTGGGTAGTTTACCTCAAAAACAGAAAAACACAGGGAAAAGGGATAAATAAAAAACAAGATGCAACATCTTGTTTTGAGCAAAGGTAAGATTAAGATACTACAGAGGAGAACGGAGTGCTCTTAAGGCATTAACCACCCTGAGGTCAAAAAGCACTCTTGCAAGTAGAGTAGAGTAGAGTAGAGTAGAGTAGAGTAGAGTAGAACAGAACAGAACAGAACAGAACAGAACAGAACAGAACAGAACAGAACAGAACAGAACAGAACAGAATAGAATAGGACAGAGCTGGAAGGGACCTTGGAGGTCTTCTAGTCCAACCCCCTGCTTAGACAGGAAACCCTACACCACTTCAGACAAATGGTTATCCAACATCTTCTTAAAAACTTCCAGTGTTGGAGCATTTACAACTTCTGGAGGCAAGTTATTCCACTGATTAATTGTTCTTCCTGTCAGGAAATTCCTTACCTCCAAGCTAACTGAGAAAGCGAGGTCTTAACACTCTTTTGAGGGGGGGAGGCACTTGAACTCTGGGATAAGATGGTCCAAAGGGCTGGGCAAGCTCTCTTCCTGGATACCAATCAAAATTATTTAACTAACAGGGTCTGTAACATACCTGGCCTGCCTGACTGGGCGGGGCAGGATGATGTAATTGGAAGGAGATGATTGCTTGGATGATCCTATGAGATGAAAGACTTTGAAGGTGATAACCATAAGCATTGGGTGCATTGGGGCACCCAATGCAGCTCATGTAGCTGAGGTGTTACAAGCGCAACTCAACGGGCACCATCGAACTGCTCGTGTCATTGCATTTTGCACCAATTGTGCTATCCTTCCAGAGATTCTTCATGATAGCTCCATGTAGAGCACATTACAGTAGTCCATGCGGGAGATCACAGACCTCTCTGAGGGGTTTACAGTGTCAGCATCTTGTCCCCAACAATCTGTGTCCTCATTTTACCGAACTTAAAAGGATGGAAGGCTGAGTCAATCTTGAACCAGTCAGGATTGAACTCCTGACTCTGGGCAGAGTTAGCCTGCAATACTGCATTCTAACTACTGCGCCACCAAAGCTAGATGACTCCATTTCATGCATTTTGACATCCATTTTGGATTTTTCATTTACTAGTTACCCAAGAAATTCTCTTCCGTGCATATTTCATCACACACATAAAAAATCTCCACAAAAGAAGACTACCTTCATTCACATCTATTATATCCTTTGCTTTTCTCTCAATTTCACCAAAAACAACATATCTAGTTCCCCTTCTTACATTTGTTAATCCATACCCTCTGGATTAACAAATGTAAGAAGGGGATCTTCCCAGTCACAGTTTTCTAAATGTCAGACTTGTCAACTGATGGGCCCATGAATATTGACTTTCACTGCCATCATAACTTTGGCCAATTAAGGCTTTCACATAATAATTCTTTAACTACCGAACCAGTAAGAAAGGTAAGTAGATTTGACCCTTGAATAATCGCCATGCCTCAGAATTTTTTTTAAAAAAAGTTCTAGTGCGAAAACTCTAAACTATGGACAACTAAACTCTGAAAGAAAATCTCATGTGCTTTCTGAAAAACGAATTGGCAAATGGAGTCCTGAGAGAGCTACCATCTCGAAAAAAAAAAACTAGTCAGGAAAGGAATTGATTCTCACAGATATGAATACCGGCTTACTGGCAAAATGAGCTTCAGATCACCTCTTATCCAGACCTTTTTGCCCCAAGTCCTTTAGGCATAGACTCTGACATTTTCAGTTACCACCAGCTCTTAATATTTATGAACCTGGTTCAGAAAAGGCTTTGGGGTTATAATAAGGTCTAAAAGTACTCTTTGAGGTTATGATTTTTGTAGTATTAAACTAACGTGGTATGAAACTATCATAATAATTTATGGGACAGAAAATTGCACTTATCTCTGACAACTGAAAAGAGCCAAGGTTGAAGGGAGGGACAGAGATGCGTTGCCTTCCCTTGAAGTCCAATGACACTGAATCTCATACTTGCCATCCACGCAACTCTTGGTGTGAATATTAATACCCTTGCCTCTGTTAGAATATTGAAAATTCTTTGCACAGGGATCTGTAGGTTGACTATCCAATCAAACGAATGAATGGATAAAAAAAAATAAAAGAGGCGATTAGATGCTTATTATCTACTGACAGTCAATAAAAAGTTCAGCATCTAAATGATATGTTTGCATTTTGAAAAGTGGGACCCCTTCTGTGCTTCCTAAAGTTATGAGCTTCAATATGCCACTTACATGATTTTTTTTTATTACGTTTATCTGCTTCCTGACAAAAGTTCTGAAAGGAAGTATTTTTCATAAAAGCAAATAGCCTAAATTCCTATCCAGTGTAGTGTTTCTGTTTGATATCAAGAGGATCGGCAATTTTATGATCCTTTCATTCATTCTGTGTTGTGGCAGCCAGTGGAACTGGCACCAGAGTCGGACAGTGAGAAGGTTGAGGAGGAACATGGACCAGTCCTGGGGGCTGGGGAAAGCTTGGACGAGGGTATTAAGTCCTCGGGGCTATGATGCCACGTACAGGCTTGCCGGCTGCCAGGCGATCCTGATTGGCTAAGATGCGAGCAGCCAAAGGAGCGGGAAAAACGCAACCCTGTCATTGGTTCTCCGTCTCACAGCTCTTGTATTTAAGCAGCTGTCACACGGCAATTGTTGCTGTTGCCCTCACGGGAGTTAGCATGGTTAGCTGATATTATTGTTAGCAAATAAAGGTTGTTTGTTATTTGCAACCTGCCTCGCCTCCGTTCCTACCTGCTTAGTTCTCCTGATAGAGTAGAGGGTTCTGAGTCGGAGGCAGAGAGGGAGCTAGACAGCAGTGAGGCAAAGGAACAGCTGGAGCCTGTTCCCAGTGTACGCATGCGCTGAGATGCCAGAAGAGAAGAACAGCTAAAAAAGCAGGGTCGACTTGGGAGTAAAACCACACCTTGGAGGTGATTGGCCCCTCCCATTGGAAACAAAAGAGGAGCAAACGGGGAGGGGTCTTTTGCAGGAAACAATTTGGTCATTCGGTCATTTCAAGAGTGGGGAGATCTGTCTGTGAATCCCAGAGACTCTGTGTCAAGTTTTGCCTTGCACTGCGTTTGGAAACTATTGACATGGCAGCTTTCCAAGCGAGATAAGGTCTGTGTTGATAAATATTCCTCTGAAAAACTGTTTGCCGGGCCTTGCTGGCTGTGAATGAAAGGAATTCAGAGTCGTGCAAATAAAAGGGGTTTTACTGGGACCAAGACTCTGCTTCATGCTTTGTAGGGAAGCCTCAATCAGAACATTTAGCACCAAAAGTGTGGTTATCTGTTTCATGTCATATAGGAGGCAAAACAAGATCCCTAGGATAGCCATAAGAATAGGGACAATATATTTGCAAAATTTCAAAGTGTGCTTTTTGCTGTTGCAACCAATATCACTTCTCAGCTTGCCAATGAACCGGGGGGCGGGGGAGGGGAGGGAAGGGGGAGATAGAATGCAGGCTCCAGACATTAAGAAGACAGCCGTGAGAACCAAGGACACTTTGGCAGGTGTTTGCCAAAGGCAAAGACTTTTTCTCATAACAATACTATGAGACTCAATTGGACAGTGTGACCTGTTCTAATAGAGGGAGGGCCTATACTTTAATTAGTGGGTTTGTGCAGGAATTAGTTGATTTTCCCCCTATCAGTGCCGATATGATGTACTCAATAAAGTTTTGCATTCAGAGATTGGATCGTCTTGGCTCGTCTTGGCTTTGGTTGGATTCGTCAGTCAGAACCTTGACAATATTGCTATATCAGTGGGATGTTATTTCATCACCATAAGTGCTGGTTTGACTACTCTGGAACAATTGCTAAAAGTCTTTGGAATAAATAATACATAGGATTAATCATCTGGAATAAAGTGCTCCCTAAACTATGCTTCAGCAGAATATCCCAGATTATTACCTATATATGGACCCATAAATTAGTTTTTTTCCATAACAGAGGGGAAAAAAACACTCTCAAGACAGAGTCAAACATACAGAGCAGAAGACAATGATAATGAAAAGATAATAATCTGCTTTGAAGCATCCTCATCAACTAAGCAGTGTTATTATATGATGCACTCCATGTATTTACTAAATATATCACACCCTTTAAGTTGAAACTCAAGAAATGAATTCCAGTTGGAATATATATCAAACAACTACTAGGAATTCAAGATGGAGTTGAGGTCTTTAAAATATGAGATAAATCTAACCTTTTGTAGAAATACAAAAAATCTTTAGGGGGGGGGGAAACCCACATAAGCACTCCAAAAACTATCCCATTGACAAATGAATAAGATAAATGCTGAAATATATTTGGGGGAAAATACTGTTTGTTTGTTTGTTTGTTTGAAATTCCCTATTTGAGCTCTTTACACCTTATAGTCACGGCACCTCGTAGAAGGCTACAAATTTCATACGCACTTTAGTAAAAAAACATTTCCTTCGGTAAGAATATTCCTATTTTTCTTTCAGATTTCTCCAATTTTAATTTTTGTATGCCTCTCAAAGAACTTGTTAAACCAAAAAGTGGTTGACACGCTGATAAATTGTTATGCTGCTATTGTTACTAGGAAGTCTTTTACTCAGAAATCCTAGTTTAGATAACAACAGGATTGTAATTCTGTGTGTGTGTGTGTGTGTGTGTGTGTGTGTGTGTGTGTGAGAGAGAGAGAGAGAGAGAGAGAGAGAGAGAGAGAGAGAGAGAGAGAGAGAGAGCTGAAAGCCACAATCCGAAAGGTGAGATATAAATAAACATAAATAAATGAATGACATGGCTCTAGCAGGGTGACCGCTCACTGCGTTCCTTCTAGGTGAAAAAATTCCTTGGAAAGGAAGAGTCACCCAACCCCTCTCTTCTTCTGTCTTTTTCTCTCTCTCAAGAACATGAAAGAATCTGATAATTACTTCTATCCACCACTCAACTGTACTAATTACCAACCTATTTCTTCACAGTATGACAGACACAGTCTCTCCAAAACACATAGAGATAAATTAGCACTAATTGGTTTTTCTCTGGCTGTTTGAATTAGTATTTAAAGCTCCAATTACAAAGCAGAATAATTACTATTAATGTCCTGTCGCAGTACAAAAGGCAGATAGCGCAAGAACAAACCCAGGTGTGTTATTACACTGATTGCAGAATATTTAACCTGGCTCGTTAAGACAAAAGCATAAGGAAAAGGGAAGACAATTAAAAAAAAAAAGCAGAAGACTGTTGAGATTGCTATTCGGGCCTGAAGCCTTTCATAAGGCTTTAGCTGGTTCGCACTTATTCGGGAGAACCGGTTGTTAACTTTCTAAGCAGTTTGGAGAACCGGTTATTGGAAGAAATCTTGTTTTGTTTTTTTCCACTTTTCAGGGCTAATCCTGTAAGGAAGGCAGAAAGGAAACATTCTGGTGGTATTTCTTGCCTGATCTTTATTGTCCTGCTTACAGAAACTGCCTCTCTGGTTAATCCTTGTTACATTGTAACAACTAAGGCGAAGCGCCCATCGACGTGAGTGATGTTGAACTGGCCATGCACACATGGTCACATGACCACTGAGCCACGCCCACCCAGCTGGTCATTAAGGCAGAGAACCGGTTGTTAAATTATTTGAATCCCACCCTTGGGGTGCAGTGGTGATTCATGGCTGTCCACGTCAAAAACAAATAGGAGGCACCAGCAAAAGAAAACTGCTGTTATGACAGAAAACAAGCAGCATCATTCTGGAAGGTTGAGCCGGCTTCTGCAGTAGGAAGTTCTCTGAAACATCTTTGTACAACTTGGGTGGGAACAATGGGGAAAAACTTGCCTGCTCTTCAGGTACGCTTTCCATCTTCTACTTTCTTGACATTTCAATCACACTAAATTGAGAGGCTTTGGGGAATACAAATAGCTGCCATTTCTGTTAAAGCTCTGAAGTATAAAAGACAATGAGACTTGGAACTCAAAAAAACCCCTCTCTGTTTTTTCCCCTGGCTTCCTCATTTGTCACTTCTCATGCTATTTCTATTCCCAAAGTCTCGGGCTGGGGAGGGGGGTGGCTTTTTCTCATTCGCACTGCTGGATGTGGGATTGTGTGTGTTGAAGGAGGGAGGGAGTGGGATTCAGAAGGTGTCTACCATCCCTACCAGGAAACGGTAAGGGCAGAAGCACATCTGTTAAATAATGATAATAATAATTACGCACAGTCACTCAGGCACTCGTCATTTCCCGCCTGGACTACTGTAATGCTCTCTACATGGGGCTCCCCTTGAGGAGCACCCGGAGGCTCCAACTGGTGCAGAATGCGGCCGCACGGGGGATTATGGGAGTGAGGGGAGCTCCCATGTGTCGCCTCTCCTGCGTGAGCTGCATTGGCTTCCAGTGGTCTTCTGGGTGCGCTTCAAGGTGTTGGTTACCACCTTTAAAGCGCTCCATGGCCTAGGACCTGGGTATTTGCAGGACCGCCTTCTGCCGCCGATTGCCTCCCACTGACCAATACGCTCCCACAGAGAAGGACTCCTCAGGGTGCCGTCAGCCAGGCAATGTCGGCTGGTGACCCCCAGGGGGAGAGACTTCTCTGTGGCACTTCCTGCCCTCTGGAACGAACTGCCCTGGAGATATGAAGGATATCAGATTTCCGGGCCTTTCGCCGTGCCCTAAAAACTTTTCTCTTCCATCAAGCTTTTTTTTTCCATCACCCCCCTTTTAGCTTTTTAAATTGTCAATGGGTTTTAGTTTGAATGTTTTAAATTTTGGACCAAAGTTATGTAATTCTTTTAAATTTTTAAATTTTGTATTGATATGTGTTTTAGTTCTGGCTGTGCACCACCCTGAGTCCACTAGGAGAAGGGCGGTATACAAATCGAACAAAATAAAATAAATAATAAATAAATAAATAATGTACAGTAGACTAAAACAGTAGATCAGTATTTACACTTAGTTGGTAAGAAACTTTCAGATTTGCTCTGGTGCATGACCTCTATGGTGAACTGGGCGAGGTGAGTATGTGGATCTGGTGGCCTAGCCATGAAAAATCTACTCATCTACCCTGTTTCCCCGAAAATAAGACCTCCCTTGATAATAAGCCCAATCGCGCTTTGGAGTGCATGTGCTAAAATAAGCCTTCCCCCTTCGAAAATAAGCCCTCCCCGAAAATATTTAAATGCAGAGCTGAAAATCAGGTAAGACAGCAAGAGGAGCCCCATCTGGTTCCACGCATCCCAAAATAATAAGATCTCCCCGAAAATAAGGGCAAGCGCTTATTTCGGGGTTCAAAAAAATATAAGACAGGGTCTTATTTTCAGGAAAACACGGTATGTAGTCTTATTATTTTTTCTGATTTTTAAATTACATTAAGTCAGGGGTGTCCAACTCAAAGCCCAGGGGCTGGATCTGGCCCGTGGAGTGCTTAGATCTAGCCTGCAGGGCTGCCCTGGAAACAGCAAAGGATCGGCCCGCGGTGCTTCTTCCAGCAAAAATGGAGCTCAGGTGGGCCGCAAGCAGCTGGCAGAAGGTTGCAGGAGGCGTCACAGCTGAAAACAGAGCTCGGGAGCCTGTTTTTACTGGCAGAGTGCTCGGGCCATCACAAGCGCCCTCGATACAAGTGACATTGAGCTGGCCCCACCCAACCTGGCCCCACCCACACTGGTCCCCCAAAGTCAAACACAAAGCTGATGCCACCCTCAATGAAATTGAGTGACACCTCTGATGACACACTTTTTCAGGGACTTTGTGCTTACCCTGAATTAGAAATGTACTCTAGCTGTTAACATTCACTTTAAACCTCACTTACTTGATTAAGAAAAACCCTGATTTGGAGTCAGATGATTTCATAGACTGTCTGACGTGAGTCAGTTCAAAATCTCACTTCAGGAAATGGGAGGCTTTCTCAATAGCAAGTGAGTTTTATTATTATTATTATTATTATTATTATTATTATTATTATTATTATTATTATTATTATTATTATTATTATTATTATTATTATTATTATTATTATTATTATTATATCTGTAGTGAGATTCACAGCCTTTGAGGCTGGTTAATAGCTCAGCAGCTCAAGTCCTAACCAAGGACTTAGGAACTGTTAAGGTATCGTCGGAAGATGTAAGCTGTTCCGAGTAAGGTGGTTTTTTGTAGAGTCAAAATGTTCAAGTCCGGTAAATTTAGAATTTCTAAATAGTGGGGTAGCCCTTTGGGTATTGCTCCAAGGGCTCCAATTACAATTGGGACAACACATGATGATGATGATGATGATGATGATTTTTATACTGCCCTTCTCCCAAAGGACTCAGGGCAGTGTACAACCCGAATAAAACAACATGGAATACAAAATTAAAAAGCAGTTTAAAAACCAATTAAATATTTTGGCCCCACAGTTAAAAACCCAAACATTAAAACACCCAATCCAAATTTTTATTAAGCCAGCCCAGCGTGTTGGAATAGCAGAGTCTTAAAGTTTCTTGGTATAGGCCTTTTTCCACGTTTGATAAAAATGGGATATTTGCAAGTACGATTATTTTAAATGGTTAATGTTTCGACATTTCAAATAAATACCGTAGATCGTGGCCTGCGGGCTGGATGCGTCACATGTTGGCTCCGCCCCCGCCCGGTTTAGTGAAAGGGAAAAAAGTCCCGTTACGTCACGTGATGATGCAAGTTTGACACCCCTTGCTGTAGATGGAGGAACTTATGAAAAAGTAGCTTTTTAAGCTTGGCTCTTTCTTTTAAAGGAACTATGAATAACTTGGGGTTTTTTTAAAAAGCAGAATTGGATGAAATTTGCATATATAATTACATTTTCTGAGGGAATGATTTCTGCCAAATTTCAGTCATAGTAGTGCAGGTTTGTTAGACTGATTTTGGAAGAGCAGACTTTACAATCTGTTTTTTTTTTTTTTTACAAAAAAAGATTTGATTTATCCTCCTTTGTTTTGGTGGAAGATGATTTGTACGTCCGTACGAATCTTTTCTTCGTGGAAAATATGCATAGCTGTGCCCCTGTGGTTCTGTGAAGTCACTCCCCATAGTTGAATTCAGAGCAACGTAGACCAATTCACTTCACTTCAGATGAAATCTGACCATGAGAACAGTCTTGGTAGTTTAATGGCAATAATTTGTGTAAACTAGCACTAGTTTCTGCGGCTAAGAACATTGCTGTCCACCCAGATCCTTTAGGACGATGTGGGTTAGATCCAAAGTAAAAAAAAAAAGACAAACCCACAGTAACAGATCTAAATTGTTCTTGAAAGTCAGATTATAGCTTTTGGATATGTTTCAATATTTTTTTTGCATGATGCCACTCTGTACGCCCAGCTGGTAACAAATGTAGGCCTTTCTACTTAAGGAAACCGAGCTCTGATTGCATTTCAAACTTTGCTTTTCTCTCAATTTCACCCAAAACAACATATCTAGTTCCCCCTTCTTACATTAGTGAAGCTATACTCTTTGGATTAACAAATGTAAGAAGGGGATCTTCCAAGTCAAAGTTTTGTCAGCCATGAAGAAATCATCGATAAGTTGATCTTTGTTTTGTTTTGGTATTTCTAAGCCAGGAGTGTCAAACTCAAAACCCGGGGGCCGGATCTGGGCTGCAGGGTACTTAGATCTGGCCTGCGGGGCGGGGCCAACCTGGAAACAGTGAAGGACTGGCTCGCAGTGCCTCTGCCAGTGAAAATGGAGCTTAGGAAGGCCGCGTATGGCCCTCCCAAGCTCCGTTTTCACTGGCAGAGGGTTGCAGGAGGGCGTCGCAGCTGAAAACGGAGCTCGGAAGCCCATTTTCACTGGCAGAGTTTTTGGGCCACCACAGGCGCCCCCAACCCGAGTGACATCGAGCTGGCCATGCCCACCCTGGCTCCACCAGCCCCCCATGAGGTCAAACACAACCCTGATGCGGCCCACAATAAAATCGAGTTTGACACCCCTACTCTAAGCCATACAGGTCATCAATGTTTTCCTGTTAATATTTCCAGCTTTTGAGATTCCAATCTCCAATTAGAAGCAACAGCACATCTTACTTGCATGATTTCAATTTGAGGTTTATCATAAAACTCATCTTCGTCTGCGTCAATGGGTTGGCGCATCACTTGGAGGATTGCTGTATTATACAACTGTCTGTGAATGTCTATGGAGATTCTCAGCCATCGAGTCATGTTTGTCCCAAGCAGTGGTGGGATTCAGCTGGTTAGGTCCGGTTTGAGTGAATCGGTAGCGCCAACTGCGGTAGGCTCTCCCCACCCTCCCGGATGTAATGCTGTCCTATTTAGCCACAGTTTGGAGGCTGTGTACATGTGCGGATGGGTTGCGTACAAGCAAAGAGAATGTGTAGAAGGTGTGAGCGCTTGCATTTGGAAACTGGTAGGGAAGGTAAGTGTATCCTACCTCGGGTCCCAAGGTACTTTTTCAAAAGGCAACTGGACTTTCTCTCCCTTCTTTGATCCCTCTTTCATACCAGAGATCCGCTCTGTCCAAAATGTGGACTCACTCTTTTGAAGACAGCAAAGTCCACATTCTAGGCAAGAAAGAAATGCTAGTTTGAAAGAGGCGGTCAAAGAGGCCATCTACATTAAGATTGAACATCCCCTTCTCAACAAAAGGAGAGGGATACAACACCATCGATCTCCAGTCTATAACACCGTCCTTTTAGCAGTTCCAAGAAGGTCCACAACAATTTGTACTATTCAGTTACCCTGAGGGCACAGATAAACATCCAAGTGGCCTCAACGACTCTCACAACCAGATGACTGCAAGGAATATAAATCCTTTCCATCCTCCACCATTCAGTCAGAACTGAAGAAGCGTCTTGGATGAGAAGGGAAATGTTTTCAAGGAAAAAGCTGCCTTTTGAAAAAGTACCTTGGGACTTTTGGATGGTATTCACTGACCTTTGCTACCGCTTCGCAAATGCCGAGGGCCTGCGTCCGCAGGTGGGTTCGAAATTTTTTTACTACCGGCTCTGTGGGCGTGGTTTATTTTGTAGGTGTGGCTGGGGGGGGGGTAATGTGAATGGGTGGGCGTAGCCAACTTTTTTTTTTTTTTTTTTACTTTTAAAAGCATTATTTCTACAACCTTAAGGGGTTGCAGAAAAAAATGCTTTTAGAAGCTTCTGACGATCAGGCAACTCAGCTGGGATCGCCAGAGGCTTTTAAAGGGATTTTTTTCCCCTTACAACCTCTTCGGCTGAAGAGGATGAGGAAAAAATGTTTTCAGAAGGCCTCTGAAGATCCCAGCTGAGCCGCGTGATCATCAGAGGATTTTTTTTTAACTTTTAAAAGCATTTTTGCAGCCGAAGAGGTTGTAAAAAAATGCTTTTAAAAATAATAATTAAAAAAAAGTCTCTGATGAGGTGGGCGGGGTAAGTGACCAGCGACCGGGCCGGGGACCGGTTCGGGAGCGTGGCCAGCCAATGTTATTACCGGTTCTCCGAACTACTAAATTTTATTACTACCAGTTCTTGTGAACTGGTGCGAACCGGGAGCAACCCACCACTAGACGTGATAACATCCAGGCGGGTGAATACAACACGCTGAATACGACCACTGCTTGGGACTCTCTGTGAAGTCTAATTGATATTATTTGGCCATTGATGGCATTTCTAGCTTCTGTTCTTGCTACACCCTTCCCAACTATATAAAAGCAACACCATTCCTTCTTTGTTTTTCATTTCTTGAGTAACAAACAGTGTGATTTTCCTGACTGAAAGTGTCTGATCAGTCCATCTTAATTCACTGATGCCTCAGAAGATGTCAATTTGTAGTTGTTCCATTTCATCTTTCACAGTGTTAAGCTGTCCTATATTCTTTCTTCTTGTGTTACATGTTCCCGTTGTAAGCCTTTGCAGCTTTGGATTTTATTTTCCTGAATGGCAACATTAGCAACTAGACATCCCAAAGGCTTTTAATCTAGCGGTATAAATATCATTGCTAATCCGAGAGATCGTCCTCGGCTCTTCCTCAGATGTTATGGAACTTATGATGACTCAGGGAGTCATCATCAGCTTGCAACTACAACTGAGCCCAATTTTTTTGTTGTTAAGTGAGACATTTGCTTTGCGCCATTTTACAAACTTTCTTGCCACAGTTGTTCAACGAATCAACTGCGGCTGATAAGTGAGTGACACGGTTATTAAGCGAATCCAGTTTCCCCATTGACTTTGCTTGTCAAAAGGTCGCAAAAGGAGATCACTTGACCTTGGAACACAGCAATGGTCATAACTATGAACCAGTGGTCAAGCATCTGAATTTTGATCATATGATCACGGAGATGTTGCCAAGATTGCAACTGTGCAAAATGGCCCACATCACATTTTTCAGTACCGTTCTAACTTTGAATGAACTGTTGTAAGTCGAGGACTACCTGTATAGAGTAATGTAGCTGTTTCATGGGGATGATTTAATATGTTCATTGTGATCTCTGACATCATATATACCAGTGTTGGGTTCCTCCCGGTTCCGCCGAGCGGTAGCGGTGACGATATGATGTCACCAAACTGGTTCTCTTTGTTTGGGAGCTGGGCCCTCCCGCCCCGCCCACATTATTCTTACCTTTTATTTGACTCGGGAGGCAGCAATCTATTCGCTGCCTCCCAAGTCCCAGCTGATGGCTAGAAGGAAAAAAACTGTTTAAACTCTTGTATAGGGCTTCAAGGGCCGCCCTACAGCTGATCAGTGTTAAAAGGCAGTGAGGTGGTAGACCGGTGCCTCCAAAAACAAATGTGTAGACCAGGATGCTCCAAGAACAAATGGGTAGATTGGTACAGCTCTGCAAGCAGTTAAAAGCCTGGTAGACCAATACCTCCTCTAAATCCTAAAGAATTGTCACACGACCATCAAGCCACACCCGCAAAATAAGCCACACCCATAGAACCGGTAGTAAAAAAATTTAGAACCCACCTCTGATATATACCTAGGGCTAGTCAATGGCAACTAAAACTTCCTTTGCCCATACTATTTGCATACCTCTCAATGCATCACATGTACTAATGAGTCATACACCTGCCCAGAATCTGAATTAAGAATTTTCCTGTGTTACAGGCTGTTGCAATGAGAACTGTCTTCCTAATAGGCAAATGAATGACTGTTTTTGCTTTCCCTCCAGTTCTCTTTCAACCACTGTGTCACACATGGTATTAGGAAATTTCTTCTTATCTTATCTTATTCTTATCGTTTGGATTTTTATTTATTTATTTATTTTATTAAGTTTTTTATTAATAATACTTTATTAATAATAGATATGACATCACTGGTTCCAAACATCTTCCCTCACTTTACAATAATATTAGTACTCATCTAAACATATAGGTTTTTTTTGTTGTTTTTTTAAAAATTAGATTTATATGCCGCCCTTCTCCGGGGACTCAGGACAGCTAACAATGCGTTAAGCAATAGCCTTCATACTTTTGTATATTTTATACAAAGTCAGCTTATTTCCCCCTCAAACTGGGTCCTCAATTTACCTACCTTAGAAAGGATGGAAGGCTGAGTCAACCTTGAGCCTGGCGAGATTCGAACTTGCAATAATTGCAGACAGTTGAATGCTAATAACAGGCTTTTAGTCTGTTGAGCTATCCAGGCTCCTTAAGGTTTGTTCATTATTTAAACATATTAATATTTCCCCCCTTATTTCTGTTTGTTTGTTTATTTGTTTATTTATTTATTTATCTCTTAAACATACATTTATCTATAATAACATCTATATTTTTGTTCTAACACTACGCACAAGATTAGCACAAATGAATAAGGGGAAATCCTTGATATGCTGGAAGTGTGGAGAGACCGTTGGGAATTACTACCACATGTGGTGGGAGTGCCCAAAAGGGCAAAAATTTTGGAATTTACAAAAGAACTGGCTGGAAGAAATTTTGTCAACAAATATAGAAGTCAAACCGGATTTTTTCTTACTGGACGGACTTCAAGAATCTCCACTTAATAGGATCATTCCTGAGAACTCCCAATGTGGGAGTTCAAAGTTAGAAAATATTGGCTTGAGTCACATAGAAATATAAATTTATGCTTATACGAGGAATTAAATCTCAAAACACTAAATGATACTGCTTGCATGCCAGTCAGGGAAAAGCAATATGAGAAGGTTCTCACCCCTATCCTTTGTTTTAGGCACAGAGGCCAAAGCTGGCTGGTTTAAGAGCAGGGCCATACCTGCTCAGATACGTAGGAAGTTTCAGAACTGCTATTTATAGCCAGTGAACATATTCCTAACTTGCTGTTGGAAAATGTTAAATCAGGAAAGATATTCTTCATACATATACTGTACAGTATATACTTATTGGCGATCAGGGGTGGACTTCAAAATTTTTTAGCAAGGGGTTCTCTGCCCAGGTGCTGGGTGGGCGTGGCCATGGTGGGCGTGGCCTAATCGGCCTCCTGCACCATGGCAGAGGAGGGGGCATTTTTGCCCTTCCCAGGCTCAGAGGCTTTCCTCAAAAGGGCAAAAATGGCCTCCCTAGGCTCTGGAGGGCCTCTGGAGGCTGGAAACGGGCCTGTTTCTGGCCTTTCTGGATTTTTTACTTACTTATTTATTTATTTTATTAAATTTATATACCACCCTACTCCCGAAGGACTCAGGGCGGTGAACAGCCAAAAGATAAAATACATATAGTACAAACGTTAAAAAATCAGTTAAAAATACATCAAATACTTTGGCCCAAAACAAATTTAAAACACCCCAATTTATAAAACAAATTTGAAAGCAATTTAAAAGGGAGGTTAGGCCAGGCCAGCCTGCTGGAATAAGAATGTTTTGAGGGCACAGCGGAAAGTGAGCAAATATGGGATCCTCCGTTTCTCCGGGGGGAGCTCGTTCCAGACGGCAGGTGCCCCCACAGAGAAGGCTCTCCCCCTGGGGGCCGCCAGTCGACATTGTTTGACTGACGGCACCCTGAAAAGATCCTCTCTCTGGGAGTGTACTGGTCGGTGAGAGGCTACTGGTGGCAGAACGCAGTCCCGTAGGTACCCCAGTCCTAAGCCATGGAACGCTCTAAAGGTGGTAACCAAAACCTTGAAGCGCACCCGGAAGACCACTGGGAGCCAATGCAGCTCGCGCAGGAGGGGAGTCACATGGAAGCGCCACGTCGCTCCCATAACCACCCGCGTAGCCGCATTCTGGACCAGCTGGAGCCTCCGGTAGGCCCATTTTTCATCCTCCCCGAGCCTCCGCGCATGCCCTGCACTTACCTGTATCAAAAATGGGCCGCGTGGGGACTCCTGGGAGGGTCGGGGTAGGCAGGGACAGCCAGGAGTAGGATTTGGGGGGGTTCTCCGAACTGCACAGATTCTTAGCTAGAGGTTCTCCCGAACCCCTGCGAACCCCCGCAGCCCACCCCTGTTGGAGATATAGAATAATGTATGTGCCTCACACATGTACTGCACACCCCGGATCCGATAATTGTTCTGAGAAAGCAGACATACACATCTCCTGATTTGGTCCTACGGGAAGTAGCAAGATCAGTTCAAGAGAGTAACCTTTCCCGAGTTCCTACAGCTTTCCTCAAAATTCAAAACTGCCTTGAGATGAGTCTGTACAGACTCCTGGATGTGGGCTGGGGGGAGGAGGGGGTGGGAAGGATTTCTTTTTAAGAGACAAGGTGGGTGGAGTGCAGGGATTCATGCTGGCAATGGTCTATATTTCTACTGACAAGGCTTTACCCTGTAGGTGTAAGGAATTCCAATTAAATATGCAGCCTTTTTGTCTGTGTGGGAGAAGGTTTGCTACGAAGGAGGGAAGCCTCGCATTCAGCTACGGAGCTAGCCGCTCAAAGAAAACGGAGCTTCATTTATTCAAGGGAAGGGAGTGGAGGCTTTCTTCAGCCTCCACTCTGGCTTCCTGTAGTAGACACACAGCTTGTAGTTAACTTTAATTCTGCCTCCACGTCAGGGTTGGCTCCAGGCCATCCAAAGTTTAAAGCTTCTCTGGCAACAGTGCAGCTTTTACTTCCACCACTCAATTCATACTTGGTACATCCAGGGGTGGGCGTGGCCATGGTGGGTGTGGCCTAGTCGGCCTCCTGCACCAGGCCAGGGAGCGGGGGAGGCGTTTTTGCCCTTCCCAGACTCCAGAGTCTTTCCTCAAGCCTCTGGGAGGGCGAAAATGGCCTCCCCAGATTCTGGAGGCTCTCTGGAGGCCAGAAATGGGCCTCCAGAACTTCCAGAACCTCCGGTAGGCACATTTTTCACCCTCCCGAGCCTCTGTGCGCACCCTGCATCCAAAATGGCCCGCATGGGGACTCCTGGAAGGGGAGGGGCGGGGCCAGCCAGGAGTGGGATTTGGGGGTTCTCTGAAGTGCACAGAATCTTAGCTGGAGGTTCTCCCAAACCCTTGCAGCCCAGGGGATATGTACATATGTAAAATAAAACTTTCATGTGCAAAAAGAATGCAAAATTAAAATTCTGTTACATGTTTTCATGAGCATTATCTTCCATTATTTGTCCTCTAGGCAAGACGAATGCTTTGAGTATGGTAAAAAAAAAAAATTCAAACAGGAATAAGATTTCCCATTAATCAATGAATCGTACAGAATTGGGAGTCATATATACCTAGAGGGCCTCTCCCTAATATATATACACCTTACGAAAAAAAGTTATAAATCCATTTTCATTGTGTTTCGATTGATCACTTTATATTTTATTTATGATTTGTTGTTGGCTGTTACGTAATATCTGTGCTGTAGCGATTGTTAATATTATAGCCCGCCAAGACTTTGATTGTGGCAGGTAAAAATCAGTGGTGAAATTCAAATTTTTTTTACTACTGGATCTGTGGAGTGGCTTGGGGGGGCATGGTATGGCTTGGGGTGTGTGGCATGGTGGGCAGGGAAGGGAAAGGATACTGTAAAATCTCCATTCCCTCCCCACTCCTGGGGGAAGGATATTGCAAAATCTCCATTCCCACCCCACTCTGGGGCCAGCCAGAGGTGGTATTTGCCAGTTCTCTGAACTGCTCAAAATTTCTGCTACCGGTTCTCCGAACTACTCAAAATTTCCACTACCGGTTCTCCGAACTACTCAAAATTTCCGCTACCGGTTCTCCGAACTACTCAAAATTTCCACTACCGGTTCTCCGAACTACTCAAAATTTCTGTTACCAGTTCTCCAGAACCTGTCAGAACCTGCCAGATTTCACCCCTGCTAAAAACCCAGAACTAAATAACTGTACTGCTTGAGACAGGCAACAAGTACTAATTGTATGATTTTTGTGAGTTTATCTATCTAAGCACAGGACACATGGTAAATAAAATAAAACAGTATGGATCAATATCAAAAGTACAACATAATAATTAATTTAAAACATTTCCTACTCCTAGCCGAACAATAATTTTAAATCCTTATCAAATACTGTCACTGCAAAGAAAGTCCTCCCTCCCACCCCACAAAGCATTTTAACAGCATTTTTAAACCTCTGGAGTTCAAGAGGAGCAGCTGATTCCAAAGAATAGGAACTATGTGGGAAGAAACTGTCAAATGTGAGGTCATCATTTCTGACATGAGGAACAAAATATGTGACCCTGATTGCATGAATTAGCCAAGCACACAGGATTATGAATCATAATTGACTGTTCGAATAACTGGCTGTTCCTGTGTACATGCCCTGAACTGTACTAACAATTTAAATTAGTAGTGTTTCTGAACACCCAGCCAATGTAAGGATTAATGGGAAGAAGTAAACATGAAACCAATCGCATCAGTGGTGGGTTGCCTCCCAGTTCGCACCGGTTCTATAGAACTGGTAGTAAAACCGGAGGGAGGCTCTGACCACCGACCCCGACGTCATCAACACGCTTCTGCACATACGCAGAAGAGCGCGCGGCCCCACTGAGAACCGGTAGTAAAGGTAAGTAGAACCCACCCCTGAACTGTATGATTCTGGACCAGGGTGTGAAGAGCTGCAGGGGGCTTAGGGTGAATGGCCTGGAAGGACAACTGTGTTCTGTCCCCATCTCCCCCCCCCCCCACACACAAACAGACAGCCTTCCAGGCCCACTGGAAGTCAGGAAATGGGCCGTTTCCAGCTTCCGGAGGGCCTCTGGGAGGGTGGGGAAGGCTGTTTTCATCCTCCCCAGGCTCCAAGAAAGCCCCTGGAGTCTGGGGAGGGCAAATAATGGGCCTACCAGGCCTATTGGGCCCGCCATTAACCTTTTTGCCATCATGTTCCAAAAGTGGGGGTAGCGGAAGGGGTTGCGTACACATGCGCAGGGGTGCGGGCTATCGAATTATGGGTGTGGGCACGTATGCCCGCAACCCCCCCACCACGCTCCTCACGCTTTTGGCACACGATGGCAAAAAGGTTAGCCATCACTGCTCTATAGTTTTCTGCATCCACTTTCTCTTCTTTTTGAAGATGGAGATGACATTTGACTCCTTCTGGTCTTCTAAGGCTTCATTAGTCCCGACTAGGAATACCTTAACTCTCTGCTTTTGATAGAATCATTTTAATTGAAAATAAGACATGCATCCGATATCTCTGCAGGTTATTAAACAGGTAAGGATTAATAATTAATTTATCATGAACGCTGGCATTCAGAATTATATACAGGGTATTTAGGCAGGGGGAAATGAGGGATAATGTATTGGTTAAAAAAAAATAATTCCAGATATGAAAAATTAACCATTAAGAATTGTTACAATTCATACTCGTAGATAATAGAAAACTCCCTATTTCAAATCCTCAGGGCCCTGATCAATGAAGAACGATAGTCACGCTTTAATAGATTATACTGAATTAATTGCTCTTGTAAACACTTTCAATTTCGTTAGCACGATATTCAATAGCATGAAGATTATTTTTTTTTAATGAGAATTAGTTTCTGTAATCCTACCCTGTTTTCCACCCAAATAAGACATCCCTTGATAATAAACCCCATCGGGCTTTTGAGTGGATGGCAATAAAGCCAAGCGCTTATTTCAGGGTTCAAAAAAATATAAGACAGGGTCTTATTTTCGGGGAAACACGATGTCAACTATGTCCCTCAGCAACAAAAGCTTTAGTGACTGAACTCTTTTCCTCAATACGACTGGCATTCACAAATGAAATTGATGGTCTGTACTGAGTTGTGCACAAGAGAAATTGCAGAACAATAAATATTGAGATTCCTGTTACAGGAATTGGGAAAAAAAACCCTCCTCCTATAGCAATTATTGTTACTCCTGTGTCAAAGTGCACCTACACATCAACAAGCAGTGATACTCTGCTAAATAAACATAAGAGACTGCCTATTAGCCAGGGTAGGTAAACATCCTCACATACTAACAAAGAGGCAACTCTTAGGAAAAATGAATATCTGATTGTCGGATTTCTGTACCATAATGAAATATATGTTTGCAAATTGTTAATCAGCCTATTTCTTTAATATTCTCCGGAAAGCGAAATGCGGGAGTCCATCTTCTTTTAGACTTTACCATTTTATTTTATTTATATATTTATTTCATCAAGCATGTATTTTATGACAGATACAAGTGTAAACATAATTATAAATACATGAAAAGGATACGAAAAAAGAAGATGTTAGGATAGGGACGGTAGGCACACCGGTGTGTTTATGCAAGCCCCTTACAGACCTCTTGGGAATGGGGTGAGGTCTACAGTAGACAGTCTAAGGTTAAAGTTTTGGGGGTTTGGGGAAGAAACCACAGAGTATATCCTATTTATCAAATTACTAATACACCAAAGCCAGCGGTAAAAATAACTGATAGAAAAAGAAATTGGAATAAAGAACTTGAAAAAACTGATTTATTTATCCTGACCATTTCTTAGTTTCCTTAGCAATATATTGTTGCTTACATGCAAATTATATCGATGAACTTAGATTTCATTTTTTTTCAGAGCACATAGAGCAGTGTTGCCGAACCTTTTTCTCGTGGCGTGCCGGAAGTGTATATGTGCATGCACAACATCTCGTGTGCATCACAGCACCCATAATGCAATCTGAACTCTCCCACATGCGCATCAGCACACGATACCCCGTGCATGCACCCTGCGGCAGCCCACGTGGATCCCAGGCAGCGCAACTTCGGGGCCTTTCCTCATGGTGGTGGGATGAGGCAGGTAGGCAGCCGGGCGCACGGGAGCGACTGGCAGCAGTGCTCCTGGCTGGCAAAGTGTGAAGTCCCGGGGCTGTATGTGAGCAATGATGGCATGGCCGGTGTGCACACACACTAAGACATTAAGGCCAGATGATCGTCACACGCACATGGGCACCAGTAACCAGCAGACTAGCTGGCTGGTGCGCATGCATGCTCTGGAAACCCGGAAGAAGAATAAGCAACGCCACGCAAGCCGGACGACATAGCTCCGTGTGCCACTCCTGCCATAAGTTCGCCAACACGGACATAGAGTGACCTCATGTTGATATTGAAGCGATTCTAGTTCTTTCCCATTTCATTATGTATATACTATACCCATGATATATGTTTGCATGTGCATTTAATTCCAAAAGCTAGAAACTCCATAGCAACCTAGAGCTCCAGGTTCCAATTGTGGCGCTTTGATCATCCTGTCATTTCATTTAAGACTTTACGGTACATCTAAAGGCGGGAGGTACTCCAATTAAGGAAAGAATGTTAGCTTTATTGCAGTGACTAATCGTTTAGACACCAACTGTCTACTACACGGAGTAGATGCACAAGAAGAGGGTTTTCCTCAGAGTACAGCTGCCCCTGCATTTCTTTTTATATAATTTAAAAAAAAAAATCTGACATTGTTAAGAGGTTACATTCACCACCCCAGTAGATTATAAGGATCCACTGAATGAGGGAAAAAAATACAGCAACTTACACATTCCTTTTTTTTAAATTCAAACTGCAGAGGTCTAGGAACACAACGTGGCTCTATAATTAGGCCTTCCTCACAAGCCCATTAGGTTCTGGTTTCCCTAACTTCATTCTGGCTAGCAGTTGTTAGCATAACAACCATCACTTTGCTACATCATAGTTACGATTTTTTAAAATTTCATCTACTGAAGGTCACGCGCATCCACAAGAGATAATAATTACTCTGAATAAAAAGATAACACTGCTGTCAATGACATCTTTTCAAGATCCTAAGTAATAGAGTTGTTTTTATTGTTGCGATATTTATTTATTTATTTATTATATTTCTTTTTTTTTAATGAATATTTTATTGAATTTTTATAAATACAAAAAGTTTTCATTTCTCTTTACATCAGATTTGCAGTGTTTTTCATATATACAAATAAATATTTGGTGTCACCTTTACCCTTTATTATTCTTTATTTAACACACCTTTTACTCCTATTTTTGCTTTTCTTTCATTCATCCATTCGTACCACCTTTCCCACACATTATAGTAGTCTGAGTTTTCGTCATTATTTAATTCGTAAGTTAGTTTGCTCATCTCTGCACACTCTAATACCTTCTTAACTATAAGTTCTTCTGGTGGCAGGGTTTTTTCCTTCCAATATTGGGCATATGCCAACCTAGCAGCTGTAATTATGTGTATTATTAAGTGATTCTTTGTTTTCCCAAATCTCTTCTTCACCATTCCCAAGAGGAATAGTTCTGGTATCCCCTCTACTTCTTCTCTAATTATCTCTTGTAACCATCTCCCAATTATGGTCCAATATTTTTTCGCTTCGGGGCATGTCCACCACATATGAAAGAAGGTGTATTATATTTCTATACCGCCTTTCTCCCGCAGGACTCAAGGCGGTGTACAGTCAAGAAAAAAAATAAAAGATACATAAACATCATAGAATTGATAACTAAAATTATAGCATAGTTTAGCCCAAATAAATAAAACCCAGAATTATATAATATTTTAATCATTCCCAGTTAACGTGTTTAGCCCCGCCTGATTGAACATCAGGGTCTTGAGGGCACAGCGGAAAGGACGGAGATTAGGGGTGTTTCGTATATCAGGAGGCAGTTCATTCCAAAGGGTTGGAGCCCTTACAGAGAAGGCCCTCCCCCTGGGAGTCGGCAGTCGGCACAATTTGACTGACATTGTTACGAACGCTGACCACGTTGTTGAAGTGGAATAGAAAGAGACACTAGATTTCCTGAAGACAATACTAAAGCTATCAGGTACTTCTAGAATCGCAGGACTTCAATACAAGTAAGATCTGGAATCCCAATAAATTTTTATTCGTATTCTATTCAGGTTTCATAAGGCCTATGAAATCAAAAGGACCAGTCTCCTCATTGGAAATCTGCGGCTTATACTTCTGATGTGATTAAGGTAAAGGTAAAGGTTCCCCTCGCACATATGTGCTAGTCGTTCCTGACTCTAGAGGGTGGTACTCATCTCCATTTCAAAGCCAAAGAGCCAGCGCTGTCCGAAGACATCTCTGTGGTCATGTAGCCAGCATGACTCAACGCCAAAGGTGCACGGAATGCTGTTACCTTCCCACTGAAGGTGGTCCCTATTTTTCTACTTGCATTTTTTACGTGCTTTCAAACTGCTAAGTTGGCAGAAGCTGGGACAAGTCACGGGAGCTCATCCTGTTATGCGGCAATAGGGATTCGAACAGCTGAACTGCCAACCTTTCGATCGGAAAACGCTCAGTGCCACTGAGCCACCGCGTCCTTCTGATTGGTCCCTTCCAATTCAAACCCTGCCTAGCATGAAGGTTTTGATATATGCAAAATTTCAAGCAGAGCCAAAGTTAAACCCAACTCCTTTGAATAAGAAACCATCCAAATTAACAAATAAGGACATATAGTAAAGCAGACAGACAGACAGGATGTCTCTGCCTATGATAGATATGCGGTAAGACTGATATACCGAGAATGGCAACAAACAATTGCAACTTAGCATGAAACATGGCAAGCCCTCCACCAAGGTTTATATGAGGAGGAAAAGACGGAGCAACTGCCATATATATCATAGGCACTCTTGCTCTAATTTTACAATTAGAATAAAAACTCATTCCTAACCATGTCATATGAAGTCTCTTGGAAGGTCCAGTCAGTTTTGAGCCAGATATCTGGCGTCATGGCTTTTGGTGTAAGATATAATCAACTGAAGGGAAGGCAAACCAAGGTGAAATCCAGCAGGTTCTGACAGGTTCTGGAGAACCGGTAGCGGACATTTTGAGCAGTTTGGCGAACTGGCAAATACCACCTCTGGCTGGCCCCAGAGTGGGGTGGGAATGGAGCAGAGGTGGGTTTCAGCAGGTTCTGACCAGTTCTGGAGAACCGGTAATGGAAATTTTAAGTAGTTCGGAGAACCCGTAGTAAAAATTCTGACTGGCCCCGCCCCCATCTATTCTCTGCCTCCCAGGTCCCAGCTGATCGGGAGGAAATGGGGATTTTGCAGTAACTTTCCCCCAGGAGTGGATAGGGAATGGGGATTTTGCAGTATCCTTGCCCTGCCGCGCCCACCAAGCTGTACCACGCCCACCAAGCCACGCCCACAGAACTGGTAGTAAAAAAAAATTGGATTTCACCACTGAGGCAAACTATTTCATTTGCATAAACTATTCACATTTTTGGAGTGTAAAAAAAACCCCCAACTAATAGCCATATACTAAAAGAAATGAGCCAGATGTTATATATAGAGTTCTTTTAAGGAAAACTTACCAGTATATGTCTCTAGATCTCATGCTTACTAATAGATATGACAAACCTGAGGGTTTTTTTTTCCCAGCAAGCAGAAGCAAAGATATTGTAGATTCCTATGAAACATAATTATGCTGTTTCTAAGGCATCAGGACTAACTGAACATAGAAAATACTCAGAAAATGCTTAACATTGCATAGGATTTTCTATTAGATGGGGTCTATGGGACTGCATCATTCTACTCATCAAATAAGCCAAGAATTCTAGAAACTATATATGTTTTTTCTTTCTAGTGGCCCAAATAGTAGGACAATAACCTCAACTGCTTCCTTAATCCTCATTACATGGAGGATTGTTTGAAACTTGGAATAGCCTGGCTGTATCCTTTTCTTAATTCCTCCGGCAATCCTTAAATGGCAACTAAAAGTAAGAGTAAGCATACCAATGCTGAGTGCAGCATGGGTTGCCATGGGAATGAGTGTAGTGTCACACAAATTTATTTCTAACACTTCCTTCAAAGCTTCACATCGGCGAGGCAAAAGACCACAAATATGTGTAACAGTTTGGAAATCTGCTCGACGAAAGTTGTTGTTGGGGGGGGGGGGCTCTCTGCACTCCACTGTTGGAATTATCCACAGCAGAGAGAGAACGTTTTCAGAATTGATGGGTGATAACTTATGTGTCAATCTTGGTCACATTTTTTTTTATGCTACTAAAACAACGCTTAAAAGGGCCTTGTTGGCTGCTCGAACTGATTAAAATGTCAAATCATGGAGAGCAGAAGGTCCATAGTGGTGGAGGTGATTGATATTTTGTTTAACTCCGGCCCCTGCTCCTACATAAGAAAGCTTATCCCATATGTTAGGGCAGAGGTCTTCAAACATGGCAGCTTTAAGACTTGTGGACTTCAACTCCCAGAATTCTCCGGCCAGCATAGCTTGAAGACTTGTGGACTTCAACTCCCAGAATTCTCCGGCCAGGATAGCTTAAAGACTTGTGGACTTCAACTCCCAGAATTCTCCGGCCAGCATAGCTTAAAGACTTGTGGACTTCAACTCCCAGAATTCTCCAGCCAGCATAGCTTTAAGACTTGTGGACTTCAACTCCCAGAATTCTCCGGCCAGCATATCTTAAAGACTTGTGGACTTCAACTCCCAGAATTCTCCAGCCAGCATAGCTTTAAGACTTGTGGACTTCAACTCCCAGAATTCTCCAGCCAGCATAGGTTTAAGACTTGCGGACTTCAACTCCCAGAATTCTCCAGCCAGCATAGGTTTAAGACTTGCGGACTTCAACTCCCAGAATTCTCCGGCCAGCATAGGTTTAAGACTTGTGGACTTCAACTCCCAGAATTCTCCGGCCAGCATAGCTTAAAGACTTGTGGACTTCAACTCCCAGAATTCTCCGGCCAGCATAGGTTTAAGACTTGTGGACTTCAACTCCCAGAATTCTCCAGCTGGAGAATTCTGGGAGTTGAAGTCCACAAGTCTTGAAGCTGCCAAGTTTGAAGGTCTCTGTGTTAGGGAAACATCCATTTGGAATAGGAATACCTCACATAATAAAATTTCAGAAATAGGAATAAAAAGATATCCGATATAACTGTGTAGGAATATTTCCTTCCATTTTTGTCTATTCTGTTACAAAACAAATCAGAATTCAGACTGGCATTACATTTCAGCAAGCAACAACTTGGTAAGGCCATGCGTGGAATACCGCATCCAATTTTGGTCACCACGATGTAAAAAAAAGATGTGGAGACTCTAGAAAGAATGCAGAGAAAAGCAACAAAGATGATTAGGGGACTGGAGGCAAAAACTTATGAAGAATGGTTGAAGGAACTGGATATGTCTAGTTTGATGAAAAGGAGGATTAGGGAAGAATGATAGCAGTGTTCCAGTATCTCAGGGGCTGCCCCAAAGAAGGGGGAGTCAAGCTATTCTCCAAAGCACCTGAAGGCAGGACAAGAAGCAAGGAGTGGAAACTAAGCAAGGAGAGAAGCAATTTAGAACTAAGGAGAAATTTCCTGACAGTTAGGACAATTAATCAGTGGAATGACTTGCCTCCAGAAGCTGTGAATGCTCCAACATTAGAAGTTTTTAAGAAGAGCTTGGACAACCATTTTTCTGAAGTGGTGTAGGATTTCCTGCCTAAGCAGGGGGTTGGACTAGAAGACCTCCAAGGTCCCTTTTCAACTCTGTTATTCTAACTTGCATTCTGGTACTTTGATCACCAACATGATATATTCTGCATTTTTTTTTTAAAAAATGATGTAGAATCTTGAGCAAGTGATTTAATTTCAAACATCAGTTATATTAGTAATCTACAACACTTCATTGCACACATCTTTAAATCAGTTATGTTTCCTTGATCTCAGTCGAAAAGAAACACAAACCCAACTCTCTTTGAACCTGGAATGTTGATGATTGTTCTGAATGTGCACAGCAATTTTTACAGAATGAAGAGGCTCTTTACCTGTAACTGAAATTCCTCAAAAGATCAGCTGTGCATTTACACATGATTTAGGGTTCCCTAGAACCATGATGGCGAATCTATAGCACCCGAAGCCTTATATGTGGGCATGTGAGCTTTGCCCTAGCCCAGCTCCAGTGCCGCCAGTTGATTTTTGGGCCTTCTGGGCCTACTGGAAGTCGGGAAACGGGCTGTTTCCGGCCTCCGGAGGGATGGAGAAGGCCGTTTTTGCCCTCCCCAGAAAGGCCCTGGAGCCTGGGGAGGGCGAAAAAACAGGCCTACCGGGCCCACCATGTCATCACGTGCCAAAAGCAGAGGGGGGGGTCACATGTGCATGCGCGGGGGGTAGGGTGCATTGAATTATGGGTGTAGGCACGCCTGCGCGAGACCCCCTGTGCTCCCCCCGCTTTTGGTATGCGATGGCAAAAAAGTTAGCCATCACTGCCCTAGAATCTTACTTGGAATCTTCTAGAATCTTTACGCTCTCTGAGCATATCATATGAACGTAGATGTAGCTGCCATTGATCAAATTTGACAATAATGCAATAAACCACTCAGACTGAAAGGAGCAGCGATGTCATCTCCCACCATGGTAGGAATGGAGATTTATATGAATTTACAGATAACTGTTCAAAAACCAATAGAGGTCCGTAATCATTTCTTCTTTTGTATTTCACATACGCAGTATGAGTAAGTAGTTTGGCTTTTGCGTAGAAGGGGGACATTGTTCCTGCGGTATCAAGAGAAAAAGATGCTGTATTAAACTTTACACCATTCTGAGAACTGTGTTCTGGGCGATATTGCTAAATAAACATATAAATATTAGGCTCAAAGAATGTCCCTCTGGCACCTACACCAGCTTGAATGGGTGGTGTTCTGGCAGAGGGAGACTGGAAAGAAAACTTTCAAAAATCACAATTCTTTTTGAAGAAAGCTTTCAAATCCGCTGCAGAGATTGTGGCTTGGCTGACACATAACTGACACACAGTTCGTTTGAAGAAATAAATGAAATGTTAGGTGGATTTAGAGAACAACAGTGATTAGTCCAGGGGTGAAATTCAAAAATTTTCCCTACCGGTTCTGTGGCGGGCATGGCAAGGAAAGGATATTGCAAAATCCTCATTCCCTCCACATTCCTGGGGGAAGAATACTTCAAAATATCCATTCCCACCCCACTCCAGGGGAAGGATACTGCAAAATCCCCATTCCCTCCCCACTCCTAGGGGAAAAATACTGCAAAATCTCCATTCCCTCCCCACTCCGGGGGAAGGATACTGCAAAATATCCATCCCCACCCCACTCCTGGGGGAAGGATACTGCAAAATCTCCATTCCCACCCCACTCCAGGGGAAGGATCCTGCAAAATTCCCATTCCCTCCCCACTCCAGGGGAAGGATATTGCAAAATCCCCATTCCCACCCCATTCCTGGGTCAGCCAGAAGTGGTATTTGCCGGTTCCCCGAACTACTCAAAATTTCTGCTACCGGTTCTCCAGAACCTGTCAGAACCTGCTGGATTTCACCCCTGGATTAGTCCATTCTGAATACTGAAGTTCCGTATAAATAAAGGACTAGTGATAAAGAGTCATCAGGAGTACCAGTACCAGTAACACAGTTGGAAGGGATATTGGAGGTCATCTAGTCCAATTCCCTGCTCACACAGGAAACCTATGCTAGGGATTCGAACCGCTGACCTTTCTGATTGACAGTCCCGGCATTTTAGCCACCTAGGGAGCTGAGTACGTAAAGAGTCCTCCATCAGTGTTAAACAATCAGAGAAAAAATGTGTTAAAAACAGTATCTTGTCTCAGAGGAAACTCTGAAACAGATTTTGGTAGAAAAATCTGGCCAGAGAACTATATGATTCATAGCCAGAACAAGTGTGCCTATAGTTTGCCAGAATGACATAACAACATGGTTATATGTTAACTACTAAAAATTCACTCTGCCATGAAAATTAAGAGAGAGAAGCAGATGCCATTGGTACAAATGACTTTGCTATTGGCATGCTCAGAATTAAAGAATATTCTAAATCTGTGTGAACAGAAATACCAATGAGTAAAAAGCTGAGTTAAATATTTATTGAATCGGTTAAGAGGGGGAGGGGGAAGGAGAATCTGACTCACAACCTGGAAATGGAACATTGAAATAATTATAACATATTCATCCCAACTACAATGTTTTAAGTTTAACAGAAAAACTAGGACGGGCATGGACAGTCTCACACTCAAAAGGTCTTCTTTCTCAATAAAGTAAGATGTTGGAAGTTTGGGTTGAAAGTTTCCCTGCAAATCAGTTTAAGATCACGTTTAGTTGAATCTACGGGAAGATGGGACTCTGAGAAAGAAGAAATCAGTGTTAGAAACCTAAACATGTCCTTGAGGGATGGACAATAAGCAGAGGTGGGCTTCAAATATTTTAGCAAGGGGTTCTCTGCTCAGCTGCTGGGTGGGCGTGGCCTAGTCAGTGTCCTCCCCAGACTCTGGAGGCTTTTCTCGAGCTTCAGGGAGGGCAAAAACAGCCTCCCCAGGCTCCGGAGGCCCTCTGGAGGCCGGAAATGATCCTGTTTCCGGCTTTCCTGAACTTCCTATAGGCCCATTTTTCACCCTCCCTGAGCCTCCGTATGCGCCCTGCACTTACCTGCAGCCAAAACAGGCCACATGGAGACTCCTGGGAGGGGAGAGGCGGGGCCAGCCAGGAGTGGGATTTGGGGGATGTCCGAACTGTACAGAATCTTAGCTAGAGGTTCTCCCAAACCCCCAGCAGCCTACCCCTGACAATAAGTATAGGTGAGCTAGGAAACAGATTAAAAACCTGCTGAACCAGACATAATAGTGGGAGAAACCTCTAAGCAGTTTACAGAGTCAGCCCCTTGCCCCCAACAATCTGGGTCCTCATTTCACCCCCCTCGGAAGGATGGAAGGCTGAGTCAACCTTGAGCCTGTCAGGACCGAACTGCTGGCAGTGGGCAGAGGGAAGGAAGGAAGGAAGGAGGGAGGGAGGGAGGGAGGGAGGGAGGAAGGAAGGAAGGAAGATAGCAATAGCACTTAGACTTATATACCGCTTCACAGTGCTTTTACAGCCCTCTCTAAGCTGTTTACAGAGTCAGCCTCTTGCCCCCAACAATCTGGGTCCTCATTTGACCTACTTGGAAGGATGGAAGGCTGAGTCAACCTTGAGCCTGTCAGGACTGAACTGCTGGCAGTGGGCAGAGAAGGAAGGAAGGAAGGAAGGAAGGAAGGAAGGAAGGAAGGAAGGAAGGAAGGAAGGAAGGAAGGAAGGAGGGAGGGAGGGAGGGAGGGAGGGAGGGAAGGAAGGAAGGAAGATAGCAATAGCACTTAGACTTATATACCGCTTCACAGTGCTTTTACAGCCCTCTCTAAGCTGTTTACAGAGTCAGCCTCTTGCCCCCAACAATCTGGGTCCTCATTTGACCTACTTGGAAGGATGGAAGGCTGAGTCAACCTTGAGCCTGTCAGGACTGAACTGCTGGCAGTGGGCAGAGGGAAGGAAGGAAGGAAGGAAGGAAGGAAGGAAGGAAGGAAGGAAGGAAGGAAGGAAGGAAGGAAGGAAGGAAGGAGGGAGGGAGGGAGGGAGGGAGGGAGGGAGGGAGGGAGGGAAGGAAGGAAGATAGCAATAGCACTTAGACTTATATACCGCTTCACAGTGCTTTTACAGCCCTCTCTAAGCTGTTTACAGAGTCAGCCTCTTGCCCCCAACAATCTGGGTCCTCATTTGACCTACTTGGAAGGATGGAAGGCTGAGTCAACCTTGAGCCAGTCAGGATTGAACTGCTGGCAGTGGGCAGAGGGAGGGAGGGAGGGAGGGAGGGAGGGAGGGAAGGAAGGAAGGAAGGGAGGGAGGGAGGGAGGGAAGGAAGGAAGGAAGGAAGGAAGGAAGGAAGGAAGGAAGGAAAATAGCAATAGCACTTGGACTTATATATCACTTCACAGTGCTTTTACAGCCCTCTCTAAGCGGTTTACAGAGTCAGCCTCTTGCCCCCAACAATCTGGGTCCACATTTGACCCACCTCGGAAAGATGGAAGGTTGAGTCAAGATACAAAATGAGCAGCTGTTGAGATTACTCACTGCCCTCGAATGTAGAATCCATTTATGTCTGATTGATCAAAACCAGACCAGTTTACAGTACTGCCCAAAAGGGTGACTTCCACAGATCAAGTGCATTCCTACTGAGTAGATTACTCACAGAACATACCACGAGCAAAGCTGAAGGAGCAGATTTAAAGGTGCAAAAGATCTCATACTCCCTTGTATGTTTATATGTTAGACAAGTGTGACATGCATGATATTTCCTGGGCTGCTGGACCGAATGCCTGGCATGCCTTCAGGAACATCAACAATTCCGGTTGGTAAAAGTGCCAGAACATCTTGGCTATCAACTGTTAAATCTGTATTTAGATGAATGTTAAAAAGACAGACTTAAGGAATAATGCGAAGAGCTTTATTCTTTGTTTGACAACAAAATCTCTTTGTTAATAACGTAGCTGTCTGAAGGTTTGCCTCTAAAGACATGCTGTTGTTACTTACACTGGCTATAGAACATTAAGGTTCCCCTCGCACATATGTGCTAGTCGTTCCCGACTCTAGGGGGCGGTGCTGATCTCCATTTCAAAGCCGAAGAGCCAGCGCTGTCTGAAGACGTCTCCATGGTCATGTGGCCGGCATGACTCAACCCCAAAGGCGCATGGAATGTTGTTACCTTCCCACCAAAGGTGGTCCCTATTTTTCTACTTGCCTTTTTTACCTGCTTTCGAACTGCTAGGTTGGCAGAAGCTGGGACAAGTCACGGGAGGTCACTCCGTTACTCAGCACTAGGGATTCAAGCCCCTGAACCGCCAACCTTCCAATCGACAAGCTCAGCGTCTTAGCCACTGAGCCACCACGAACATTACACTTAAGTAAATCATTATTCAAAAGTTATCCACTACATCTCCCCTTTTATGTGTTATTAGCAGTAGTTACAGTTGTATTTTTACTATTAATGCATTTTCACTTTTCCAATTTCTTTTTCACAAGGTGCTAATAAATTTCCTAGTATCAGTAGGAAATTTTGCTGTAGCGCCAATGTTTTTGATTCTAGTTTTTGTCCAAAAGATACCATTAGTTCTGTACTTTGTTCTGTACACAAACCCACAGTCTGCGTCACAGACCACTTAGATGTTTTGTGCTTTTGTTTCACTTAACACTTAAGTTAAGAAATCTGTTTAAGTTTCACTTAAACAGATTTCCATCATACATCACACAGCCTGGAGGCTGTGCGGATCTGGATGGGGAGGAACAGGCTGAAGCTCAACCCTTCCAAGACGGAGTGGCTGTGGTTCCCGGCATCCCGATATAGTCAGTTGACTCCATCACTGACTATCGGGGGGTGAGTCGTTGTCCCCCATGGAGAGGGCGCGCAATCTGGGAGTCCTCCTGGATACGCAGCTGTCCTTTGAGGAACACCTGACGGCTGTGGCCAGGGGGACCTTTTGTCAGGTTCAACTGATTCGCCAGTTGCGGCCCTTTCTTGATCGGGATTCCCTGTGCACAGTCACTCACGCCCTCGTCACCTCGCGCCTGGACTACTGTAACACTCTCTACATGGGGCTCCCCTTGAGGAGCACCCGGAAGCTCCAACTGGTCCAGAATGCGGCCGCGCGGGTAATCACGGGAGCCACTTGGCGCTCCCACATAACACCGCTCCTGCGTGAGCTGCACTGGCTTCCGGTGGTCTTCCGGGTGTGCTTCAAGGTGTTGGTTACCACCTTTAAAGCGCTCCATGGCATAGGACCTAGTTATCTTCGAGACCGCCTGCTGCTACCGATGACCTCCCACCGATCTGGGCGCTCCCACAGAGAGGGTCTCCTCAGGGTGCCATCAGCCAAACAATGTAGGCTGGTGACCCCCAGGGGGAGGGCCTTCTCTGTGGGGGCACCGACCCTCTGAAATCAGCTGCCCCAGAGATAAGGAGAATCCAAGACCTCAGTGCCTTCCGCCGTGCCCTAAAAACTTTCCTTTTTAAACAAGCCGGGCTGGCTTAATTTATATATACTTTTAAATATTTTTTATTGGTTTGTTATTTTAAACTGGAGCCAAATTAATATATTTCTTTTTAATTGTTTTAATATTTGTATTGTATGTTTTTATCTGGCTGTACACCGCCCTGAGTCCCTAGGGAGAAGGTGCGGTATATAAATTCGAAATAAAATAAAAATAAAAATAAATTGGCTGAATATTCACCATATTGCCCACTTCCAAAGGTGATCATACTTTTTATCCCATTACTGTAGCCTAATATTATTTCTGTTTTCCTTGCATCAGTTGTCTCATTTACACGACAACCATGAGGATGTTACAAAATTCTCATTGAGGGTTGTCTTGGCTATAAACATCTACCTATTAAAAGTTTGGCTGATGATTTCTCATCAACTGATGAAGTATTTCTATAGGCAAAAAAAAAGAAGAAGATATGATTAACTTTCATATTTAAAAGCCCTTTTACCATTTGTATTGCTTGAACTGAGTATAATAAAGATTTGAACGTATGCTGAAAACCCCATTCCTTTCTACACTGATAAATTCTTTTAAACTAAACTGACAGCAACTTACAACTTCATCAAGGGATACTGCTCCCAAGCCTGTCACACTAATATCAACAGAAACTGCACCCACTATCAATATCATAGTATCTCTGCAAATACTGTCTCATCTATATCTAATATAGATATTAGATACCAACATTCTGCAACAGCTCTT
>CM075967.1:36429247-36706329 GCA_038048745.1 Coluber constrictor foxii
GCCAAGCAAGCAGAGCTCCCTCGATCTTGGAATTACCTCCTGCAGTAAATTAAACTAATGATATTTGTGCAATAACTCAGATGCTTAAGAGAAAGAGAGACCACGCGAGAGAGAGAGAGACCATTATCCAGTAATTCTGGAAAAGGTTACAGAGGAGATCCAGAAGAAGAAAAGACAATAAAAACCATCTCTGAAAAGCTGGATGATGGATCTTCAGGTAATTAAGGCTGCAACCCTGAACAGAAAAGAGTTAGTTTCATTGAAATGAGCTGAATCAACTCCTGTATCGATGGGTACGCTGGAAAAGATGATGTTATCTGTTTCTCTGGCTAGAAGAAACAGTGGATAAAAAGGTTCCCCTCGCACATATGTGCTAGTCATTCCCGACTCTAGGAGGCAATGCGCATCTCCGTTTCAAAGCCGAAGAGCCAGCACTGTTAGAAGACGTCTCTGTGGTCATGTGGTCAGCATGACTCAATGCCAACGAGGCATGGAATGCTGTTCCCTTCTCACCAAAGATGGTCCCTATTTTTCTACTTGCATTTTTTACCTGCTTTCGAACTGCTAGGTTGGCAGAAGCTGGGACAAGCAATGGGAGCTCACCCCGTTACGCAGCAGTAGGGATTCAAACCACCGAACTGCCAACCTTTCAATTGACAAGTTCATCGTCTTAGCCACTGAGCCACCACATCCCCAAAACAGTGGATCTTATACAGGGGTAGGTTTCAGCAAATTCTGATCAGTTCTGGAGAACCGGTAATTTTGGAAATTTTGAGTAGTTTGGAGAACCGGTAGTAAAAATTCTGACTGGCCCCACTCCCATCTATTCTCTGCCTCCCAAGTCCCAGCTGATTGGGAGGAAATGGGGATTTTGCAGTAACCTTCCCCTGGAGTGGGGTGGGAATGAAGATTTTACAATATCCTTCCCCTGCCACGCCCACCAAGCCACACTCACAGAACCGGCAATAAAAAAAATTGAAACCCACCACTGATCTTACACCTCTAAATATCCTTCTTAGAGGAATGGTGAGTTACTTATTTAAAAAAATGTGGATGGAAGTAGAAACATCAACTAGCTCACTTTTGAAGTTTGACATAGACAGGATGTCCTCAAATAGGTCATAATGGCAGATAGCCAAGTGTAGACAATCTGGATGGTTTTGAGAAGGCTAAATAGGGATGGATCTACTTATAGTAGGACTTGGATAGTCTGTGGACAACCTTAAGAAGTTGGAAAACTATCCTGTAAAAAGGGAAAGGATCAGGGATGAAATCCAGCAGGTTCTGACAGGTTCTGGAGAACCGGTAGCAGAAATTTTGAATACTTCGGAGAACCGGCAAATACCACCTCTGGCTGGCCCCAGAGTGGGGTGAGAATGGAGATTTTGCAATATCCTTCCCCCAGGAGTGGGGAGGGATTGTGAATTTTGCAGTATCCTTCCCCTGCCAAGCCACACCACACCACGCCCACCAAGCCACGTCCACAGAAGCGGCAGTTAAAAAATTTGAATTTCACCACTGGAAAGGATCCCCCCACTGTTACCAAGAAAACGAGATGGAACTATTCATCAAGTCATCTACTTGATCCAAGAGAGATTCTGCTTGGGTTTTTTTTGGAATTTTTATTTATTTATTTATTTATTGAATTTCTATACCGCCCTTCTCCCAAAGGACTCAGGGCAGTGAACAGATTAAGATTTCATATACATATAAATATATTTTATAAACAGTAAATAATAAATTGAGTCAACTTGGTGTATCTACTAAGAGCTTGGCATAGAATTTTGATGTTTATGCTAGCCCTGCTTGTTGAAATAGAAAGGTCTTCAGGGCACGTCGGAAAGTGCGAAGATCTGGGATTATTCGTATTCCAGGTGGTATTTTGTTCCAAAGCGTAGGTGCCCCCACAGAGAAGGCCCTCTCCCTTGGAACCACCAGACGACATTGTTTTAATGATGGTACCATGAGTAGGCTCACTCTGTGAGAGCGTATTGGTTGGTGGGAGGTTATCGGTTGCAGCAGGTGGTCTCGTAAGTACTCAGGTCCTAAGCCATGGAGCACTTTAAAGGTAAGAACCAACACCTTGAAGCGCACTCGGAAGGCCACCGGAAGCCAGTGCAGCTCGCGTAGAAGAGGTGTTACATGCGAGCGCCATGTTGCTCCCATAATTACTCGCGCAGCCGCATTCTGGACCAGTTGGAGCTTCCGGGTGCACTTCAAGGGGAGCCCCATGTAGAGAGCATTGCAGTAGTCAAGTCGGGAAATGACTTGAATAGCTATGCAGTATTGTTGTGTTGAGTTGTGACATGGCAAAAGCTTCTATTTTTCTGCTTTCTTCTCTAGGAGATGGACGATGTCTTTTTGGGCTGCTCTTGGCTGGAAAGATGGTAACCCTGATAATTTTCATAAACCAAGTGGCTCTTTCTTGAGTTTTCCTTCCTTGTCCTTGTGCTAAACTCATAAAGGAGAAAAAAAAATATCATGAAGCGGAAAAAATTGAAGGAGATGCACTTTTCAGGTCGCACCCTGAGACCGTTGCAAATTAATAGAGAATTCCTAAAACAGTTGACTTGTGTTTATAATGACAGAAAAGGCAACGTTTGCAAAGACCAGAATGGTTTGGAAAAAGCCTTTAATAGATGGATTTGGGCTTTATTTTTAACTCTGCAGTAGCTCTTTATTTCTACTTTAATTTTGTTTGTTAATAACAATTTTGTCTTAGTGCAGAAGAAAGCTTTACTTTTACTATTCCTACTGTCCAATCACTTAGAACATAGAATAACAGGGTTGGAAAGGATTTTAGCAGAGGTAGGATTCAGCCGGTTCGGTAATTTTACATCTGGTTCGCCGAACCGGTTGCAAGGAGTGGCTGCCCCCCCCCCCCCCCGAGCCTGGGGGAGGCTATTTTCTCCCTCCCAGAGGCTCGAGGAAAGCCTCTGGAGCCTGGGGAGGTGTTCTGTCCCCAACCCCAGGCACACATACCAACAGACTTCGAGAGTTAAAGACCAAACCAGCCGGCAAAATCCTTTTCCTTAAGATAACGGAACTTGGCAACAACCTAGTGGCTGCCTGCCAAGAGTTTATTATTTACAAAGAGGAGAGATAACTTCTCCCCACTTCTGATACATCAAAGGAAAGCAGCTCAAGAATTATGGAGTCAATCAAGTCCAGAGATAATCCAGTCTTAAAGCAAAAGTCCGACAATGCAGAATGGCATGGAAGCTTTCAGCTTTGTTCGTCACAAGGGTTTGACTGGCCACCACGCTCCCTTTTTTATCCTGTGGGGTGTGGTCCAGTGACTCAGCTAATCTCTGGCACGCCTTCCCCTCTGCTGTGCACGCTTCTCCCTCCACCGCTGCCGAGGATCCAGCCAGCACTTATCTCCTTCGTCGCTGTCCACCTGTGGCTGTGGGGACGTGCTTGGCTCTGGGCCTATCTCTTGCCCTTCGGTGTCCTCCGGGGGCATTGCCAGAGGGGAGGGTCCTGGAGAGGGAGGCCTTGCTAATTCCTCCCCCTCACTCTCAGAGTCTGTATCTGCCGATGACACAGGCTCAGGCAACGGAGCCACAACAGGAGGGCGAAAACACCCCCCATCCCGCACCGTGGTGCAGAAGGCCGAGTAGCCATGCCCACCCAGCAACAATTGCTAAAATTTTGGAATCCCACCCCTGGACCTCAGAGGTCTTTTAGTCCAACCTTCTGCTCAACTGGGAGATACTATCTCATTCCAGACAAATGGCTGTGCAATCTCTTCTTAGAAAACCTCTAATGATGGAGCATCCACAGCTTCTGAAGGCAAGCTATTCCACTGATTCATTATTCTCACTATCAGGAAAATTTCTCCTTAGCTCTAGGTTGGATCTCTCCTTGATAAGTTTCTATCCTTCTTGTCCTGCCCTCAGGTGCTTCAGAGAATAAGTCAACCCTTTTTTCTTTGTGACAGCTCTCAAGTACTGGAAGATTGCTATAATATCGCCCCTAGTCCTTCTCTTCATTAGACTCGAGAATACCTAGTTTCCTTAATCACTCATCATACGGTTTAGCCTCCAGACCCCTCATCATCTTTGTTGCTCCGCTCTGCACTATTTTTCAACATCATTTTCATAGCCTGGTGACCAGAACTGCCTGCAGTATTCCAAACAGGATCTCACCAGTAGTTGATATTGTCTTCTTATGCCTCACTCGATTGGTCTTCTGGAACAAACTTGAGTCAATTTCCCAAAATCCAGGACAAAAAAATAGATTTGGAGCAGGGTTGGGGCTTCAAAATTTTCAGCAAGGAGTTCTCTGCCCGGGTGCTGGGTGGGCGTGGCCATGGTGGGCATGGCCTAGTCGGCCTCATGCATCATGGCAGGGGGTTGTTTTTGCCCTCCCCAGGTTCCAGAGGCTTTTCTCAAGCATCTGGGAAGGCAAAAACCGCCTCTCCAGGCTCCGGAGTCCATCTGAAGTCCGGAAATGTGCCTGTTTCTAGCTTTCCCGAACTTCCAGTATGCTCATTTTTCGCCCTCCCCGAGCCTCCGTGTGCACCCTGCACTTACCTGAATCCAAAACTGGCCGCTTGGGAACTCCTGGGAGGGGAGGGGTGGGGTGGGTGGGGCCAGCCAGGAGTGGGGTTTGGGGATTCTCCGAAATGCACAGAATCTTAGCTAGAGGTTCTCCTGAACCTGTGAGAACCCCCAACAGCCCATCCCTGATTTGGAGTCCCAGGAGATGGTAGCAGCTGGATAACCTAATCTAAGCCTAGAAGCTTAGTAATCCTACTAACCCTAACCCTCCATCCTTCCGAGGTTTGTAAAATGGACTTGGGCAGTGACATAACTGTTGCAAATAGTGCCTGGTGGCTCAGCAGACTAAAGCATTGTGATTAACACCAGCTGTCTGCAATTACTATAAGTTCGAATCTCACCAGGCTCAAGGTTGACTCAGCTTTCCATCCTTTCTAAGGTAGGTAAAATCAGGGAGCAATAAGCTGATTTTGTATAAATATGGAAAAGTATGAAGGCTATTGCTTAACACATTGTAAGCTGCCCTGAGTCTCCGGAGAAGGGCGGCATATAAATCAAATAAATAAATAAATAAATAAATATAAATAAATAAATAAATAAATAAATAAATAAATAAATAAATAAAACTACAGATGAAGTGGAAAAGATCTACAAATGAGTGCAGGCAGTCCTCAACCTATGACCATAATTGACTCCAACATTTATGTTGCTAAGTGTTGTGGTCCATCAGCGGCCTGTGCAGCTAGTAGCTGATTCTGACAACGAGGAGGCTGGGGTGGTATTGTGACAGCAGCCTGTGCAGCTAGTAGCTGAGTCAGACAATGAGGAGGCTGGAGAAGATGTGGTGCCAGAGGCAGGGATTCATCCAGGGCCTTCAGAACCTCCAGAAGCTCCCATAAGTGAAGAGGAAGAAGAGGAGGAGCCTCTTCTCGATGCACGGGTGCACAGAGCTGCCAAAAGGCAGGAGTGGCTCCTCAGGAGGAGGTCTCCTCGAGAGTAAAACTTGGGGCTAATTGGCCGCTCCCCTTAGCCTATTTAAGGAAGGATGACGACTGAGGCAATTTGCAGGGAACAACTTCGTTCACTCTCCTTCACGTCTTGATCTTAGTTTCCTGCAAATTGCTTCTGGGCTTTCTGCCAATCCTAGTAAGATTATGATTATTTATTCTTTGGATTCTTGTAGGCTGTTAAGAAAGTTAATTAACAGCCTTTGTTTGAAAAAGACTGATTTAATTTAGTAAACTAAGGTTTGTACAGACTTTGTGTGTGCTGTGTTCTTTGGGTCCGTAGCTGGAGTAGAACAATGGGACATGAACCCTTCTCACCCCCAGAAGATAAAGTTGGCTTGATGGAAAACATATTTTTAACTACTAAAGTAGCATGAGACCAAAAACAACAACAACAACAAAACACAATCACAAAACCAATGCTAAGGGACCCTAGATTCCAAATCCCGAACTGTGAACCCCCTTTTCCAAAAGTAGATATCATTGACTCAAGTCCAGCGTGCACATTTTTGAAAAGCTGATTTCCCACTGGAAAATAAAGATTTCTGCACCCAGATTTTCGCATCCATTGTCCTCTTTAATGCAGGATTGGAGTGGCTGAGATGCATCTTTTATTGGGCCCGCGCACGTGGATTTCTCCGCATAAGAGATCAAATCTGATCTATTCACAAACATATTCTGCTTGAATAAACATTCTTAGCTGGATCAAGATTATTTTCTTCCAAGTAAGCTACCATTTGCTTCCTTTCATTTTTCTTTTTTCCTAGTTGACTCTTATGATTCACAACTATAATAAATTCAAACTAAGACTCCAGGCCAAGGTGAACCATTTAAAAATATTACAAGGTGATTTCACAGAATCAGCAATATAATTGCATTTGGCCTCTTTGCCTCCAATTAAATAGTAGATGGAAAACAGCACATTCAGAGGAAGAAAAACAGAATCAGAGTTTTTGTTTTTGCTGTGCTTTTTACAGAGAATGGCTGGAGGAAAATCAACCCTCAAAAGCTTGCAGCCGTTGCGCTCCAACTGAACTTATGATCAAGGTAAACTTAAAATTTTCTCACATACCCATGCAAAAATATAGATGGATTTTTTTCCCCCCTCCCTGTCATCCTTTAAATTAACGAGTTCAAAGAATGATATATACTCGTGACAGGAGTGCAATTTCCCATTTGCAAAATGAATGAGTAAAGATAATTTTTCTATCAAATGTGCTCGTAACCCTGCAGGAAATGTTAAATACTGCAACCGATGTGATAAACAAAAACGACTCCTACTTTTTCTCTCCGTCTAAGTTTTCTGGAAACAGCCTAGAGATGTAAACATCAAGCCGAGAAGACACAGAGTATTTTCGACCACGGGACTTGTTATATAAATGGTTTGGATAATAGAGGTAGAAATTAGGAGCTGGAAAAATATTATCCTGTAAGTCAAATTGACTCGGACAATACATAGAATCAAGATTACGTGAAGTGTTAATTACCACTTTATAAGGCCTTGGTGAGGCCACACTTGGACTACTGCATTCAGTTTTGGTCGCCACGATGTAAAAAAGATGTGGAGACTCTAGAAAGAGTGCAGAGAAGAGCAACAAAGAGGATTAGGAGACTGGAGGCAAAGCATAAATGAATGGTTACAGGAACTGGGTACATTTAGTGTAATTAAGAGAAGGACTAAGGGTGATCTGGTAGCAATTTTCTAGTTACAGGGGTTGTCACAGAGAAGAGCTCGAAGAAAGAAATCAAAGCTAACTCAAAGATACTGTATATATACACACACACAGAGAGAGAGAGAGACTGAGCATGAGGAATCCTGCATTCAGTTTTGGTCACCATGATGTAAAAAGACGTGGAGACTCTAGAAAGAGTGCAGAGAAGAGCAACAAAGATAATTAGGGGACTGGAAGATAAAACATACGAAGAACGGTTGCAGGAACTGGGTATGTCTAGTTTAATGAAAAGAAGGACTAGGGGAGACATGATAGCAGTCTTCCGATATCTCAGGGGCTGCCCCAAAGAAGAGGGAGTCAAGCTATTCTCCAAAGTTCCTGAGGGCAGGACAAGAAGCAACGGGTGGAAACTAATCAAGGAGAGAAGCAACTTAGAACTAAGGAGAAATTTCCTGACAGTGAGAACAATGAATCAGTGGAACAACTGGCCTCCAGAGGTTGTGAATGCTCCAACACTGGAAGTTTTTAAGAAGAAATTGGACAACTATTTGTCTGAAGTGGTGAAGGGTTTCCTGCCTAAGCAGGGGGTTGGACTAGAAGACCTCCAAGGTCCCTTCCAACTCTGTTATTCTATTCTATTCTATTCTATTCTATTCTATTCTATTCTATTCTATTCTATTCTATTCTATTCTATTCTATTCTATTCTATTCTATTCTATTCTATTCTAATTTTTTTTAAAAGCTTTCTGAACTCGTTCCAGCAGTCTACTCAGTTCTGATGGTTGAGTGGATTCCCTTTTATTATTTCAATTGATTCAGAAAATCAATGTTTCCGTTCAGAAAGTCAAATCAGGTCATTCCATCTGATTTCCTGATTCGATTAGAAAGGCCTGGTGAATCTATTCGTCTCTCTGGAGACATCAGGTTTGGATTGATGAGAGACTCTGAACTGTCAGACTGATCCAGAAGATTTTAGCCAGAGATTCCTATCAGATACTTTGGAACCAAATCTCTGGCAAAGCTTTGAACATTTATTGAATATATTCATAGACAATTCTTCAATTTTAGAATTGAAGAAGTAATCATGCAGCATAGACAATATATTCATACAGTGATTTTCCTCTGTAACAATATTTCCCATTTTCCCCTCCTTTTAATGCTATAAATTTTTTTGATTGGGTGCAAAGTTCAGGGATTCCTAGTAATTTTAATCCTTCATTCCTCCCTCCCTCCTTCCCTCCTTCTCTCTCCCTCCCTCCCTCCCTTTCCTCTTCTCCTTCCTTCCTTCTTCCCTCCTTCTCCACATATCCCTCCCTTCCTTTCCCCGTCTCCTTCCTTCCTTCCTCCTTCTCCACCCATCACTCCCTCCCTTTCCTCCTCTCCTTCCTTCCTTTCCTCTTTCCCTCCTTCCTCCCTCCCTCCCTCCTTCTCCATCCATCACTCCCTCCCTTTCCTCTTCTCCTTCGTTCCTCCCTCCCTCCTTTTTCTAGCAAGTATAACTATTCCAAGCTAAAATATGTAAATAAGAATATGTTGCAGAAATTGAAAATATGAGTGATCAAGCTGACACTTATTCGGGGAAATCTCCAGTGCCCTTTCTGGTTTCCTGCCTCGATTCTGCCTGAAAAATTAGAATATAAAATTTAGAATTGAAGAAGTAATCATGCAGCATGAAAGAAATCATGCACATTTAAAGTGTTTAATTACTTAGAATTAATACATTTTCCAAGCCATATTTTCTTTTCCAAAGGGCAAATTCTTTAGCTAATCTGATGATGCAAAATGTAATCCAATTATTAACCAGCAATAAATACAGAAAATTATAATACACCAGAGCTAAACATGGCAGAAAAACAATCCAAGAAATGCAAGGTAATCAACATAACAATACAGACAATTATGGATTCAAAACCACATCAAAAAGAAATAGTTTCCCAACAGAGATAAGGAAGAATAGTTTACAACCGAGCTGTGGTGGCCCAGGGATCAGCCTAGCAGCCTTGCAGGCTGATTCTACTCACTGATAGGAGTTTGATCCTGACCAGCTCAAGGTTAACTCAACCTTCCATCCTTCCGAGGTCAGTAAAATGAGGACCCAGATTGTTGGAGCAAGAGGCTGACTCTGTAAACCGTTTAGAGAGGGCTGGAAAGCACCATGAAGCGGTATATAAGTCTAACTCCAAAAAAAAAAGTTGTTGTCAGCACTTCAAGCTGCATTTACTTTAGTGCTGACATAAGAAGAAGAAGAAGAGGCATCTGGAAAGGGACATTTGACTTTTCACCTACTTATTTTCCCTGGAGATGATATCCCGTAGGAGATGGGATGGGAGGGGGGAAATTCCTTTGAGCTGGAGCAGTAGATTAGGGGCAGAGTGACTTGGAAGATGGCCAATGAGTGCAGAGGAGTGGGGAAAGGAAAGGGAGGGTTTTGGGTCAGGAAGCCAGTGTTAGCTACGACGGAATCGGGTAGGGGTTGTTCTGCTTAATAAATGAGAGATTTTATCAAAGACTTTTTGTGGAAATGCAATTTATTTGAGACGACATCGAAAATTGACAGAGGTGTTATTAGCCATCAAACCTCCAAAATACACTTTTCCCAAAAGGTTTCCACAATTTTGGCCACTGCTGTACAACTGATTCACTTACAACCAGCACAACATTCCCAGGGTGATGTGATCAAAATTCAGGGGCTGAACAATTGGTGTGTATTTACAACAATTATAGCAGCTCAGGAACACCTGATGGCCACTTGCAATCTTCGTAGGCAGCTTCCCACAAGCAAAGTCGATGGGGGAAGCTGATTTGCTTAATGACGGTGTGATTCCTTTAACTGCAGGAATTCACTTAACAACCATGGCCTATATATATAAACCTCAGAAATATATATATATGTGTTTTCTGAGGTTTTCGCGGGTGTTTGTCTGTAGGTCTTTGGTTATTCGGGTCTTCTCCCACGTAGAATTGGAAGTATCTTGGCGACGTTTCGACGAAGTCTCATTCGTCATCTTCAGGCTGGTGTTCTCGGCTTCGTTCTTCCAGGAGCAATGTGAGATTGCAGCTGACCCTTCCTTTTAACTACTAGTGGGGGTGTGAGCTGATTGGGTGGGAGCTTGGCTGTGTTCTGATTGGGTGGAGGTGTGTTCTGATTGGTTAGGGGCTTGGCTGTGCTCTGATTGGATGGGGGGTTGGTTGTGCTCTGATTGGCTGGGAGTGTGAAAAAAAGCTTTCAGGAGCTTTTTTGCTCCTGAAAGCACGAAGCCGAGAACACCAGCCTGAAGATGACGAATGAGACTTTGTCAAAACGTCGCCAAGATACTTGATTAAGAATGGAAATGCTGGTACCAATTGTGGTCATAAGTGGAGGATCTCCTGTATCTGAAATAAAGATGAACTTCACTGGTGAAAAAAAAAATAAGGTTCTACATTTAGGCAAGAAAAACAAAATGCAGAGGTACAGGTAGTGTTATGGAAGAAAGAATATAAGAGACATCCCATAGGGTCAGATAGAGTCAGGTTCATTTACACAAAGATTCAGAATCAGATTTGTATCTGAGAGTTCTGAATGAAGAGACAGAGATGACATGACTGTTCTTATGCTTTTCTAAACAAAGGATTCTGCTAACACAGCAATTTTCCATTATACATTTGTTATATTTAATTGACATTTCCTAATTACTAAAGTTTTACATTATCCTTGCCAAACAATCATAATTCTTCTGTCAATTACTGGAGCATGAATCCGAATTATCTTTTGTTGATGGATGAATTCCAACCAGGTGGACATCCTTGGCCTTATCACCTTTTAACTATATTTCATTAGATTTGTTCCTATTTTATTACAGGTCTAGGGGGCCTCTCAGAATATCAAAGGGTTTAAGCTGACTTTGTATATTTTCTAACCGGATGCATATCCTGCTTTCAGAATATAATTGCTTTTAGAATATAGTGGATAGAAAGTTATCCAGTGGTCATCTAGCAGATCCCGCTTTCTCTACTTTAGTAGAGGTCAGTTATGGCTAACGTTTCTGCCGTTGCATGCCAAAAGCGGGGAGAGCGTGGAGGGGTTGCACAGACGTGTGCCCATACCCATAATTCAATGCTGTGCCCCTCCCACACACACACACATGCACACACAACCGACCACCGACCCCCACTTTTGGCATGCGATGGCACAGTGGGCCTGGTAGGCCTGTTTTTCACCCTCCCCAGGCTCCAGGGGCTTTCTAGGAGCCTGGGGAGGGTGAAAATAGCCTTCCCCACAAACACCCCTCTTCCCAGCTTCTGGTAGGCCCAGAAGGCCTGAAAATCAGATGACCAGCGTGCGCATGAGCACTGGAGCTGAGCTAGTGCCATAGGTTCGCCATCTTGGTTATAGGTGGTACCTTGCTCAATATCGTGTTTCTCCGAAAATAAGACCCTGTCTTATATTTTTTTTGAACCCAGAAATAAGTGCTTGGCCTTATTTTCAAGGAGGCCTTATTATTTTGGGGCGTGTGGAGCAAGACGGGGCTCCTCTTGCAGTCTTACCTGATTTCCCTAATGCTAACTAGGGGAAATGGCAGGGACCGGCTGGGCATGCGGTTAAATATTTTTGGGAGGGGTTATTTTTGGGGGAGGTCTTATTTCTGGGGAAACACGATAGTAGTAACTGTGAGAGGGATCTTGGAATCCTAGTGGACAACCATTTAAATATGAGGCAGCCATGTGCAGCAGCTGCCAAAAAGGCCAACACACTTTTAGGCTGCATAAACAGAAGGATAGAATCAGTGGTGAAATCCAAATATTTTTACTACCAGTTCTGTGGGCGTAGCTTGGTGGGCATGGTGTGGCTTGGTGGGTGTGGCAAGGGAAGGATACTGCAATATTTCCATTCACACCCCACTCCTGGGGGAAGAATACTGCAAAATCCCCATTCCCTCCCCACTCCTGGGGGAAAGATATTGCAAAATCTCCATTCCCACTCCACTCTGGGGCCAGCCAGAGATGGTCTTTACTGGTTCTCTGAACTACTCAAAATTTCCGCTACCGGCTCTCCAGAACCTGTCAGAACCTGCCAGATTTTACCCCTGGATAGAATCAAGATCACGTGAGGTGTTAATACCACTTTATAATGCCTTGGTAAGACCACACTTGGAATACTGCATTCAGTTTTGGTCACCACGATGTAAAAAAGATGTGGAGACTCTAGAAAGAGTGCAGAGAAGAGCAACAAAGATGATTAGAGGACTGGAGGCTAAAACATATGAAGAACGGTTGCAGGAACTGGATATGTCTAGTTTAATGGAAAGAAGGACTAGGGGAGACATGATAGCAGTCTTCCAATATCTCAGGGGCTGCCCCAAAGAAGAGGGAGTCAAGCTATTCTCCAAAGCACCTGAAGACAGGACAAGAAGCAATGGGTGGAAACTAATCAAGGAGAGAAGCAACTTAGAACTAAGGAGAAATTTACTGACAGTGAGAACAATTAATCAGTGGAACGACTTGCCTCCATAAGTTGTCAATGCTCCAGCACTGGAAGTTTTTAAGAAGAGATTGGACAACCATTTTTCTGAAGTGATGTATGGTTTCCCGCCTAAGCAGGGGGTTGGACTAGAAGACCTCCAAGGTCCCTTCCAACTCTGTTATTCTATTCTATTAAATTTCTAGGTTTGATTATAAACACCTTTTTTCGATTACAGTTTTAACAGTTAGAGGATATTTAATGTACTAAATCATTCAGGCAGATTGTTTTTTTTAAGAGGATTATACATAGAAACATCTAATTTCATAAGGAAGTCAAGCAAGGAAGAAGGAAAAGGTGTGAAACCCCCATTCCCTGTAACCATAAATAAAACATTCTCATCCAATTCCAGACCTAGTGGGAGAGAGAAAAAACATGGCAATATTGATCTCATAAATATGGAACTATCTATTTAATCATATAAATAACCTTTGTATATTTTGAGTGGTGAGAGGATTTTTATTGCCCAAAATAAGTTGCCATCTCTAGGCAGAGGCCAGGTGTCATGATATAATTGCCTCTTGGGAACTCAATCCTGGGGCTGCATTTCATTCCGTCGTGAGCGCAAGACTCCTAGAATATTCAGTCTTTAAAAGTGTGTAAAGAACTTGCTAGTTCAAACTTATTTAGGGATGCAGTTCCAGGATCATTATCGTGCAAAAATCAGAAATTTGTAGTATCTCTCTATAATTTAGGGGATGAACCCCCAACTCGCAAAGCATTCCTGGCCTGGTCTCAAGTTGCCACAGACAAGGAGGATGGGAAACTGATGAAGCAGCATGGCAGCCAAAAACAAAAACACATTCCAGACATATCTCTCTCAAGGCTGTCTCCCAGGATTACCCACAGCCGCTGGAGGGGAGTGATCTCTACAACCCCCAAACTTGCTCCGTTGGTGAATCTGATTAATGACAAACCCTGATTGGGGGGGGGGAAACAGGGTCATGATTGGGGCGTAAATTATGTGGGTTCAGAGTTGGCTTCACTTGGAACGTGCTGACATGAAGCTCCTAATAAAAGACTGGATTTCTTGTCTCGAAGCTCATGATTTAATTAGCGCATCCATTAGAAACCTGAAACATCTATTGAATCCTAGGAATATAGATCTTAAGAGTGCAGGAAGTAACACAAAGGAAAGGTAGACTGTCTACTAGCTAGATACCTGGATAGTAAGTCAATTTATGAATCCTTATTTGTGAGTAGATTTTTCTCGTTAAGTCAACTTTTTTTTCTTTTTACAACCCTGTGTAACCCTTTTAATTAGGGGTGAAGTTGGACTGACTGGGTGGAGCTGAGCATTTACTGGCCAGATGCCTTTCTTGGCACCTATGCAGAGTTCACAGTACATATTGTTTTTTCTTTGTGTCCTGAGAGAGAAACATATGCTGCTATGTAGGATCAAACTCACAACCTTCTGAGTGGGAGGTGAGTGTTTCATCACTAGGCCACTGGGCCGCTCCTCTGGTTAGTCAACTACTATTCTTCTGAATCTGGGCATGTCTCTTGGCTGGAGCATAAAGTTGAGGTTTGTGGGAATAATGATTGGTTTTTGCCTAACTAATCCAACAAATGAATTCCACCATTCTACTCCCAACCCAGAATTTCTTTGTGTATCATTTACCTGAATTTCAGTACTGGTCTGTGGTAAGCCTCAGATCTCACTATTAAACATCTGCTCAGTTAAATGGCTTGTGACAGAGAGAAGGGGAGAGAGAGAGAAGAGAGAGAGAGAGAGAGAGAGAGAGAGAGAGAGAGAGAGAGAGAGAGAGAGAGAGAGAGAGAGAGAGAGAGAGAGAGAGAGAGAGAGAGAGAGACCAGAGCTTCCTAAAACCATCCTAATGAAACCAAGTAGCCATTTTCCAAATAACGGCAGCACAATTTTCTACCAATTTTCAGCAGGAAAGGAAAGAAAAGGAAATAGATGTATCGACCAATTTACAATTTCAGAGGAGTTTATGCTGCCTGGGAATACAAGGGAAAGGTTCAAGGTACCTAGAGAGAGTCATGTTGAGGAGCATCTTAATTAAGCATTTGGACAGATTTAGAGCTTGTTCCTCTAGACGAGGAGCTATCCCAGGTCCTGAAACATCTCTTCCTCTACCTTATTTTAGGGATGGGTAGCTAGGTATTTAGCAAGATGCACTGGCAAATTCCCTTTGTTGCACAGTGACATTGGATACTATTTCAGCTTTTGCATGATCAAGCATGCAAAAATTCTCAAAAGAGTTCTCTTCCTTCTTATCCTCATCCTCATCATCCCCGTTCCCTTTCCCCTTTTCCCTGTACTTCTCTTCCTTCTCCTGCTTCTCCTTCCCTTCCTTCTCCCCCTTCTCCTTCTCCTTCTCCCTCCCTCTCCTCTCTTCTTCTGCCTCTCCCTCTCTCACCTTCTACTCCCTCTCTCTCCTTCCCCTTCCCCTTCCCCTTGCCCATCTCCTTCTTCTCTCTCTCCCTCCCTCTCCCTCTCCCTCTCCCTCTCCCTCTCCCTCTCCTTCCCCTTCCCCTTCCCCTTCTGCTTCTCCTTCTCCTCCTCCTCCTCCTCCTCCTCCTCCTCCTCCTCCTCCTCCTCCTCCTCCTCCTCCTCCTTCTCCTTTTCTCTCTGTCTGCCTTTCCCTCTCTCACCTTCTGCTCCCGCTCTCTCCCTCTCCCTCTCCCTCTCCATCTCCTTCTCCCTCCCTCTCCTTCTCTCTCTATCTGCCTCTCCCTCTCTCACCTTCTGCTCCCACCCTCTCCTTCTCCTTCTCCTTCTCCTTCTCCTTCTTCCTCTCCCTCTCCCTCTCCCTCCTTCTCCTTCTCCCTCCTTCCTCTCTCCTTCTGCCTCTCCTTCTCTCACCTTCTACTCTCTGTCTCTCCTTCTCCTTCTCCTTCTCCTTCTCCTTCTCCTTCCCCTTCCCCTTCCCCTTCTCCCTCTCCCTCTCCCTCTCCCTCCTTTTCCTTTTCCTTTTCCTTTTCCTTCTCCTTCTCCTTCTCCTTCTCCTTCTCCTTCTCCTTCTCCTTCTCCTTCTCCTTCTCCTTCTCTTTCTTCTCCTCTCTTGGCCTCACTCACACCTTACCACATGCAATAGTCTGTTCCTAACAAAGAACAAGTTAGAATATGTTGCCTAGTCCAACCCACCGGGAGGTCTCTAAATCAGCATTTAATGCTTTCCATGCTGTAAAAAACAAACCTTCTATTTGGTATCCCTGATGTGGTTACGCAGAGACTATCCAGCACCCTCCCACTGTATTTTTCCTTTCATTCTGATTAACTACAACTCTCCAGATGGGTAAAGGAGATTTTTGTTTTTGGCAAGGATATGGAATTTATTTATTTTAATAGGCTTCAAGCAACCTATGAATTCAGCAGCTTTTGTTCAATCATGGGTCAATTGTTCTTGTTTTCAGTGGAACACTCATTTCAAACATAAAAAGTAGGATTTTTATTTTCACGAAGGCAGCGTTTTCTTTTCTGTTGACCTCCATCTAACCTTTATTCCAAGTTCTGATCTCCAAACTTCCTACACCAGAGCTCTGAATCATTTGCACTATCGTTTATTGACTTGCCCCCCCCCACCCCATGTTCACTATTTTCCTACCTGCTTCCCAGCTAAACCTCAGGGATCTGCTCCAATTTTTGATTTGTATTTCTTTCACTCAGCCACTATGGAACATTGTTTTTCCTCTTTGCATTTCGAGATTCTCATCTACTCTTCGGAAAGCCATTCGCCATCCTCTCCTGACTCATCCAAACTACCATTTTTCATAACCAGAATGATAAATTGAACCGTCTTCCATCTGAATTGGAAGGAAGAAAGAGAAACAGATGCCTACAGAGGGAGGCACAGGTTTTTCTTTCTTTTTTCTTTCTTTTTTTGGGGGGATAAAATTTACTTGTACATTTATGCTGGAACCAAACCAGTACACAATCTGATGGATTTCATCCTGCATTTGATAGGCTACATAGAGTTTTTGTGTTGTTTTGTTTTGCAATGTAAACATAATTTCTCCACCTGTGCGGTTTCTGAAGTTACTTAAGACTTTTGGGGATATGAGAATTAAGAATATAAAAGTTATATCTTGGTTCCTTGTAAGGCAGCAGTGATTAAATTGCTTAAAGAGGATGAAAGGGAAATTATCCCTCTTACATAAGAAGCCCTCCATAGGATTCATATAATCTAACTCCTTAATATTTGTTCTGACAATATATTTGTCCTATATTGGCATCATATGCTTTCGCCCCTTACACAAACACACACACATACACATACTAGAAGGAACCTGTGGTGCAGTGGTGAAATCCAATTTTTTTTACTAACGGTTCTGTGGGCATAGCTTGGTGACTGTGGTGTGGTGTGGCTTGGTGGGCGTGGCAGGGGAAGGATACTGCAAAGTCTCCATTCCCACCCCACTCCAGGGAAAGGATATTGCAAAATCTCCATTCTCACCCCACTCTGGGGCCAACCAGAGGTGGTATTTGCCAATTCTCTGAACTACTCAAAATTTACACTGCTGGTTCTCTGAATTGCTCAAACTTTCCACTACTGGTTCTCCAGAATCTGTCAGAACCTGCTGGATTTCATCCCTGCTGTGGTGCCAAAAATGCTGAAAAAGTTATAAAATAGACTCCTTGAAACACTCCTGTGTTTCAATGCAAATGTAAATGAAAAACAAATTAAATCCAATTTAATTTTTGTCCTGGACCCTTCCATCTCTTACTTTTGACTATGTTTCTCCAAACGTTGAAATGTGGTGGCCCAGTGGGTTAATGACACTGGAGATGCTCCAGTTTGAGTCCTAGCAGTGCCTAGTTCAGTGCCTGTCAACCTGGCAGTTTGAAAACATGTTCTATGCGAGTAGATAAATAGTTACCACTTTGGTGGGATGAAGAGCTGGTGCTCTGTACAGGCAGTCAGATTCTTGATGGCTCTGAACCTTCCTAGTTGCAACACCCATTTGCAAGGCAGCTCCGGGAAGGGAGGGGGCTTTGGGCAATGCTACAGGAAAAGCCATTTGCCTTTCTCTCTGGTGCAAAGCTACCTTATTTTTCAGAGTATAAGACGCACCTTTTCCCCCCAAAAAAGAGGGTGAAAATCTGGATGCGTCTTATACTCCGAATGTAGCCCTGCCCAGCCTCGTAAACAGAGATTTCAGAGGCTGAAAGAAGCCTCCAAAAGAAGCTTCAGAAAAACAGCCTCAGAAACAAAGCTTCAGGAAAAAAGCCTCTGAAAGGCTTTTATTTAAAATAATATGGCAAGCAACAAAAGAAGAATCAGTAAGAGTTCTAACCAAACTATGCTAACAAATCTGGAGAATGACACAATAACCAACAGATCCGGAAGAGGTTAATCTACATACCAATACCAAAGAAAGGAGATTGAACAGACAGTCCTTCAGAAAAAAAGCTTCTGAAAGAAGCTTCAGAAAAAGAGCCTCCAAACAGAGCTTCAGAAGTTTCAGAGGCAGAAAAAAAAAGCAAAAAAAGCAAGGCACAGAGTTCACAACCAAGGAACCTGTTGCTAAAATTCACCTCTGTGAACAACTGATTGGGGATATTCCAGGAGGCCGATCCACCCACCAATCAGCTTTTTTCTTATTTTCCTCCCCCCAAACTAAGGTGTATCTTATACTCCGAAAAATACGGTAACTCACCCTCATGTCTTGCACCTTGGGAAGCACATGAGTGTGGACCAAACAGAACCAGTATCTTGGCGAGCCAAACTACCACTCTGCAGTAGCCTTGTGATCTCACTAGAGCTGAGTGTATCCTTTTTTATCATGCAGGCATGCTCTTTCAGCTCCTTGGAACCAGATTGTGAAGCCGGAATAAATGGGAGTTAAAGTAGCAACAGACGAATGGAAGAATGGAGAGTTATAAATGGTAAACTGTCCTTTAAAGGAAAATGTTAAACTGGAGCCCTGAAAGCTGAGCTGAATTCAAGAACTGACCTATTTAAAGGAGGAAGCTTACCTATTAGATTGTAGCAAAAGAGGTGGCTGCTTACATCCCATACAATTCCTCCATCTTTCAGCACCAAAATAGATGAATGTCACAATAGAACAGAATAGAATTTTTTATTGGCCAAGTATGATTGGACACAAAAGGAATTTGTCTTTGGTGCATACGCTCTCAGTGTACATAAAAAGAAAAGATACATTCATTAAGAATCATAAGGTACAACACTTAATGATAGTCACAGGGTACAAATAAGCAATCAAATCATACTAGGAAATAATGAATAGAATAGAATAGAATAGAATAGAATAGAATAGAATAGAATAGAATAGAATAGAATAGAATAGAATAGAATAGAATAGAATAGAATAGAATAGAAAATATGGAATGGAATGGAATGGAATGGAATGGAATGGAATGGAATAGAATAGAATAGAATAGAATAGAATAGAATAGAATAGAATAGAATAGAATAGAATAGAATAGAATAGAATAGAATAGAATAGAATAGAATAGAATAGAATAGAATTCTTTATTGGCCATGTGTGATTGGACACACAAGGAATTTGTCTTTGGTGCATAAGCTCTCAGTGTACATAAGGAGAACAAAATACATTCATCAAGAATCATAAAATAGAACACTTAGTGATAGGCAAGGTTACTAATAAGCTATCAAATTGTACTAGGAAATAAATAAAAACAGGGGTGAAATCTACTTACTTTCCTTACCGGTTCGGAAGCACGCACATGCATTATGTGCCTGCACACACCTTCTGCACCTGCGCAAAACCTTCTGTGCATGCACAGAAGGTAAAAAAACATTACTTCTTGGTTAAAATCAGGAAGTATTGACACCTGGGCAGAGATCGCTACTGGATCGCCGAACCATAGAGGAAAATCGCTACCGGATCGGGCGGTTCGGTGCAAACCAGGAGCACTTCAGCCCTGAGTAAAAACAGTATAAATTGAAAGGTACAAGTGACATGGTTATAGTATTAAGTGGGAAGAGATAGATATTAGTAAGGATGAGAAGAATGATAGTAATACAGTCTTAGTAAATTATTTGACAGTATTGTGGGAATTCGTTGTTAAGCATTCGGGGAAAAACTGTCCTTGTGTCTAGTTGTTCTGGTGGTGATTTTGTCTTTTTTTATACCATGAGGGTGGAATAGGTGTAGGTGGTTTTAGGAATATGTTCATTTCCACATTTCCCCAGGTCTTAAATGCTGAATTCCCAATTCTCTCTTTTACTCCTCAAACCGCCCCAATTCCCTTTACCCGGGGGGAAAAAAATGCCCAGGCTAAAAAAAATAATACATTTGGATTTAAAGAATTGGTTCCTTAAGATTCCAGACCACCATTTCAACTTTAGTAGCAACCAGTATTTAGAGCAACAAACCAGAACATTTCAATCATGCTCTTTCTTTGCAGGATCCAACAGATGACAGAAACAGGTTCCAGAAAATATGGAGAGATGGAACTAGAGACTTTGCTTTTTTTCAAAATGCCTCCAAAAGTGTCCACCTTTTCTTAAGTCAGTCCAACTAGGTTCTGCTCCAAAAACCACTCTGTTCTTGAAACATGATTTGGCAGTCGGTGTTTGAAGCTCCCTTCAAGTTTTCCAGAGGGCAACTCAATAAATGCTTAGTGACTGAGAATTCTAAACAGTCACCCCAATTTTGATGCCAGGGTTAGGGTTAGGGTTAGGGTTAGGGTTAGGGTTAGGGTTAGGGTTAGGGTTAGGGTTAGGGTTAGGGTTAGGGTTAGGGTTAGGGTTAGGGTTAGGGTTAGGGCTGATGGGTTGGTTTAGCAAACCTCATTCTCTTTACCCCTGCTTTTTTCTCCCTGTAAAGCAGCTGTGCTGTGCAGTAAGGTAAATTAAAGGTTCCCCTTGGACATATGTGCTAGGCGTTCCTGACTCTAGGGGGCATTGCTCATTTCATTTTCAAAGCCGAAGAGCCAGCTCTGTCTGAAGATGTCTCCATGGTCATGTGGCAAGCATGACTCAATGCCAAAGGCACATGGAACACTGTTACCTTCCCACCAAAGGTGGTCCCTATTTTTCCACTTGCATTTTTTCCCATGCTTTCAAACTGCTAGGTTGGCAGAAGCTGGGACAAGGAACGGGAGCTCACCCCATTAAGTGGCAGTAGGGATTCGAACCGCTGAACTGCTGACCTTTCGATCGACAAGCTCAGCGTCTTAGCCACTGAGCCACCTCATCCCTGTGCTGTGCATATGGTGGTTATTTTTCCCCCAGACCATTTAGCCATAAAGGATGCGGCTCACAGCGTAGCAAAGTCACAACAGCGGCAGCTTCCCACTCAGCACAATGCAGGGAATGTGGAAATGGAAACAGTGGCAAGAAGGAGCATTAGCACTAATGGATTGCAGTGAGGTTGGGCTCTAACCTCAGCTTGGCTGGAAGCCCGATTCCTCATTGAAACTCAGCAAGCTTTCAGCATGAAAGAGTTGATAGCAGAGAAGAGACAGGACTTCGCTTTGGCTTCACGTTGAGGTGGCTTATTAATTATGCAGATTCCCAGGCAGAATTTACCCTGTGCAGGTAACGTTGAAAGGTATGCTTTTCTACATTAGTAATGAAGAAGGATGGAGGGAAGAAAGAGAGAGGGAGAGAGAGAAGAGAGGAGAGGAGAGGAGAGGAGAGGAGAGGAGAGGAGAGGAGAGGAGAGGAGAAGAGAAGAGAAGAGAAGAGAAGAGAAGAGAAGAGAAGAGAAGAGAAGAGAAGAGAAGAGAAGAGAAGAGAAGAGAAGAGGAGGAAGAAAGAAAGAAAGAAAGAGAGAGAGAGAGAGAGAGAGAGAAAGAAAGAAAGAAAGAAAGAAAGAAAGAAAGAAAGAAAGAAAGAAAGAAAGAAAGAAAGAAAGAAAGAAAGAAGAGAGGGAGAGAAAGGAAGGAAGGCAAGAGAGAGAAAAAGAACAAATCTAGGTTTAAGTTTAAGTTTAGATCTGGATTTGATCTATTCTTGAAGGTTTTGACCAGAATAAGAATAGAGATACCATTGTCAACAGTCTGACTGATGAACCCAACCCAAGCAAGCATGGCTCGTTGTTATTGTTAGTCACGAAGTTGTGTCCAACCCATCACGACCTCATGGACAACGTTCCTCCAGGCCTTGCTAGCCTCTACCATCCTCTGGAGTCCATTTAAGCTCACTCCGTCTGCTTCAGTAACTCCATCCAGCTACCTCATTCTTTGTCGTCCCCTTCTTCTTTTGCCCTCAGTCTTTCCCAGCGTTAAACTCTTCTCCAGTGAGTCCTTCCTTCTCATTAGGTGGCCAAAGTATTTGAGTTTCATCTTCAGGATCTGGCCTCCTAAAGAGCAGTCAGGGTTGATTTCCTCTAGGACTGACCAGTTGAGCATGACTGAGATGATCCAATCTCTTCATGCAAAACTTGACTGAGTACCTCATATCAGCAAAGATGAGGGCAAAACCAGATCTAACTATTTTCCACGCAATCCCACATAGTTAAGGTTCAGATTTTCCCTCCCCCATTAGACCAGATCATATTATCCAACGGAGTCTCCTGGTATTGTTGTGAGAAAGTCTTTTGACTCTGATAAACACCTGCCGAAGTGTCCTTGGTTTTCACAGCTGGCATCTTGATGTCTAGAACCTAAGTTCTTATCTACTCCTTCCATCCCCCCATAGTTCGTTGGCAAGCTGAGAAATGATGATCGTTTCAAAAACATTTTTTGAAGCTTGACAGCCATCCTCTAAAGGTGGAAGTATCCAACCTTGGCAACTTTAAGACTTGTGGATTTCAATTCCCAGAATTCCCCAGAAGTCCACAAGTCTTAAAATTGCCAAGGTTGGACAACTTTCCCTTGGATAAGATGAGGATGTTGTCTTAGGCAGCATCTACTAAAACAGTGATGGGGAACCTATGACATGCAGGCCAAAAGTGATGCACAATGACATTTTGTCTGACACATCAGTGTTCACCAACACCCAAGAACAACTATGCTTAAAAGCATGCCCTGTTCTTCTGTAATTTTCAGAGACTCTGGAGGCCTCATGAAAGCATGTCCCTATAGTAGATGCTGCCTAAGACATGTGGAAATTGCACAAGAGCCTGTTGTTCTGACCTAGACTCCCTTAACAAGCAGGAGGCAGGAATTGATCCCACCAAAACCTAACCCTAACCTCTTTTATTTACACGACTGTGAATTACGTTCATTCACAGACAGCAAGTTTTGTCCAAACAGTTTTTCAAAGGAATGTTTATCAACACTAACCTTATCTCATTTGGCAACTTGTTTCCAACCACAGTACAAGGCAAAACTTAGCACAGTCACAGAAAGAATGAATTGTTTCCTGCAAAAGCCCACCCCCTTTTATTTCCCATGGGAGGGGCCAATCACCTCCAAGGTGTGGTCTTACTCCCGAGTCGACCCTGCTTTCTGACTTGTTCTTGTCTTCTGGCAGCCCTGCGCATGTGCACACTGGGAACGGGCTCCAGCTGTTCCTCTGCCTCACTGCTGTTAGCTCCTTCTCTGCCTCCGATGCAGAGCCCTCATCCGAGCTTTCCCCAGACCCCAGGACTGATCCATGTTCCTCCCCAACCTCCTCACTGTCCAACTCTGCTGCCAGCTCCACTGGCTGCCAGCAGGCCACAACACATGTCCCATACTTTCACATTGCTTCCAAAACTCCATAAATACACCAAAACACCTTTCTGGTGAACATTTTCCTTCTTACATAAAAGCAAAATGATGTTTAACTGGATTTTGTACATGAACCGAAAACAAGCTTTACCTTGTTCGTTGCCTCAAGCAATCAGATGCCCTGGGCCATCTTAACAAGTTTTCATAGGTAATACTTATTTATTTAAAAAAAGAACCCTTGATGGTTATATAAATGTTTTAGATATATATCTATATATCTATATATGTTTTCTTTCCTTTTCGTAGGCTTTATGTGTATTTCTCTTTAGCCAGGTTCTTCCCACGTAAACCAAGATTTTTATGCAGCCCTAGTTCAGTGAAATCACAATCCACTAGTTCCTAGGCTTTTTTTCTGGCAGCCAGAAAACCTGGAAGAACCTACATAGGAAGAACCTGGCTCAAGAGAAAGAAAGAGAGAAAGAAAGAAAGAAAGAAAGAAAGAAAGAAGGAAGGAAGGAAGGAAGGAAGGAAGGAAGGAAGGAAGGAAGGAAGGAAGGAAGGAAGAAAGAAGGAAGGAAGGAAGGAAGGAAGGAAGGAAGGAAGGAAGAAAGAAAGAAAGAAAGAAAGAAAGAAAGAAAGAAAGAAAGAAAGAAAGAAAGAAAGAAAGAAAGAAAGAAAGAAAGAAAGAAAGAAAGAAAGAATACGGAAATCCAGTGTCTCCAAGGATTTCTGTAGGGTGTGGTTAAAAGAGCCAGCATCCTGTGATGACCCTCTTGGATGACTCCTTGGACTCTTCCTTGGAAGCTGGCTCAAGGAAGAAGGACCTCTCATGCCTGGCATGTCAGGAATGGAGTTAATTACTGACCCTGAACGGCCAGCAGAAAGAGAATGACAGGCTTCGGCTGGGGACGGCTTGCAGGCCAGTGAAAAGGAGTGGGAGGAGATGCCTGCTGTGGTAGATTTCAGAGCACGCTGGAAGGAGGAATAGAGGTCTGCCAGATTGCTCAGGAGAAGGCCCTGCTCTTCTTGATAGGCTGCACCAGGAAAGCTATTTAGCACAGCAGGTAAAAGGAGATGTTGCTGGGAACAATGTGTATGAGTCATGGTCAAATGTTTCTCTGTGTTTGACTTTTGACACAGTGAACTTCTATAACCAGTGAGCTAATGTGGATGTGCTTTTGGTTCTTGACTGGAGGGGCTTTACATTCGTTTATTGGACGTACATATTTGAGCAGCTTACTATTTGTTTTAAGGCAGGGGTGAAATGCTCCTGGTTTGGACCGGATCGCCCAATCCAGTAGCGATGGAGGTGGGTGGTTCGGAGAACTGGTAGCAAAAATCCCTGCCCTCCCCCCATGCCCAGCTGAGCCGCACAATCATCAGAGGCTTACTTTTTACTTTTAAAAGCATTTTTTCTACAACCTCTTCGGCCGAAAAAATGCTTTTAGAAGTAAAAAAAAAAAGCCCCTGATGATTGTGCGGCTCAGCTGGGATCGTCAAAGGCTTTTAAAAGAAAAAAAAACCCTTTTTTTCTTTTAAATGTTCTGACGATCCAAGCTGAGTTGCTTGATCGGCAGAGACTTCTTTTCTTTTAAATGCCTCTAATGATCAGGCAACTCAGCTTGGATCGTCAGAGGCATTTAAAAGAAAAAAAATCCTCTGCCGATCAGGCAACTCAGCTGGGATCGTCAGAGCCTTTTGAAAGCATTTTTTTTACAACCTCTTTGCCGAAGAGGTTGTAGAAAAAATGGTTTTAAAAGTAAAAAAAAAAAACTGGCCACGCCCACCCAGTCTCATTACCCCCCCAAGCCACGCCCACAGAACCGGTAGTAACAAATTTTAGATCTCACCACTGTTTTAAGGACTACTTGGCCATTGCCCAGGGGATTAATCTGGGCTTGCTTGTGGTCTCACGGTTCAAAGTAACACCCCCAATGAAATAAAACTTAGAGGCTTAGATTTCTTCAAAGTTACTTTTTATTAGAGATGTCTTATTGGCACATCTGAAAGTTTCCAGGTTTTCCCCACCCAAGTAAAAGTTCAAGTCCCTTGCCCAACACTCACACACCCATCACATGGACCAATCATCCACCATTCAAACTGGAAATACCTCCCAGTCATCTGACTCCAGGTGCCAGGGTAATGCGTCCTTGACTCTCTGAGAAAGGAATGTTATTTTGACTACATACCACATATCACCCACACACTATGCAATCCCCCCTCCCATTTTCCCACAGAAGAATATGTGGCAAGCTTGAAGGCCCAAATATAAAAGATGGCTTCCAGTTGACATGTGGCTGGCTTGGTTTGGAAGAGTTCTAAATCCAGGTGAAGAGAATATGCTGGGGAATATCAATAAAACTCTCCATAAACCACATGGATGCGTATGTGTGAGTGAGTGGGGCATGACACAACCACAATAGGGCCTCCCTTGAAGTCCTGCCTGGATTTATATAAGCAACACTATCGAATGGCATTTTCGGTGTGGTCCTTGAGTCCAACTTAGAACAATAAAGGATCCAAAATATATGTTTTTTCATGAGAAACCTCATTTATCCGTTGAGAACTATTCTGATTTTATGACATGTTTTGGGTCAAATATCCTAAGCCAACATTTTAATATGTGTATGTGAGAGTTAATTAGACTGCCTGAAGACTGCATCATTGAGGAATGTTTGGAAATTGTCTTTATTTGATAAGGACATTGTTCGCAAAAGCTGCCTGGTAATTATGTCTATCTCTTCATTTTGATAATTAGTGTTAACGCCGCAATGCAGTCACTGGGATTTGGATGTAATCACCTCATATCTAACATGTGCATGGCAATTATGAATCTCCGACAGGGAAAAATGATAATATTGCAAGGCAACTCCTGCAGATTTTTAAAACATCCTTACCTTTCCACAAAGCAATAAAAGTCAGCGATTGTGGATTCCTTCTGGAAATAAAGTTGAACAAAATGATCTCCCCAGTTAATCTGGCATCAATCTGGTTGAATTCCCTGCATCAAGTCCGAATCTCCCAAATTAATTCCAGCTTCGGTATCCAGCTTGACCCGTAAGGCAAGAAGTTTATCGGCACCTTAAAACATACAGCAGAGATAAATACAAAAATTCTTGCAGATTTCTACGACGACTCTGCGAAGTTTTAGTATGCAGCCAAGATTGAAAGGATGTAAGAGAGGGCAGGATTTAATTTTGTGACCCATTTCCTCAATCCAGTTTAGCGGTATTTGTGAACACGAGGACAGTTTTCGGCTTTTAGTGTTAATATTTATAGCCCAGGTGGGAGGAAAAAAATGCAATTTTCCACTCATGATGGACTACACTTCCATCATTTCTGATTAGGCATGCTAGCTAGGCTTATGCTAACGGAGACCCTAACAACATTTTGAAGGGCATAAATTCTGCACTTACAAGTGTCATCTACAGAGTAAGGAGTTGATCTATATTGAGAGTGATCCAAAAATCTAAACTCAAATGGACTCCGTGAGATTATTAACTAGGCTGTAAGGTCTGGAGGCCTCTAGGAAATTTCAGAACTAATTGGATCACCTCACTTCTATTTCAAACTGTTTATTTCAACCCGGAGCTTTTAAGAAGTCTGATTTTGACCCTAAAGATCTCTTTGCAGCTGGCTTGTACTTTTTAATGTGGAAAAAAAAAAAGAGAGAGAGGCGTGAGAAAAGAGGCATTATGGATTTGCAAATCAGGGCTGATCCAATTTCGCTGAATCAATCAAGAAAACCAAATTGATTCGGTGTTTTGATTTGTCTCTCCGATTTTATCTGGCAGGGCAGATAGTTTCAATTTCCTAGCAGGATTTAGAAAATGAACCTTTTACACATGCACACTTGATCTAATTGCTCTTCGTCGTGATTCATTGCGTCAAATCGTTGGAAGCTTTGTCAAACGGATTTGTTATAATGAGGTTTTGCACATCTTTACAATTATTTACCTATCTGGGAAATAATCATGTAATATCCATACTTATAGAATTCTGGGAGTTGAGGTCCATGCAGCTCAAAATAGCTACGTTTGGAAAACGCTGCCCAAGACTAAATAGAAACATTTAGAGACCTACTTTGCAATTAGTTCTATATTATTACATTTCTCAGTTTAATAATGTATAGATCTGGCTATCCAGCTCAATAGAACAAGGAATAATGGGTGGAAACTGATCAAGGAGCCTGAGTGGCATAGGAGGCTAATGCCTCTTACTAAGGCAGCATTTAACATCCAGCTGCCTGAAATTACTGCGAGTTCAATCCTAGCCAGGCTCAAGGTCGACTCAGCCTTCCATCCTTTCTAAGGTGGGTAAATTGAGGACCCAGTTTGTGGGGGCAATAAGCTGACTTTGTATAAATATACAAAAGTATGAAGGCTATTGCTTAACACACTGTAAGCCGCCCTGAGTCTCCGGAGAAGGGCGGCATATAAATCAAATTTTAAAAAAAAGAAAAAAAAGGAGAGATTCAACCTGGAAATAAGGAGGCATTTTCTGACAGTGAGAACAATCAACCAGTGGAATAGAAGTTGCCTCCAGAAGTTGTGGGAGCTTCATCACTGGAGGCTTTCAAGAAGAGGCTGGACTGCCATCTGTCAGAAATGATGTAGGTCTCCTGCTTGGGAGGGGGTTGGACTAGATGACCTACAAGGTCCCTTCCTACTCGGTTAATCTGTTAATTTCTACCTCTTATCTCCTCAAAGACCAAGGAGTGCTCCAGACTAGAAAAGTCAACACTTCCCTGATTTGTGTGAAAGGAAGGCCCTAAACAGAGTTGAACCTTGAATCTAATCCAAATGTTACACAGTGTGAGACAAAAACTTTTCAAGCTGCTTTCTGTGTTGGCAAGTCTAGCCAAATAACACCTGGCATTCAGCCCAGGTGCCTCTCTTGGCAGCTGGACAAAATGCCAGGTGACAATTGCAAGGTGCCCGCAAACACTCTCAACCATATGCGCCTTCAAAATATGCTGGATTGGCATTGTACGTCTTAATGGCTGGAAGGATTTTTTATATTTACTGGACAAGTCCTTTGTTTCCCAGTTTGGAAGAGAGGCTAACTAAATTGTGAGTATGGCTCGCATAGGTGGAAATAATTCTGTAAATTTTAAATTTACTTAGAACATAGAACGTGGAACAATAGAGTTGGAAGCAGTGGTGGGATTCATATTTTTTTACTACCGGTTCTGTGGGCGTGGCTTGGTGGACATGGTGTGGCTTGGTGGGCGTGGCACGGAAGGATACTGCAAACTCCCCATTCCCTCCTTAGTGATGGAGAAACCACAACTTCTGAAGGCAATCCATTGATTGATTGCTCTAACCATTAAGGAATTTTTAATGGTTAGCTCTGCAGACTAAAGCACCGTAATTAACATCCAGCTGTCTGCAATTACACCAGTTCGAATCTCCCCAGGCTCAAGGTTGACTCAGCCTTCCATCCTTTCTAAGGTAGGTAAATTGAGGACCCAGTTTGTGGGGGCAATAAGCTGACTTTGTATAAATATACAAAAGTTTGAAGGCTATTGCTTAACGCATTGTAAGACGCCCTGAGTCTTCGGAGAAGGGCGACATATAAATCAATTTTTTTAAAAAAAAATTCTCCTTAGTTCTTGGTTCATTTCCACCCATTGTTTCTTGCCTTGCCTTGTGGTCCTTTAGAAAATAGTTTGACCTTCTCATCTTTGTAGGAGCCCCTCAAATATTGGAAGACTGCCATCATGTCTCCCCTAGTCCTTCTTTTTATTAAATTTGATTAGACATATCCAATTCCCGTAACCGTTCTTCATTTGTTTTAGCCACCTCCTTTTAAAATTTAATTTTTTTATAGTAGAAAGTAAACGCAATGGAGGATTTAATTCTAATTGGAAATCTTTCCCGGTCTATGCATGGAATTGCACTACGCCCAAAATTTTATTTGTAGAGTGCCTATTTTAATTCGTGGCATAATTTATAATACAATACTGGCGTCATGTCCTACTTCTTAATTATCATTTCCTTTTAACGGCAGCCAGTGTTCATCAAGTAATTTTTTTTAATCATAAAGCTTAATAGGGATAGATGGATTTTGATAAGAAAATTGATAGAAAGTATCTCATAATGCCATAAGCTTCTTGTGATATGTGGGAACGTATTAGATTTATGCTATATCTGACTTGTTCTTTAGCTACCGATATTTTTACTATTTGACCCTGATTTTCTTATCTGTACTTGCACTTCTTATATTCTTTCAGAAGGCATAATAAAGAAATGGAAACAAATCCTTTGAAATATAAAGAGGGTAGATTTGTTATACTTTCATTTGCTGTTTTTTTTTCTGATTTCCTCAGCCTCAGATTTGAGTTGTTCTGAATCTCAGTTTAACTGGGACACGGTTTTAAAATGAATCCTGCCACACCTATACGCAGAGTTAGCTTCACCTTAGTTTCCTCTATCTCTCTCTCTCTCTCCTACTGTGCAGCTAGAGTTATTTTACTTGCAAATATTCTTACAGATATCTCAAAGGTGGGAGTTTTTTCCCCTTCAAAAGGCAACTGGACTGTTTTTTCCTTGAGGAAGAAGAAAACGTTTCACTTCTGGTCCCAGAAGCTTCATCAGTTCTGATGGTGGTGGGAGAGGATGGAAGGATAAGACTCTGACAGTTGAGCCTGGGTAATAGGGGGAATGGAAGGATAGTTTCTGATGGGCGGGGAGATGGAAGGATTGTGTTTCTTGATTGCAGTCATCTGGTCGTTAGTACTCTCCTTGAGAGCTCTTGAAGCCCCTTGTGGATTTATCTGTGCCCTCAGAGTCACCTCAGTCAGAATGCAATTGGCTGTGGGATCTTCTTGGAATTGTTGCATAGTAGACTGGAGATAGGGGGTGATAGACCGGTGCCTCCAAAAACAAATGGGTAGACTGGTACGGCTCTGCAAGCAGTTAAAAGCCTGGTAGACCAGTACCTCTGCTGAAACTTAAAGAATTGTCGCATGACCATCAAGCCATGCCCACAAAATAAGCCACGCCCACAGAACCGGTAGTAAAAAAAATTAGAACCCACCCCTGGTGCAAGCCCTTCGTGCAAGCAATGCACATGTACGGAAGGCCAGGCACAGGTGCGGCAGGTGCCCACGTGCTCACATTTTCGGTGCGCGGCGAACTGGTGGTAAAAATGTGTAAAACCTACCTCTGCTTCGAGCGCATCAGTTGGGAGATGTGGCTTTTTCAAAATACCGTAATTTGCTTTAAATAAATAGCTGGATAAACAAATGCGCGGATAAGTGGGTAAATAGGAAGGGAGATGGACAGGGAAGTGCCAAAGACATTATCCTGCAAAGTAATTTATTTCGGAAAGTCATTCAGAGAAGAAGTTAATTTTTTATGAGTGGAATATATTATTGTACTTAAGTTGGTTATGAGGGGACACAGACTGCCTCAATGTCAGGTCTTCTGGGAGAGCAGGAGGAGAGATTTATTAGTCTGTGACAGGGGTCGGCCACCTGCAGCTCTGGAGCCGCATGTGGCTCTTTCAACCCTCTGCTGTGGCTCCCTGTCATCTCCATAATTGATAAGGCTTTCTGTTAGGATAGGTAGAGGAAAAAGGACACCACGCTAGGAGGAGACACTATGGTGGCGGTAACCGGACTTCCGGTTGGCTCCAGAATTGAATGGGGGGCTTCCGGTTAGGGTCTGAGTGTTTAAGGTTGCCGACCCCTGGTTTATGAGGATTTTTAAAAATCAGAAGTTCGAAAGGACTATATGCCTTTTATAAAAGGCATATAGTCTTGCCTCTTAATTTGTACTACCAGAAGTCTTTTCTCTTGTGTTATCCAATCTTCTTTCCACCAGTCTTTTTAACTTCCTACAGTTCCAGTAAACCTCAGGGGACTATCAGATCCCCAGAGCTCCTGTCATTTCACGGGGAGTGACCTTGAAAAATCAGAGAAAGAAATCTCAACCAAGTTCTTTGCCCCTTAAGCTTCAAATAAACAGATAAAAGAAATAGTGCCCAAGTCTAATAGATTCTGCAAACTTCCAGCCCCGGGGAACTACCCATTTTAGTAGTCACATCAAATCAAATCTATATTATGATCATAGACCAGCGTAAGAAGGGTAAAATGCAAACAGTTAGGAGACTGGAAGCTAAAGCATGCAATATAAGAGCCTTGGTGGCGCAGCAGACGAAAGACTAAAGTGCTGTTAATTAGCACTTAGCTGCCAGCTGCCTGCCATTATTGCGAGTTTGAATCTCACCGGGCTCAAGGTTGACTCAGCCTTCCATCATTCCGAGGTAGGTAAAATGAGGACCCGGATTGTGGGGGCAATAAGCTGACTTTGTATAAAAAAGAACACCGCTTGGGGGAGGAGGGGGCGAAAGCCCTACTAAGCAGGTATATACAACAGTATGAAGGCTATTGCTGAATGCATTGTAAACCGCCCTGAGTCTCCGGAGAAGAGCGGCATATAAATTGAACCAATAAATAAATAAATAAACAATAAATAAATGCTTGTGAGAACTGGGTATATCTGGTCTAACAAAGAGTAGACTATGAGGTTATACGATAGCAGCCTTCCAATATCTGAGTGGCTGTCACCGAGAAGAGGGGGTCAATTTATTCTCCTCAGCACCTGGGGCCAAGAGAAGAAGTAATGAGTGGAAGATCATTAAAGAGATACCCAACCTAGAACTAAGAAGAAATGTCTTCACAGTGAGAACAATTAATCAGTGGAACAGCTTGCCACCGGAAGTTGTGGGAGCTTCATCACTGGATATTTTTAAGAAGAGATTGGACAACTATTTGTCTGAAATGGTATAGGGCCACATAGCCATATCGGTGGGCACGTGAGCTCAGCTCTGGCGCCAGCTGATTTTTGGGCCTTCTGGGCCCACCAGAAGTAGGGAAACAGGCTGTTTCCTGCTTCCGGAGGACCTTGGGGAGTGGTGTTTTTCTCTCTGCCCAGCCTCCAGCCTTTCTAGGTGTCTGGGGAGGCCGGAAATGGCCCATTTGCCAACTTCCGGTGGGACCGGAAGGCCTGTTTTTTGCCGTCCCCAGCCTCCAGAGCCTTTCTAGGAGTCTGGGGAGGGGGGAAAACGACTTGAAGTTGGCAAACGGGCCATTTTCAGCCTCCGGAGGGCCTCTGGGGAAGTGGGGAAGGCCATTTTCACCCTCCCCAGGCTTCTAGAAAGGCTCTGGAGGCTGGGGACAGCAAAAAATGGGCCTACTGTGCCATCACAAGCCAGGAATGGGGAGGGGGGAATCGTGCACAGATGCACAGGGCAGGGCATATAGAATTATGGGTGTGGGTATGCACACCTCCATGCTCCTGGCACGTGATGGCAAAAAGGTTAGTCATCACTGGTATAGGGTCTCTGTTTGAGCAGGAGTTTGGATTAGAAGACTTCCGCGTCAAGTGACTTCAGCTGGTTATGGCGATCGTGCCACGCGGTGGTTCTTCTCTAGTCCTTCGTCGCCAGTGTTAGATCGGCGCAGGAAAGAAGAAGTGACCAGCAGAGTTCAAGTAACAACGTTTATTAACGAGAACTGAACTGACTCTGCGCTGCCGGAGCTCTCCTTATATTTGCTCCGGCAGACGCACCGCCCACTGACAGGGATTCAAAATCTCCCGCCGAAAGGATCTTCAGCCAATCCCAGGCGGATGTCCTTATAAGGACATAACAACTTCCAACTCTGTTATTCTGAATTCGGCAATTAATAATTGAAAAGCTAAAAAATATAAAATACACAAAAAATATTTTAAAAGGCTCTGTGTGCGTGCGCGCGCACACACTAAAACCATATAAAGGGGTAAAAGCATTAACTAAATGCAGAAGAACATAAACGTTAATATATGGCTAACTAAATCTATCCCAATTACAAATTGTGCTTTAAGAATGAAAATACACTAAGTGGCTTAATCCTTCGGATGCCAACTGTTTGATAATATGCTGTGCTAAGCTTTGGGGGCCCAGATGGCATGGAAATCGCATTTTTTTATTAATCACCACACATCTAAGGCTACAATATCTAAGCTTTACTATTCGGAATGAGCTCTTTTTATCAACAAAGAAGGCTCTTGAGATGCCGCATCAATTGGACGACATCCAGTGTTAATCTGTTTGTGGTCATCTTAAATCACACCAAAGCAATATTATTTGGAAGAAGCATCTGGAAATTAAGGATCAATGACTTTTGAAGGATTCTATCGAAGCATACCTTCCATGACAACAACAACAACAAAATATTGATCTCTCCATTCACCCCACCTTTCGAAATAATTTCTATAAATAAATTGAGTGGATTGACCTGGCATTTTGAAAAGGGACCTTGATAAGGGACCAGAAACAAGATACCATGGCAACAACTTGGACAAAAGGAAACAGATCCCAAGGAAGAAGCCATGAAGGTAAATGAGAAGCTCAGTTTTTTTAAAAAGGATGCAGTTAAACGGGAGAATATTAAAATTACAGCTTATTCTCCTTTGTTAAGAGGATGTAGTGAAATGAAGCCTGGATACCCAAGAGGGTGGGGCTGCATTGCAGAGGACCAAGAGACAGCAAAGTTTAGATAGTTTGGTTGGGAAAAAAAGAGTCCAACCAAGGGTGAAATCCTGCAGGTTCTGACCGGTTCTGGAGAACCGGTAGCGGAAATTTTGAGCAGTTCGGAGAAGCTGCAAATACTACCTCTGGCTGGCCCCAGAGTGGGGGTGGGAATGGAGATTTTGCAGTATCCTTCCCCTGCCACGCCCACCAAGCCACACCCACAGAACCGGTAGTAAAAAAAAAAATTGGATTTCACCACTGGGTCAAACTCAAGGCCCGGGGGCCGGATCCAGCCCACAGGGTGCTTAGATCTCGCCCCCAGGTCTGCCCTGGCAACACCAAAGGACCGGCCTCAGTTGCCTCTGCCAGAGAAAATGGCAGAGCTCCATTTTTGCTGGCAGTGTTGCAGGAGGCTGTTGCAGCCAAAAATGGAGCTTGGGAGCCCGTTGTCTGCCCGTTGCGCATTTTGCCTTAGATCCTGCTTTTCTTTGGTTGCGTTCACTTCATTTCTAGTAAAAGTACCATACTTTATTCTTTAATGGAGTCTGGGTCATTCTTTCCTGGGTTTTGAAGGAAGCAGACCTGACACCCGTTTTCTCTGGCAGACTGCTTGAGCCACCACAGGCACCCCTGACATGAGTGACATTGAGTTGGCCATGCCCACCCTGGCCACTAAAGAGAATAAGAAAGAAGATCAATATCGGCAAGCTACAAGCCCCATCAGTTGATACTGAACCGCCCTGAGTCTTTGGAGAAAGGCGGCGTATAAATTGAATTAATAATAATAATAATAATAATAATAATCGATCACCTGATCAGTGGATGCAGCAAAATTTCACAAACCGACTACCTACAACACCATGATCATGTTGCTAAGATCATTCACTGGAAATTGTGCCAGAAGTTTGGATTTGAGTACAGCAAAAACCACTGGGAACATCAGGTTGAGAAAGTTTTAGAGAATGAGAAACTCAAGATCTTGTGGGACTTTAGGATTCAGACTGACAGGCACTTGGTCCACAACACACCTGACATAACGGTAGTTGAAGAGAAAAAAGTATGGTTCATTGACATTGCAATACCTGGTGATGCACGGATTGAAGATAAGCAGCAAGGAAAAAATCGCAAAGTACCGGGACTTGCAAATCGAAGTTGAGCGACTATGGAAAAAGAAATCATGTGTTGTTCCGATTGTAATTGGAGCCCTTGGAGCAATACCCAAAGGGCTACCCCGCTATTTAGAAATTCTAAATTTACCGGACTTGAACATTTTGACTCTACAAAAACCCACCTTACTCAGAACAACTTATATCCTCCGACGATACCTTAACAGTTCCTAGGTCCTTGGTTAGGACTCAAGCTGCTGAGCTATTAACCAGCCTCAAAGACTGTGAATCTCACTACAGATTAAATAATAATAATAATAATAATAATAATAATAATAATAATAATAATAATAATAATAATAATAATAATAATAATAATAATAATAATAATAATAATAATAATAATACGGTATTGCTACTCACCAAGATTTCTTCATGTATGGATTATACTATTCTTAAAACTACTTAAATTACTTAAAACTACTGGGATTGCTTTATATTGCTTAAATTAAGGAGAACTTTCCCGACATTTAGAACAATTAATCAGTGGAACAACTTGCCACCAGAAGTTGTGAATGCTCTAACACTGGAAGTTTTTAAGAAGATGTTGGATAACCATTTGTCTGAACTGGTGTAGGGTTTCCTGCCCAAGAAGGGGGTTGGACTAGAAGACCTCCAAGGTCCCTTCCAACTCTGTTATTCTAAATTCAATAGGAAACTGGAAAGGTATAGTACTGGCTTCCAAAAATGCAATTGAGAGATCCAAAATTGTAGTTTTGGATCTCCCAAGTCAACTAGGCCAATGTCAAGAGATTATGGGAATTATATTTCCATTTAACTAGAAGACAGTTACCGATCTACACTGAATTTCACGTGAATGTGACTTTGGACTGCTCTGTTATAAAATTGCCGGGTGAAATTTCTCTCCTATCCCTGCTCTGAACAAGCAATCTCTTTTGTCCACTGTCCCAGTGACCTCCTTATGGTCTTTTCAATGGCTTCACAATGTCCTGATACAGCTTTCATTTCAACCAGACAATTGGGCCCATAATAATCACTTCATTGTCAACTCTCTAGGGATGAATGGCTTCTCCTTAGGAACTCCAATTAGTTTTAGCCAGATCTTTCTAAATTCTGTCCTTCAGAGACCCATAAACTGAGAAAGAGGTAGCTCAAACTTCGTTGTTTCTTCTTCTTCTTCTTCTTCTTCTTCTTCTTCTTCTTCTTCTTCTTCTTCTTCTTCTTCTTCTTCTTCTTCTTCTTCTTCTTCTTCTTCTTCTTCTTCTCTCTCCTCCTCCTCCTCCTCCTCCTCCTCCTCCTCCTCCTCCTCCTCCTCCTCCTCCTCCTCTTTCCCTTTCTTCTCCTTCTCCTTCTCCTTCTCCTCCTCCTTCTCTTTCCCTTTCTCCCTCTCCTCCTCCTCCTCCTCCTCCTCCTCCTCCTCCTCCTCCTCCTCCTCCTCCTCCTCCTTCTCTTTCCTTTTCTCCTTCTTCTCCTTCTCCTTCTCCTCCTCCTCTTCCTTGTTCTCCTTCTTCTTGTCATGGCACCAAAAGTTATTTAAACAAAAGATTGTGAAGTCAATTTTGTTTTGATCCTATTTTCTTTTTTAATGGAAGGAACCACAGATTTAATGCCTAGTATCTATTTATAACTTTTCCCTTCTCCTCCTCTGCCAAGCTTGCTTTAATACAAGGGTGTATTATTTTGGCTGAAGGCTGCATTCTGAAGGACATGCTGTGGGCTGCATGCCAAGAACCAGTAGATGGAGCGGAGGCCAAAAAACTAAGTTTGATTTTATTTACACATAAAATTAAATATGGTTGATTTGATTACTCTCCAGCTTTGTATTTAATAGGTTTTCTCTTCTATCACAGCACAAACACAGTTTGGCTGTGTTTTTGAAGGTTTCAGGAACACACCAAAGAGCTTTTTTGATGCAACATTTTAAAATGATTCTGTTATTTATTATCCTTGTTGTTGTTGTTGTTGTTGTTGTTGCTGTTGTTGCTGTTGTTGTTCTGATGATGATGAAGAAGATATTTTAGTGCTTGTTTAAATTATACAAATAGTAGCAGCTATGAAGCACCCTTAAAGTTTGATTCTACATGTCACAACAGGAAGGCTGACTATTGTGTTGCATTCCCTAATTAACAATTGGCTGAACTCCAGATTTGCTGGACTTCAGGTTGTACAGTCCCCAGTTTATATAGTATGCAGAGGATAATGGTAGACCCCCCTAGAAAAATAAGGTGGAACGAATAAGGTGCTCTACAACTGAGTATCCTGGATGAATTCTTTAGGTAAAGTCACAAATAAGCAGAGTTCTTAAAGTAGTGAACTCCATTATTTTGTAGGTCAGCTTTTGAGAACTACATGCAGCAAAAGGAATAAAGTTGAAAATTCCAGCCAGGGGATCAAAAGACCGAATAGGAACAAGGACCGTAGAAGGAAGGCACATGGGTGTGCCCTGCTTGCAAAATTCATTTTTTTTAAAAAAATGCACCACCAAAAGTCATGATTTGCCAAAGAGAGAACTCGAAACTGCAAAAATAGATATGGGAAATATACAAGGCCCATAGGTGTGGTGGTTGCTTGGCCCTCCCTTAGCCCATACACACCTTCCTAAGGACCAAATATGGCTAGTTCGCTCCTCAAATGGGTCTGAGAAAGGATTTATGTATAAAAAAATTGAGATAGATAGATGAGAGATGAGAGAAAGAGAGACAGAGAGAGAGAGAGAGAGAGAGAGAGAGAGATCATAGATAGATAGATAGATAGATAGATAGATGATAGATAGATAGATAGATAGATAGATAGATAGATAGATAGATAGATAGATAGATCTTATATGATAGATAAATACATAGATAAATAGATGATCAATATGACAGATAGATAGATAGATGATAGATAGATAGATAGATAGATAGATAGATAGATAGATAGATAGATAGATAGATAGATAGACAGACAGACAGACAGATAGATGGATCTAGATAGATAGATAGATAGATAGATAGATAGATAGATAGATAGATAGATAGATAGATAGATGGATAGATAGATAGATAGATGATAGATAGATAGATAGATAGATCTTATATGATAGATCTTATATGATAGATAAATAGATAGATAAATAGATGATCAATATGACAGATAGATAGATAGATAGATAGATAGATAGATAGATAGATAGATAGATAGATAGATAGATAGACAGACAGACAGACAGACAGACAGACAGACAGACAGACAGACAGACAGACAGACAGACAGACAGACAGACAGATGATGGATCTTATATGATAGATAGATGATAGATAGATAGATAGATAGATAGATAGATAGATAGATAGATAGATAGATAGATAGATAGATAGATAGATAGATAGATAGATAGATAGATGGTGAATCTTATTAGATAGAAAGAGAGAGAGAGAGATGATAGATGATAGATGAGAGAGAGAGAGAGAGATGATAGATAGACAATGATAGATATGGCAGATAGATGATAGATAATATAGAGCGATGAGAGAGAGAGAGATGAGAGAAGATGAGAGAGGGAGAGAGGGAGAGAGACGTTCATACTTCAGCAGAATGTTCCATTCTTTTCCTAGTCTTCTAATGCAATTTTAGTGAGGATAAATGGTTTTGCTGAACCAGAAGCCCCTCCAAATTGAATCAATTTCTAGCCCTCTCTTGAAAAATGTAGAAAGCAGCTATCAGATTAAGGACAATCATGACCTCGAATCAAACCCCCCACTGGGCTGTTCTCCTTCCCAGTGTTTGCTTTAGCATTTGAATTACCAGGTGGTTTGATGGAAGACTTTCATTCAAGGCCTAGTAATTTTAACCAGACTGTAACTCCAGTCTCAGTTATTGCAGTACCTACTCCCCACTTTTCCAGAGGTATATACAGGGAAGGTTGGGGGTTGGGGGAAGCCCTTAAGATGGCAACAGTGCTGGCACAAATTAAACTTTTTTGTGGACTCCATTTTTATTTTTATTTTTATTTTTTTGGATCCTGCACTTCCAATTGGCTAACCACTGGCAAGTCAATACAAAAAAACCCTTTAGAATAGAATAGAATAGAATAGAATAGAATAGAATAGAATAGAATAGAATAGAATAGAATAGAATAGAATAGAATAGAATAGAATAGAATAGAATAGAATAGAATAGAATAAGAGTAGAGTAGAGTAGAGTAGAGTAGAGTAGAGTAGAGTAGAGTAGAGTAGAGTAGAAGAGAATGTAGAAGAGAAGAGAGAAGAGAAGAGAAGAGAAGAGAAGAGAAGAGAAGAGAAGAGAAGAGAAGAGAAGAGAAGAGAAGAGAAGAGAAGAGAAGAGAGGACAGAATGGAATGGAATGGAATGGAATGGAATGGAATGGAATGGAATAGAATAGAATAGAATAGAATAGAATAGAATAGAATAGAATAGAATAGAATAGAATAGAATAGAATAGAATAGAATAGAATAGAATAAGAGTAGAGTAGAGTAGAGTAGAGTAGAGTAGAAGAGAAGAGAATGTAGAAGAGAAGAGAGAATAGAATAGAATAGAATAGAATAGAATAGAATAGAATAGAATAGAATAGAATAGAATAGAATAGAATAGAATAAGAGTAGAGTAGAAGAGAAGAGAATGTAGAATAGAAGAGAGAATAGAATAGAATAGAATAGAATAGAATAGAATAGAATAGAATAGAATAGAATAGAATAGAATAGAATAGAATAGAATAGAATTTTTTATTGGCCAAGAGTTATTGGACACACAAGGAATTTGTCTTGGGTGCATACGCTCTCACTAAACATAAATGAAAAGACACATTCATCAAGAATCATAAGGTACAACTCTTAATGATAGTCATAGGGTACAAATAAGCAATCAAATCATATTAGGAAACAGTCAATATAAATTGTAAGGATACAAGCAATAAAGTTACAGTCATAAGGTCATAAGTGGGAGGAGATGGGTGGTGGGAATGATGAGAGTTGGAAGAGACTTTTGTGGATTTTCTTATCGTGTTGTTGTCCATCTGGGTTCAGTTCCAAGTGGGGAGAAAGACACTGGAAACATGGAGACTGCTTGGAAAGATGGTTTTTAATGGTGGACAGCACCACGTGGTTTTTAAGAAGAGACTGGACAGTCACTTGTCTGAAATGGTATAGGATCTCCTGCTTGAGCAGGGGGCTGGACTAGAAGACCTCCAAGGTCTCTTCCAACTCTATTCCGATTGTTTGATCGATTGAACATGGTTTTGAGGTCCTGGGCAAAAAAGAGCACATGGGAGAGAGAGATGGGAAGAGGGAGAGGGAGAGGGAGGGAGAGATTTATACCCTCTGTTGGGCTTTCAATTTGAGCTTGTGTTCTGATTGGTTGTCAGACTCCCATGGGACCATTCAGGGGTAACTTTGTAACTTTGTGGGCTATTGAGGAGGGTGGGGGCTATTAAGAGTGAGCCTGCTTCCTGCCTCTAAAAAAACAAGTTTCTCCATTTCTCAATCAGGGAAATATAATATTTTGCCTTATTCCCTAGAATATTTCATTCTTCTAGGAGAGGGGTGTGTGCTAATTTCCTCCAGTGTAACACCATTGCCACGTTTATCTGGAGATTTCATTACCTTTGGAAAACAAGTATTTGATTTATTTATTCTCTTATGTTCCTATGGAAAGAAGCAACACAAAACAAGACTACGATATATTCTATTTGTCATTCTTTCAGCAAAGGTGAAAAGGAAATTCCATTTCAAAAGGTGAGAAGAAAAGAGGTGAGGGACATGAGTCATGCTTTTAAAAAAAATCTTATATAAGCCAAGCACCTTCATATATATTTTCTGCATTTGTGCCCTGGTTCCTGATTGGAATACCGACTGATAAACGAGTCCTTGATCTCAATTAAAATTGAAAACAAGACCTTCCTCATTGTAACAACACTCCTACTTCTCTCTTGATCTTTCAAGACTCAACGTGGTTATTTTCTACCTTCCTTAACCATGACATTTTTCAGACAATTACGCAACCCAGGAAGGGGGGAGGGGCAACTATTATGAACGAGTTGAAATATTCATTGCAAAAACATCAGAATAATTTTTTTAAAAAAAACCACCGAAAGAGAAGGGAATATTTTACAGGATGGCTTTTAGAAGTGGGTTGCAGGATCCCATCTGGGTCAAGCAGAGATTTCATCATGAATTTTCCAACTTTGTGTTGGGGCCCATCCATAGGGAGCTTCCCTCTAGCAGAGTTTCTACTTTGGATTATTCTCTGTGTGGTATTTAGAGGTAGTCCTCGACTTATGACAGTTCGCTTGGTGACCGTTTGAAGTTACGACAGCAATGACCATTTTTTCAGCCTCATGACCGTTGCCGCAGGATCCCAGGATCATCTGATCAAAATTTCAGGCAACTGATTCACGTTTATGACGGATGCAGTGTCCCCAGGGTCATGCAATCCCTTTTTGCAACCTTCTGACAATGGGGAAAACAGATTCACTTAACAACCGGGGTTGCTCATTTAATGACTGCAGTGATTCAGTTAACAATCGCGGCAAAGAAAAGGAGCAAAACTCAAGAACAAATTTCTTAGCAACATAAATTTTGAGGGCTACCTGAGTATTGGTGCCTGTGGAGTGTGGCTTTTTAGATGTTGATTTTTTAAAAATTTGATTTATATGCCGCCCTTCTCCGGAGACTCAGGGCGGCTTACAATGTGTTAAGCAATAGCCTTCATACTTTTGTATATTTGTACAAAGTCAGCTTATTGCCCCCACAAACTGGGTCCTCATTTTACATACTTTAGAAAGGATGGAAGTCTGAGTCAACCTTGAGCCTGGTGAGATTCGAACTTGCAGTAATTGCAGGCAGCTGAATGTTAATTACAGTGCTTTAGTCTGCCGCGCCACCAGGCTCATTAGGGTGTTGATGGCTGGCTATTAAGTCATTGGCTGTTGCTTCCTTTTGCTGCCAAGCCCTCACCTCCTAAGTACTTGATAGGCTAGAGATAAATCAGCTCAGCCCTCCTGTTGACTTGACGAGAGGCCCGTTTCCCAGGCTTCAATCACTTCCCTGGCTGTTTTTGTGCCATCTCGTCCAACAATCTTAGTAGCAATAGCACTTAGACTTATATACCCCTTTACAGTGCTTCCCAGCCCTCTCTAAGCGGTTTACAGAGTCAGCCTATTGCCCCCAACAATCTGAGTCCTCATTTTACTAACCTCGGAAGGATGGAAGGCTGAGTCAACCTTGAGCTGGTCAGGATTGAACTCCTGCCAGTGGGTAGAGTCAGCCTGCAATACTGATTCTAACAGGAAGGAAGGAAGGAAGGAAGGAAGGAAGGAAGGAAGGAAGGAAGGAAGGAAGGAAGGAAGGAAGGAAGGAAGGAAGGAAGGAAGGGCACTTAGACTTATATACCGCTTCAAAGTGCTTTACAGCCCTCTCTAAGAGGTTTACAGAGTCAGCCTCTTGCCCCCAACAATCTGGGTCCTCATTTTACTGACCTCGGAAGGATGGAAGGCTGAGTCGACCTTGTGCCTGATGAGATTCGAACTGCCAAATTGCAGTCAGCCGGCAGTCAGCAGAAGGAGCCTGCAGGACTGCCTTCTAACCACAGCGCCACCTGGGCTCCAGTAGTTGCAAAATTGAATGCATGTTCTTGTTTATCGCAAAATGAGGCTACTCATGGGTTGGGAATAAAATACGTTGCCTGGGAACAAATCCCAGGAGTTGTGATGTGTTGCTAAATAAAGGCAGCTGAATGTGTTAGTGTTCATTTGTCTCCGAAGTTCTCGTTGTCTTTTTTTCTGTTTATCAAATCGAGCCCGTTTCATTGTAGTATGACAGTTTGGGTTCATCATACATCTGCATTTTTAAAAGGCTCCTAAAGTTTGCCTTTATTCTGAGCACACCACTTTGCCAAATGTACATGCTATATCTCAGCATTGGCGAAGCTTTTCGGCACCAAGTGCCAAAACGGGAACACGCACAAATACGTGTGCCAGAAACCGGAAGAGACCCAGGTACAAATGTGCATGCCTGCTCTTCCAGTTTCCTGCATGCGCATGCTCACCGGCCAGCTAGTTCCGGTGTGCATGCATGCACCGGAAATGGAAGAGCAGCCACCCGGCACACTCATGCCTTCCAGGCAGCTGATCTTCTGCTTTCCAGCCCTCCGCACATGTGAAGACCTGCTGCCCGGTGCCCCGGAATCCGGAAGAGCAATGGGCAATGGCTTGTGTGCCCAGAGAGATGGCTCTTCGTGCCACTCCCGGCATGCATGCCATTGGTTTGCCATCACGGCTATAGATATACTTGTTGTGGTCCGCCAGCAGCCTGCAGAGCTCGCAGCAGAGTCAGACAGTGATGAGGCTGAGGAAGAACAGGGGCCAGTCCTGGAGGCTGAGGAAGGCCCGCATGAGGGCTCTGCATCAGAGGCAGAGATGGGGCCAGGGCCATCAGGGAGTGAGGTGAAGACTCCAGAGCCTCCAGAGGCTGACAGTAGAGAGGCAGAGGAACAGGAGGAGCCTGTTCCTAATGCACGCATGAGAAGAGCTGCCAGAAGGCAGGAGCAGATAAAGCAGAGAGGACAACTCGGGAGTAGGGCCAAGAGATGATTGGCCCCTCCCATAAAATGAAAACCATTAAAACAGACCAGCAACGGCGTTTGGGCTTTGCCGGAAAACAACATTAGTAGCTTCGTCTTCTTCTTTGTCTACGTCTTGTATTTATTTTTGTATCTGTGACTTCTGAACATTTGCCAAGAAAGGCCTTTGGCAGTTTGCCTAATTGGACCAAGGTTTGCGATAGGACTGAGGAATTTGTGTTGGGAGGAATTTGCTTCAATTAAGTTGAACGACGCTGGGAATGAAGTAATTCTCAGCTGTTCGAATAAAGTTTGTTTTTCCACTGACTGGTTTTCCTACTACTTACTTGGGCCTGGATCACAACAATGCTTTGCCTTATACGCATGGCCAAATATATCGTATGCTTTATCTAGCACACTGATCATTATTTTTTGCCTAAGACAACGTATGTTTGCATATTATGCATGCAAATAGGTGTGTTTCGGTTCAGAATGCAATGTACTTATTTTGAAAACTGCATTGCAAGATCTGAAGCACGGTAATTGTTGACCGATAGTTAAATTTGGGTTCATGCATAGATAAATTCACATTGAAAAGATCATTTAGTAAACTTCTTCCATTTCTATTCCTAGAGTTCCCGTCGCATTGTGCTTAAATATTTAAAGTCCGTTATTTTTAAGAGAGATGGCGTGTGAACTCACATTATCCTGCAGGCAATTTTCCTTTCATAACATAATCCTGGAAAGTTGATGGAGAATTTAAACTAAATGCTTCAAAGTTGCCTGCTGTGTGAGGTTCTTAATTAGTGCAAGCAGAGCAGGGTTGAATAAACATCATGCAGTTTTCTTCTGTGCTTCATCCTTAGTTTGATGGAGATACTTGCTAGAAATGTTTCTTTTAAAGGACAAAGAAAACAGAGAGACCCAAGTCTCAATTTGCCATGGGATAATGTCAAAGAAACAGTGATGGATAACCCCAAAGGTGTTTTTTTCAGGAGACAAATGGACTTTCTGGTTTTTCTTCTGAAGATGTTTCACTTCTCATTCCAGAAGCTTCTTCAGCTCTGACTGGATGATGGGGAATGGAAGGATGTATATTCCTTGCAAACAGCTGATCGTTTGCATCCTGCAAATGGCGAGGTGGCTGCGGTGAGGTTTAGATTATCCGTTCCTGCAAAATGAAAGATGGAGTTTCAAAATCTGAAAGCACAAGAAGCAACCTTTATGCCTCGTGCAAAAACTGTTCTGTATTACGTGACAGGAGGCATTAAAGTAATGCCTGAAGGATTGGAATTAGACAACAAAAGTTCTTGGAAGGTTGGGGGTTTTTTAGCAGCTTTTTCAAAAACGTGTAAAAAATCTCTCCCGTGCTTCCTTTTAATATACCCTTAATTTACACCATCATTTACACCACAATTGTTTTTATTGGGTATTATAAATGACTGTACGGTATCGGAGATGAAGTTGATTTTAAATTTAATAACAGCAGCCAGACTGTTGGTTGCGCAATATTGGAAGAAAGACTCTTTGCCCACTGTAGAAGAATGGATTATAAAAGTAATGAATTTAGCTGAGATGGCTAAAATCTGGGCGTATCTGAAAGATCATACGCAAGGAAAATTCATTCTGGAGCGGAGGAAATGGATTGACTACATTCGGAATAGATATCATATAAGAAGACATCAAATCGCGTATGAATGAAGAAGAATTATAGACATGTATTTTTTATTATATTGGAGTTAAGATTTTAGATGATGTTTGTAAACCAGAAATTTGATAGATTAACGTTGATGATTAGTGTACTTTTTTACTTTTTTTTAAAAAAACCCTGTATTTTACTCTGAGAAGTCAGGGGGGAGGGGAGCAGGGGTTGAAGTAGGGGAGGGGTGGGGGGGTATATTTATAAATATTTGTACTTTTATAAAACTTTTATATATATATATATATATATATATATATATATATATATATATATATATATTCTGAGGTTTTCGCGGGTGTTTGTATGTAGGTCTTTGGTTATTCGGGTCTTCTCCCGCGTAGAATTGGAAGTATCTTGGCGACGTTTTGACGAAGTCTCATTCGTCATCTTCAGGCTGGTGTTCTCGGCTTCGTTCTTCCAGAAGCAATTGAGGTTTTCGCGGGTGTTTGTATGTAGGTCTTTGGTTATTCGGGTCTTCTCCCGCGTAGAATTGGAAGTATCTTGGCGACGTTTCGATGAAGTCTCATTCGTCATCTTCAGGCTGGTGTTCTCGGCTTCTTTCTTTGGCTTGCTCCTGGAAGCACGAAGCCGAGAACACCAGCCTGAAGATGACGAATGAGACTTCGTCGAAACGTCGCCACAATTCTACGCGGGAGAAGACCCGAATAACCAAAGACCTACATACAAACACCCGCGAAAACCTCAGAAAACAAATATATACATATATATATATATATATATATATATATATATACATATATATATATATATATATATATATATATATATATATATATATATATATATATATATATATATACATACATACATACATACACATACATACACATACATGCACATACATACACACACATACACCCTTAATTGAGCCAGAAAGAACCCCTGATGATCATCTTCAAAGATTTCAACAATAAACCCATATTTTGCATCCAGTCTCGGAAATGAGCAAAATGGAATGCCTTTTATTTGTCTGAAACCTTGAAAAGGCACAAATAACCTTTTTTAAAAAAAATTCTCCATTGAAGAAAGAGAGCGAATGGCTTTTCTGAATGCCTCTAAGAGATGGAAATATTTTTCCGTACAGGTGGTCCTCGACTTATGACCACAATTGAGCCCCCTGTTCCTGTTGCTATGTGAGAAAAGTCGTGAAAAATGAGAAAATACCAACGCAAGATGACGTTATCAAAAAAAATATGGAATGTGCTGAAATGAGTAAATCGACGTTTGAAATTAGAGAACAAGAAGATAAACAATATTGCAAGATATGGGACTTATTTTATCAATGGCTAGATTGATAAAATAATGTTTCATGTTTCATAAAATTATTTGATAAAAGAATGTTTCATGTTTCATTTCCAAACATGGAAATGAAACATGAAATCTAAAATGAATGTTATACTATAATATGTGAAGATAATTTTTTTCTGGAATGATAATGCCATTGTTAGATAAATGATAAATAAGGATAATGATACAAAGATATATATTAGGTTGATGATATGAGGAATTAGATAATTAAAATATGAATATGGGGATGAAGCACAAGGGATTTGTAACTGACCAACACACTGTTTGCAATTGTTATGGGAGATAGATTTGTTATGTTTTATTTGTTTAAAAGTAAAAAAAAACAGGTGAGGGACATGGCGGGCTGCCGGTGAGCGGATCTGAAATGACAGGTGCTCTTTAATATTGTATTTATAAGATGCTTAGAATATTTCACTTCCATTTTTACATGAGGCTCTTAAGTGTGAGGAGCCCTTCCTCCTCACACTTAAGAGTCTAGTGGTACAGATGCATTTCTCTTCAAACAATCATAGTTTGCAAAACTGTAGATAGACTTGTCGAAGATAGATAAAACTGTACACAGATTTGCAAAACAATGGAATAAAGGAATATTCCTGGAAAAAAAGAAAAAGAAAAGTGATCACGCAATCATGGGGATGCTACTAATGGTCATGAGTGTGAAAAGGGGGTCATAAGTCACTATTTTTCAATGCCATTGTATCAAATAGTCAAACACTGGAAGTTTTTAAGAAGAGACTGGACTGCCATCTGTCAGAAATGGTGTAGGGTCTCCTGCTCAGAGGAGGGGTTGGACTAGATGACCTCCAAGGTCCCTTCCAACTCCGTTAATCTGTTAAAAGAAGTAGCACCTGGAAGAGAAACTGCTTAGATAAGCTAGCTCTTCCTATTTACTTTTCTAATTTGTGAGGTAACTAATTTCCAGCTCTAACCCCTAAGTTATTTCTCTCTTTTCTTCTAGGTGTCTATGCCCGCAAGGCACTAAATCGTCATTAATATCTCATTTTCTTTTGCTGATGCCTAAACTAAGGAAGTCTGTGGGCAGAAGAAAGGAAGAGAAGCTGCACAGGGCTATAAAACCTGCCCAACGAAAGCAACCGCTTGAGGGGTTCAATTCCGGAGACCTTCCCTACCACTTGGGCTCACTGAGGCAATTGGGAAGGACCCCCCATGTTGTAAATAATTAAAGGAGACAATTTAAATAAACACAATGCTATTTGTTTCGGTCTTGGTCCCTCATTTAATATCCTCCTGCTTTGATATCCATCCTGCAGATTATAAAGTAGCGGGCAACACAAGAATTTCAAAAAAACGAGCCTGGATAGCTCAGCAGACTAATGCATTGTAATTTAACTCCAGCTGTCTGCAATTACTGTAGGGTCGAATCTCACCAGGCTCAAGGTTGACTCAGCCTTCCATCCTTTCTAAGGTAGGTAAATTGAGGACCCAGTTTGTGGAGGCAATAAGCTGACTTTGTATAAAATATACAAAAGTATGAAGGCTATTGCTTAACGCATTGTAAGCCACCCTGAGTCTCCGGAGAAGGGCGGCATATAAATCAAATTTTAAAAAAACAAACAAACAAGGCTTTTGTCTGTTAACAGAATAACAGAGTTGAAAGGGACCTTGGAGGTCTTCTAGTCCAACCCCTCACTCAGGCAGGAATGAGACATTAATGAGGATTTAGTGTCTTGCGGGCATAGACACCTAGGAGAAAAGAGAGAAATAACTCACACATTAGAAAAGTAAATAGGAAGAGCTAGCTTATCTAAGCAGCTTCTCTTCCAGGTGCTAGTTCTTTTAACAGTTGGAAGAGACCTTGGAGGTCATCTAGTCCAACCCCTCATCTGAGCAGGAGACCCTACACCATTTCTGATAGGTGGCAGTCCAGTCTCTTCTTAAAAGCCTCCAGTGATGAAGCTCCCACAACTTCTGAAGGCAACTTCTGTTCCATGGGTGGATTATTCTCACTGTCAGAAAATCCCTCCTTATTTCCAGGTTGAATCTCTCCTTGGTCAGTTTCCATCCATTATTCCTTGTCTGGCCTTCAGGTGCTTTGGAAAATAGCTTGACCCCCTTCCTCTCTGTGGCAGCCCCTCAAATATTGGAAGTCTGCTATCCTGTCTCCCCTGGTCCTTCTCTTCAGCAGACAAGCCATGCCCAGTTCCTGCAACATTTTTCATATATTTTAGCCTGCAGTTCCCTCATCATCCTGGTTGCTCTTCTCTGCAATCTTTCTAGAGTCTCAACATCTGTTTTATAGTGTGGTGACCCAAACTGGATGCAGTATTCTAGGTGTGAATTAAAAAATGCAGGTCAATCACACTACAAGTCCAATACAGTCAAGTTGCATCAACTTGAAGATTGTCAATAAAATCTAGCGATCTGCCTCCAGATTAAATCAGTAGGACTTGAAGGATGTGGGGGAAGATGTTCATTTATGTAGCAATCTTTCCTTCCTCAGGGAGACAAAATTAGATTGCTAGCAACTTGACGACAACCAAAACAACCAGGACTACACAGAACAGCACAAATATTTGCAAACACCGTGTCTTGTGGTTATATATAGCTCTGTAGACGTTCAAGAAAACCTTTCCACTTTCTCCTACGGAAAGCTTTTAGGAAGGCAGAAATTAAATCAAATCACAAATGCTGCCCCATATAGCTAAAAGCTCTCTTGGTACTAAGGGTGAAAAGTAATTTATTGGGGATCTTTGCAGATCTTGGGGGTGCAAAGGACTCGGTCACAATAAGATACTTCATCTTTAAAAGACATAAATCATGGGCTTTTCAGACGGTCAAAACTTGGAGAGATTAATTCAAAAGCTTTGGGGTCTGGCAAAGGATATTTGGCGTTACAGAGAAAATTTAAAACGTTTCATGAGGGTTGAAAATAAAACTACAAATGATGCTCTTTAATGGCACACTATCTCCTGGAGTGATGTTTTAAAAAAAATCACTCTCCTGTAAATCTCTTACTGACAGTATGACAAGCAGAGTTCAGGCCGTCAGCAAAATGTGTAGCTGGGTTCACCTGAGTTTCTTTAATCATGGCTGATGTAATAAACCACAGCTCTATCATACGTAGGCAGATATAGATAATATTCTAAGCCAAAACTGAACAAACCACATTACGGTTTAAAATATTTGTTCATTCTGGTCTGTATAGTAGTGGCCAAAATTATGGAAACCTTTTTGGGAAAGTGTATTTTTGAGGTTTGATGGCTAATAACACCACTTTTTTTTTTTTAATTTCAAGATAATCCTATTCCACTGCTGGAATGGCCTGGGAATAGCCCAGACCTTCACCCAATGGAAAATCTATGGAGCCGACTAAAGAAACTTGTTAGTCAGAAGCGACCCAGCAATAAAACCCAGTTAATAGAAGCAATCCTTCGATCTTGGTTTCCCATGATAACAGCTGCAGAACTAAAAGACTTAGTTTACTCCATGGGAAGATATTATAAGGCCGTCATTCATGCTAAAGGTTACCCAACGAAGTATTAACTGACATGGAGATGATTTTTGTATATCTCGTTTTTTCTACGTGTTTCACTTTTCTTCTTTATACTGTAACTGCTACTCTAATAGCAAATCCTTCATCAAAGTTATTGCATTACGTTCTTGATTAAATTATCTTTCCATGGATATATAATTTTATGGTACTACTTCAAAAGAAAGCGATGTTATTAGCTAGTTTTAGAAAGTACACTTTTCCCAAAAAAAGTTTGCACAATTTTGGCCACTACTGTAATTATTTCAGAAAAGGGCCTGGTGGCTCAGCAGACTAAAGCATTGTGATTAAACACCAGCTGTCTGCAATTACTGTAAGTTCGAATCTCCCCAGGCTCAAGGTTGACTCAGCCTTCCATCCTTTATAAGGTAGGTGAAATGAGGACCCAGTTTGTGGGGGCAATAAGCTGACTTTGTATAAATATACAAAAGTATGAAGGCTATTGCTTAACGCATTGTAAGCTGTCCTGAGTCTCTGGAGAAGGGCAGCATATAAATCAAATTTTTAAAAAAAGCTTTTCAGATTGGAGTTCCTTCATCCTCCAATGACATTCTATAAAGGGCATGTGGTGAATTCTACACTTGGAATGAGCCAAACCCAATGGTTTTGGATCAGGGTTTGGTCATGGGTAACCATCTGGGTTGAGGTTCATCTAAAGGGCAGAAAGAACCAGAGGAAGAACATTTCAGAGAATCCATTCTGATGGATGGATCCATACAGTATGGATTTCAGAGAATCCATACTGATTCAAGAGAGTTGGTCTCGGACAGAAAGCCACTCAAAGCATTTGAAAAATGTGGATTTACAGACAGCCATTACAGATAAGTTGGGTTGATAAAATCAGAAATGAGGAGGGGATAAGCTGCCTGGGAAAGCCAAGGGAAATCATCAAAACTATTCAAAAGCGAAAGTTAGAATATTTCAGACATGCAATGCGACACCTGGAAAAATACGGCATCCTTCACTTAATCCTCCAGAGAAAGATTGAAAGCAAACGAGAATAACATCATGGCTTCAAAATCTAAGGGACCACTTTGTTCAAAACTCAGCAGCATTTTTTTGTGCACCCGTGGTTAAAAATAGGATCGCCAATATGATTGCCAATGTCCGATGATGGCTATGACACAATGGCGGTTTGCCTCTGGTAGAGCCGGTAGTAAAATCGGCGGGAGGCTCCACTCACCAACCCTGATGTCATCAGGAAGCTTCTGCCCACATGGCCCCATTGTGAACCGGTAGTAAAGGTAAGTAGAACCCACCCCTAGCACAAGAAGAAGAATACTAATTCAACAGTGGGAGTTTTTCCAGGGCTGCAGTGAATGTGGTATCAATAGTTATGGGGCAGAGGAGAGAGCGGTAAAAATATGCAGATGAAATCTGGTAGCATAACCCCTTTTGTACCTGAGGCACTGCCCAGGACAAACAGATTGGTTTGAGATTTTGTTTTTGTGCTCTTGGATTTGGAAAAAGGATTTGAGGTCAGGTCTGAACCTTGAGTTATTAAAACTGATTCCCCCAAAATGTAGACAACTCCATAGCAGCAGGAGCTCTCTCTTGCCATCTAGTGGTCATCCAGATGTCTGCAACCCAGATCGGATAGCTACAGTTTGAAGGTACATCAGAGTAGGGATCACCAACGTTTCGGACCTTAGGAACCACTGAATTCATAATTTTAAATCCCGCGGACCACTACTATGATCTGCCTAATGACCGGCTGGGTGGGCGTGACTAGGTGGTCATGTGACTGGGTGGGCGTGGCCAACTCAATGTCATTTGCGTTGAGGGGTGCCTTGCCAGCCTCTACTCACCACTCCCTTCCTAGCCACTCCTCGTCAGCCCTCCTGGGCTCCTTAGGGCCCCAACAGGAAGCACTTGTATTTCTTTCTTTCTTTCTTTCTTTCTTTCTTTCTTTCTTTCTTTCTTTCTTTCTTTCTTTCTTTCTTTCTTTCTTTCTTTCTTTCTTTCTTTCTTTCAATTTATAAATCGCCCTCTCCTGATTTAGTGCAATATTAAAAAATGCAAATCATTTTTCTGCGGACCACCAAGATATTCTCACGGACCACCAGTTGGTGACCACCAGTTGGTGACCACTGCATCAGAGAGAAGCTGCCAGCTTCGCAATCACTATAGGAGGCATTTCTCCAGAGATCCAGAATGTCCTGAGCTCACTTTAAGAATTGGCCTTAGGAAATACATTTGTTTTTCCTTCTCGGTTATCCAATAATCCATTCTCTGATTTAACATGTCATCTTTCATCTCCCAGCCAGGAATGAACATCTCGGTCAGTTCTGGAAACATCAAAGAACAATGAGCCAACGAAGGGAACCAGAAATATATCAGAAACATAAATATAGACAGTATGTTCAACACACCCCCATATTTCATATTTTTTTTCCCTCCTGCCCTTCTTAACGGACTACACTGCCCCCTCCTTTTGGTGCGTTGGCTTACCTCCATCTGTCCTTTTGTTTTTATAACCATCAGATTTGCTGTCATGTTGTTTTTCCCCAACTGTGGGAGAACTAATGCTCGCAAAACATATGTTATACCAAATAAAACCAAGTATAAAACAAACATCATAAAACAAGTCAAGAGTATTGAACCACGGCTAAGAATGGGTTCTAAAATCCCTAGGAAAATAACATATTCTTCATTTAGCTGTGACAGGGGCGGGATTCAAAAATTTCAGCAATCAGTACGCTGCCCGGTTGCTGAGTGGGCGTGGCCACAGGGGCGTGACCTTCTCGGCCCTCTGCACCTGGGGGGGTGTTTTCACCCTCCCCAGGCTCCAGAGGCTTTCCTGGAGCCTCCAGGAGGGTGAAAAACGGCCTTCCCCGGGCTCTGGAGGCCCTTCCGGAGGCTGGGAATGGGCCCATTTCTGGACTTCCGGTACTTCCGATAGGCCCGTTTTTTGCCCTTCCAGAACCTCCACGCATGCCCTGCATTTACTGGCATCCAAAACAGGCCATGTGGAGACTCCTGGGAGGGGCGGGGTGGGGTGAGCAGGGTCAGCCAGCCCTTGCCGGTTCGACGAACCAGATTAAAATTAACATCCGGTTCTCCCGAACTGGTCCGAACCAGCTGAATCCCACCACTGGGCTGTGAGAAGAGTAGAATGACAATCTCGCCAGTTATAATGTTCTACAAGTAAGAGGCTACCATTGTCATTTCTGCCTTACCTCATTGTCAGGGATCTGAAGAAAGTGAAGTCCTTTGTTTTCTTGACAGTAGTTTCCAAGAAGTTGTTTAGTATGATCATGACACCTCTTAAGTCTTTCTTTCTTTCTTACTTTCTTTCTTTCTTTCTTTCTTTCTTTCTTTCTTTCTTTCTTTCTTTCTTTCTTTCTTTCTTTCTTTCTTTCGTTCTTCTTCTTTTTCTTTTTTTCTCCTCCTCCTCCTCTTTCTTCTCCTCCTCTTCTCCTCCTCCTCTTCTCCTCCTCCTCCTCCTCCTCTTCCTCTTCCTTCTCTTCCTCCTCCTCTTCCTCTCCTCCTCCTCTTCTTCTTCTCCTCCTCCTCCTCTTCTCCTCCTCCTCTTCTCCTCCTCTTCCTCCTCCTCCTTCTCTTCTTCCTTCTCTCCTCCTCCTCCTCTTCCTTCACCTCCTCCTCTTTCTCCTCCTCCTCTTCTTCTTCTCCTCCTCCTCCTCTTCCTCCTCCTCCTCTTCTTCTTCTCCTCCTCCTCCTCTTCCTTCTCTTCCTCCTCTTCTTCCTCCTCCTCCTCCTGTATTTCTTCTCCTCCTCCTCTTTCTCCTCCTCCTCTTCTTCTTCTCCTCCTCCTCCTCCTCTTCCTCCTCCTCCTCTTCTTCTTCTCCTCCTCTTCCTCTTCCTCTTCCTCCTCCTCTTCCTCCTCCTCCTCCTCCTCCTCCTCCTCCTCCTCCTCTTCTTCCTTCTCTCCTCCTCCTCTTTCTTCTCTCCTTCTTTTTCTTCCTAGTGTATTCCCACAGGTGCAGGGTCCACTTTTCGTATCATTGAATGCCACTTTGTACTGTCTGCTGCATCTCCAATGCTCAGGTCCATGGCTTACATGTCTTTGTTGAAGTTGCCATCTCTGTTTTGGGCACCCACAACGTCACCAACCACTGACTTCTAGTTGGTAGGCAGTCTCCGCCACGGTGGAAGGTGCTGCTCTTTGGACATGTCCATACCAGCAGAGTCAGCCTTCTCTCATCTTCTCTATAATTGGTGCCACACCAAAATGTTGTCAAATGGTGTCATATGTGATGTGGTCAAGAAGGGAGATGCCCGATATCCAACAGAGCATTCGAATTTCCATGGCACGGACATAGCTTTCAGTCCCTGTTGTTGCTGCCCAGCATTCAGTGCCATATAGTGCAACAGGGCAGATGGTTGTCTTGTAAATCTTAGATTTGAGATGGGTTGGCAATCGTCTACCCCATGACACACCGGTGAGTTCTCGCCAACACATCCAAGCTGCATTCACCCCTCCCCGCCATTGATGTCACCATTGCCTTGGAGGTGGGATCCCAGATACCAAAAAATGTCCACCTTCTTTAGGTTTTCTCCATGGATTTGAAGCGTTCCAGGGTTTACCTCTTAAGCTTATGCAACTCTAAATCATCTGATTTCCAAAGAAGTGGATAAGACATGATATTTTGTTGGAAAACATGAGGGATATTGGGAGACATAATCAGGGTTGGGATTCAGCCAGTTAGGACTAGTTCAGGCGAATCGGATGCTAATTTTACATCTGATTCACAGAACTGGTAGTTGCAACCATCTGCCCTGTCCCTCCCAGGAGTCTACACGCGGCCCATTTTGGGTGCCAGGTAAGTGCAGGGCCCACGCAGAGGCTCTGGGAGGGCAAAATATGGGCCTCCCAGAAGTTCCAGAAATCTGGCAACAGGCCCATTACTGGCTTCCGAAGGGTCTCCGGAGCCCAGGGGAGGCCATTTTCACCCTCCCAAAAGCTTGAGGAAAGCCTTTGGAGCCTGGGGAGGGTGAAAATGCCCCTCCCCCCACCGTGATGCAGGAGGCCAAATAGGCCACGCCCACCGTGGCCACGCCCATCCAGCAACTGGACAGAGAACCGTTTGCTAATTTTTAAAAAATATTTATTTATTTTTATTTCTCATAAACACATTTACACCTAGAGTCATTTTCATCATTTTTCATTCATCTTTTCTTTTAACTTTCATTTTTCATTTTTACTTTTTCAGGACAGCTCTTTTACCCTTTACCGTTACTCCAACCTTTCTTCTCCTCCTCCTCATCTCTTCTTTCCTCTCTCTCCTCCTACTTCCTTCATTCTTTCTCTCCTTCTCTTTCCTGCTTCCCCTCCTCTTCCCCCACTCCTCTCTTCTTTCCCTTCTACCCTTCTCCTCTACTCCTCTTTCCCCTCCCTTTTCTTCCTCTCCTTTTCCCTTTCTTCTTTCTCCTCTCCTCTTCTCTCCTTCCCCTCTCTTCTCCCTTCCTCTCTCTCTACTCCTTCCCCTCTCTCCTGTTGTTGTGAACAAGAAATTGAAATGAGAATAAAGGTAATTAGAAAATCGGGGCTGTTCGAATACCACTTTAGACTGAACTGAAAAGGGAAATAATGGTTGCTAAAATTTTTGAATCCCACCCCTGCTAATGTTCAATGGCTAAGCTCTTTAATAGCATCACTACCTAAAGAAGAAAGTGAATAGGAGATGCTAACAATTCAACTTAATCAAGGCTTGGAACAGTAGAAGAACTCTAAGTTCTGTAAAATGTTTCCTTTCTCACCACCTCATTTACAAGCCTCATTTGCAAATGAGTAATGGTTAGGTAATGATTATTTGTCTAACTAGTTGGTCAGGCAATATATAAACCAACAATGTATGTTTGCAGTCAGAAAGGGATTATATTGCTTTAAGACTGCATTGCATCATCCTGTATCCTGATTGGCTAAGCTCTGTGGCCAAGGTACTTAAGGGAAGTCAGGATCATGGCTTGTGTGGATACTACACCATTTTACCTGCTTATTTGCTGTAACTCTCTACCTGAATATCTCTGCATTATCACTGTTTGATCATAGCTACATGTTGCTTTCTACTGTTTATTGAATGTTTTGATATTGAACTTGTTCCTGTTTTGAAACTCAAGAAGAACTGTTTTATTGTGTATGACTACAACTGGTAAGAAGACTTTGTACTTGAAATATCCCTGGATTGATCTTTTAGCTCTCGTCTTATGTGTGTATGACTTGGATTGGTTTTGGATTTTGCTTTACTTTTTCTAAAAGTAAACGACTACAACAACTCAGTGTGTTTGTATGTTGACTGTGATTGTTCACAACTACTCTCAGTCGCTTTTCATGCATTTACTCAAAGGGTACTCTGCTCAATAACATCGGTTATGAGCCAAGAATATCCTTAACAGTAACTACTCTCACCACCCATTCCAGGTTTCAATGAACATACAGGATGAACACAAATATTCGCTGCCCACTTGTCAGCTGAATGCAGAAGGATGGCCTTGTTCCAGATCTGGTGATTGCTGTGTCCCTACAAAATATAATTGGGGACATGCCATTTGTCTTACATTGTATGCTTGTGTTTATTTCACCGGTAGACATATTTATTTAACGTGCAGAGAAAGTAAATCCAATTAATGTGAATGCTCAACCACTTGGAGTCAGAAGGTCACAGGAAGCAGATGCATCAAGCTGAAGAATTATGGGGAGGAAGGGAAATTGTCATGCAAATTCCCCTAATTTAAATAATATTGCAGAGAAATGTTTCTTCATTATTTGCATGGGCCATACATTTTTATCTCCGCCGCTCTGTTTTTCTGTTCTCACTCTTGGGCACGCTCATTTCTGGATGAGATTAAATACTGCAAATTATTAAATGGCTGTTGGAAGAAATATCCATCTTGTTCCTTTCCAAGCTGGGAGAAAGACACTGAAAACGTGGAGGTTGATTGGAAAGATGGTTTAATGGTGAAGCAGAACTGCCAAGCCCATGGTTCTGGACAGCTGACCACATGGAGTTCAGAGTGAGGGGTATTTATATCTTCTCTTGGACTTTGCACTTGAGCTTCCTGTTCCTGTGCAAGAGCACGTATTCTATTGGCTGTTGTAGGGGTCATAGCTGGTTCTGTAGGTTGTCTCAGGTCTGGTTGACGTTTGGAGGGTTGTGGTACAATGGAGACAGTGGTGAGTTTCAAATTTTTTTACTACCAGTTCCGTGGGTGTGGCTTGGTGGGCGTGACAGGGGAAGGATACTGTAAAATCTCCATTCCCACCCCACCCCAGGGGAAGGTTACTGCAAAATCCCCATTTCCTCCCAATCAGCTGGGACTTGGGAGGCAGTGAATAGATGGGGGCGGGGCCAGTCAGAATTTTTACTGCCGGTTCTCTGAACTATTCAAAATTTCTGCTACCAGTTCTCCAGAACTGGTCAGAACCTGCTGAAACCCACCTCTGGACTGGGGATGATTCAATGAAGGAGCTTGTGTTCTAAAAGGGTGTTGGAGAATTCCTATTAATGGCTGAGGGCTAATCATATTCTTTGTTTATTTATTTATTATTTATTGGTTCGATTTATATGCCACCCTTCTCTGGAGACTCAGGGCGGCTTACAATGCATTAAGCAATAACCGTCATACTTTTGTATATACCTGCTTAGTAGGGCTTTTTTGGCCCCCCTAAACGGTGTTCTCTTTTATACAAAGTCATCTTATTGCCCCCACAATCCGGGTCCTTATTTCACCTACCTTGGAAGGATGGAAGGCTGAGTCAACCTTGAGCCTGGTGAGATTCGAACTTGCAGTAATTGCAGGCAACTGGTGTCACTTTAGCACCATTTAAGCTGCTGCACCACCCAGACTCTACATTTGAATTGCCTGGGCTCCTGGTTCCCCATTCTTGACCAGAGGGCCAATTCCCCACATTCTGCAATGACCTTCCATGGCCGAATATCCATTTATTTAGTCATTCTTCCACCATCACATTAGAAGTTACAATTAAGGGAGGAACTTTAGAAGCGCTCCAAGGACTACATTCGCTAGGCCTGTGAGGCCCCTGTGTGACTGTGGGTTATATTTTGATTGACCTCCCACCTTTTCCAGCATTATAGATTTCTCAAGCCTTCACATAAGGTTCCAAAATAGGATAATTTGAGTTTGATCGTTTGGATCTCAGGTAAATATTCTGAGTTGATGTGTTCAACGATCCATTTGTTTGTCTCCTTGGCTATCTCTTGTAGTCTTCAGAGCAGTGGTGAAATCCAAATTTTGTTACTCTGTGAGTGTGGCTTGGTAGGCCTGATAGGGGAGGGATACTGCAAAATCTCCATTCCCTCCCCACTCTGGGGCCAGCCAGAGGTGGTATTTGCCAGTTCTCCAAACTACTCAAGATTTCCACTGCTGGTTCTCCAAACTGCTCAAAATTTCCACTACCAGTTCGTCAGAACCTGTCAGAACCTGCTGGATTTCACCCCTGCTTCAGAGTTGTTGTTGTTTTTTCAACACCAATGTTCCGAAACAGAAATACACTTTCTATTTTGCTTCTTCAAAGCCCTGTGAAATGTACACCCAACGTCAATCACATTTTCAAGTCCTGCCAACCCCCAATATTTATATTAACAATATAATGTTTGCCCCGCCCACACACAAAACTGTTTACAGGTCCCTTCCTCCTTCCTTTCTTTCTTTCTTTCATTAACATTTTTGGCATGCTCCCAAGACGTCGCCACCATGTGTTAAAATAACTTGTGTAGTTGGCTGTTAACAAACTGTTCATCCTGGTATAATAGATTCAACTAATGGCAATAAATAGAACCTGGATTGTTGCTTACTTTTGGGATCTTCTGCATTTGCAGGAACAATATCTGTAATGCTTGACAGATTAATACAAAGGAACCCATTAAAAAGACATTTCAGTGGAGAATAACAGCACAATGGCTGCCGAGAACGGACAGCCACTCGCCCCAACTTCAGAGATAAAGTTCAGATGTTGTGGTTATGTACAAGGTCCCAATTAAAGAAAGAAAAGACTTTAAATTACTTTTTTGCAGCCTTAATTTAACTTCCACTAAAGGTAGCCAGGAGATTAAATCACTTATTGCTGACTAAAAGCACTGTGACATTGCGAAGAATATTTCATCAATACTATGATGAGCCAAAAGACAAATTCATCCTGTGTCCCACCATCTCTCCCCGAGAAAATGAATTGGCTAGTATGGATTTGCACACCTGTCCATTCATTATCACTGTCGCTTTGCTCAGGATTGGAGATAAGTCCGTCTCTCCTAAAATTGAAGATGATATTGGCATATCTAGGCATGAGGTATAATTTGGGTTTGGTCAAACATTTCTTTTTGTGGATCATACCTCCTGTTCAAAGCTATATTATGCCAATTCTGCAAATCCCCTCCCTACGAAAGGGGAGGGGAAGGGGGGAAGAGGAGAAGAGGACCGAGGAGAAGAGTAGAGCAGAGGGGAGGAGAGGAGAGGAAAGGAAAGGAAAGGAGGAGGGGATGGGAGGAGATGAGAGGGGAGGAAAGGAGGAGGGAAGGAGGGGAAGAGGAGTGTCAGGCCTGGAACCCATCTTTTACATTTGGGCCTTCAGGCCTGCCACATAATCTCCTGTGGGAAAATGGGAGGGGGGATTGCATAGAGTATGGGTGATATGTAGTCAAAATAACATTCTTTTCTCAGAGAGTCAAGGACGCATTACCCTGGCACCTGGAGTCGGATGACTGGGAAGTGTCTTCAGATTGGACAGTGGATGATTGGACCATGTGATGGACATGAGGGTTCTTGCCAGGGACTTGAACTTTCACTTGGGTAGGGATTCAGGTTTTCCCATATGTGCCAATATGACACCTCTAATAAAATGGAACTTTGAGGAAGTCCAAGCATCAGAGTTTTCTTTTATTGGGGGTGTTACTTGGAACCCTGACAAGGAGGGGAGGGGAGGGGAGGGGAGAGGTCTTCATTGAGAGTTGGGTGTGCAACCTTTGTTCCCTTTTCATACAGTAGACATGGTAGATTCTCCTTCCACATTTACTACCACGGAAATGTGTCAAGCCAGGCAGATTTAGACACCCCATTCTTTTTCTTCCTAGTAATTAGAGCTGACACAGCTTTGTTCAGCTCCTAAAATGTCGTGCCTATGGCTCATGAGCTATTTTTAGTGCTTAATAAATACTTCCATTGTTTTAAATTCTACTCCACCCTATACTGAAACTAGGTCTTCTCTTCTCTTCTCTTCTCTTCTCTTCTCTTCTCTTCTCTTCTCTTCTCTTCTCTTCTCTTCTCTTCTCTTCTCTTCTCTTCTCTTCTCTTCTCTTCTCTTCTCTTCTCTTCTCTTCTCTCTCCTTCCCTTCCCTTCCTTTCCCTTCCCTTCCCTTCTCTCTCTTCTCTTCTCTTCTCTTCTCTTCTCTTCCCTTCTCTCTCTTCTCTTCTCTTCTCTTCTCTTCTCTTCTCTTCTCTTCTCTTCTCTTCTCTTCTCTTCTCTTCTCTTCTCTTCTCTTCTCTTCTCTTCTCTTCTCTTCTCTTCTCTCCCTTCCCTTCCCTTCCCTTCCCTTCCCTTCCCTTCCCTTCCCTTCCCTTCCCTTCTCTTCTCTTCTCTTCTCTTCTCTCTCTTCCCTTCCTCTTCTCTTCTTTTTCCCCTCCCCCTTTTCACTGAGAACAAGATCTAAGGCCCAACACTTAGATGCTTCTCCTGGGAAAACAAATCAATCCAAACATTTCATTTATAATGTAATAAACAATGTCTTAATATTCACTCAACTGGAAAGGCCTCCGGTGATAAAGACAGCTATGATTGTGATTGGTGGAGGCCAGTCGGTCACCCCTGAAGCAACAGAGTGGACCTGGAAGCCTCAGGTGGTTCCAGACCATCTCAAGGCATTGAGCCATCGGAGGCAAAAGATAGATATTTTCTATTTGCAGACACTTGTATCTCATGGAATCATTACACCTGAACTGGCGTTTCCATTTTGTCAAGAAGTCGGTTTTAGCGAACCAAATGTCAACTCACAAAGCATTCCTGGCCTGCTCTCGAGTTGCCATAGGCAAGGGGGGGATGGGAAACGGATGAAGCAACATGGCAGCCACAGACAGGAGCACATTCCAGACATATCTCTCTCAAGGCTGTCTCCCAGGGTTACCCACAGCAGCCGGAGGAGAGTGGTCTCTACAACCCACGAAATTGCTCCGTTGGGAAGGTGAGTGATGACACACCCTGGGGGGAGGGGGGAAACAGGGTCATGGTTAGGGCCGTAAATTACATGGGATTAGAGTTGGCTTCATTGGAGTACGTAACGACATGGAGCTCCTAATAAATAAGTGGATTTTTTTGAAGCGTGGCTCGAGGCTCATGATTTAATTAGGGTATCCGTCGGAACCCTAACACCAAAACAAGTTGCATGGCCTACAGAGATCTCTCCTGCAAGGAGATCTGCTTAGGAGGAAGAATTTGGGAGAAATGCTATTATCCAAGGAAACATCTGGAATAGTTGCCTCATCTGCCTGACAACAGGGCTGGCCTCCAGCATATGGCTTTTAACTGCTTGTACTGAAAACCAAAACTGCATATCATGGTGAAGCTATGTTGACTTAAAATGGCAATGTTGACATAAGAAGTTGATACCGGTTAGGCACAAAAGACTAGGTCCAACCATGAAGATCCATTAAACTGATTCACTGTTAAAAGCCTGTGAGTGATGCGGTGGCCTAGAGGTGGAGCTCTCGCCTCACAATCAGGAGGCTGTGAGTTCGATCCTAGGTAAAGGCTAGGTAGAGGTAGATATTTCTCTCTCTGGGCACAATGAGAATATATCTTCTGAACAAAACTCCTCATTGGCGACAGGAAGGGCATCTGGCCAGTAAACACTCAGCTCCATTCAATTGCCCAGACTCCACCCTGCAAGGGATTATGAGGTGATTAAAAGAAGATGATTGCTAAAAGCCTATGCATGGGAATGTTTTCAAGGAATGGTTAGCACAATCCATTCCTACTCCCACACCATTCCAAGGGAGTTCATCCCAAATTGTATAGCTAAACATCTGTAGAGATTCTCATTCATCCAGGGTGTGGGAGTAGGAATGGATTTCCAGAGAAAAAATTGCAGACTACAGGAACCATTTGCACTACTCAGGTGATCCTGAGGACACAGATAAACCTCCAAGTGCTTCAACGACCCTCTAAAAGGATGTAAATGACCAGGTGTCTGCAAGGAATATCAATCCTTCCATTCCCCACCATCCAGTCGGAACGGAAGAAGCTTTTGGGATGAGAAGCGAAATGTTAGAGCTGAGGAAAAAAAACAAGGAGGGCCCCTTCTGAGCTTTTTCCCACTCTCTCATTCCTTCTGGGGACAGAGCGGCCTCTTGTCTGGCCTTTGTCTTGGCCTGCAGCTCTTCCTCCTGTCCCCCAAGGTCATTCCCACATCCCATTAGAGTAATTAAGATGGCAGGAGAGCCAGGATGCAGGTCAGTGATGCTGAGTCTTTCCAAGGTGCTGGTACCCAAACGATAGCCTGAAAGTGTCGGTGACAAAGCTATAAATTCTCGCTGGATCTACTTGGCGTGGAACTTTCTAACTCAATAAGAAAAGGGACATGCCAAGCACTTTTGCTGATAGGAAATTAGACACATATTTATTTGACATTCTGCACTGCTCCGAGCACTTTAATAACTGCATTAATCTAAAGGCTACATCAATAAAAATGCTCCAGGGTGTTTCACTTTGAATGCCAGTTGGGCAGGAGATATTGAAGCCTGTATATGTCTCTGTGTTGGCGGGGGGGGGGGGTTGTTATTATTTTTATTAGCGTATAGCAAAAGTTTTAGGTCACCTTGCCACAATGGTGCAAAATCCCTCCGCTTTAAAAGTGATTTAGTTAGATTTTCCACAGGGAGGGTGCCATATTGCCCACTTCAGAGATCTTGAGGAAGACCATCATAAATAAAATCAAAATGAATGATAGCTCAGGGAAAATCAAGATCTGCATACCTCTCTCTTCCATCCACTTCATCTTCTCCTCCATATCATATAAGCTACATATCAGGGGTGAAATCCAGCAGGTTCTGACAGATTCTGGAGAACCGGTAGTGGAAATTTTGAGTAGTTCGGAGAACTGGCAAATACAACCTCTGGCTAGCCCCAGAGTGGGGTGGGAATGGAGATTTTGTGATATCCTTCCCCCAAGAGTGGGGAGGGAGTGGAGATTTTGCAGTATCCTTTCCCTGGAGTGGGGAGGGAATGGAGATTTTGCAGTATCCTTCCCCTGGAGTGGGCAGGGAATGGAGATTTTGCAGTATCCTTCCCCTGGAGTGGGCAGGGAATGGAGATTTTGCAGCATCCTTCCCCCTGGAGTGGGCAGGGAATGGGGATTTTGCAGTATCCTTCCCCTGGAGTGGGCAGGGAATGGAGATTTTGCAGTATCCTTTCCCCTGGAGCCCCCCCCCCCCCCCCCCCCCCCCCCCCCCCCCCCCCCCCCCCCCCCCCCCCCCCCTCCCCCCCCCCCCCCCCCCCCCCCCCCCCCCCCCCCCCCCCCCCCCCCCCCCCCCCCCCCCCCCCTCCGTTGTTGTTGTTGATCGTGATCTGAGTATAGCAGCGATTAAGGTCAGAGTCCGACGAGCTGGGAAGAGAGCAAAGGAGGGGACGCATATCAAGTTACCTAAAATGGCATTACAGAACCGTGATGCTGAATCTAGGGAACGCCTGCCACAGGTGGCCCGCAGCGACCTCTCTGTGGGCATGCGAGCCATCATCCCAGTTCAGCTCTGTCATGCATGCCCATGTGCCTCCCGCTACCCAGCTGATTGTTGGATCTTTGCCACACAAGCGTGGGGGTTGGGGGTGCACATGTGCAGGGAGTAGGGTGCATAAAGGGAGGCTTATCTCCTCTTCCGATGACCTTGAATCAGGGGTGAAATCTACTTATCTTCCCCACTGGTTCGAAAGTGTGCATGCCGCCAGTGCACGATTTTGGACTCTCTGAGCATGTGCAAAGCCTTCTGCGCATGCCCAGTGGGTAAAAAACAGGTTACTTCCTAGTTAAACCAGGAAGTAACGACGTCCAGGCAGGTGGGCGGAGCCTCACACTGCCGCCGCTACCAGTTCTCCGAACTGGTAGCATTTCACTCCTGCCTTGAATCCATTGATAAATAGAGATGGGTCTAAAAAGATTAAAGAATTGCACGTTTGGTTAAAAAAAAACGATTTGCAAATGATCAATCAAATCATCTCTTCAGATGGGCTTTTCGGATGGAATTACTTCCTTAATTTGACGCAACAAATTGAATTATTTGTTTAATAAACTTCTGCGAACCCTCGCCGGTTATCAAACAGAACCTTCCAACTGATTTTTTTTTTCTTTCACCTCTACAAATTGAAAAGGCGAACGCCAACTGCAAATTGCAAGGTAATCAAACCGATTCATCACATTTAAACTGAAGCAGATCACAAGCAAAACGCAAATTGGATCTTGGCATCGTTCGCACGTCCCTCCGGGAAAACAATGATCGGATGAAACAATGGTAACAGAAAAAAAAAAATGTTTACCAGATGGAAGATGGGATGTTCGGATGAGCTATGGGCCATGAAGTCATCAAAGCAGATTTGGTAGACCATTATCTTAAGATCACATCCCCTAAAGTCAGCAGAAAAGCACTGAATCGTTTTACCATTTCAGAGCAATCTTTAGGGAAGAGCCATAGAGCAGGAAGAATAAAATAGGGGATGCAGCAGTCATGGCTCCCCTTTGAACCATTCCTGGACCGAGCTCTTTTTTTCCAGTCTGTCTAGAAATAGGACTGTTCCCACAGCTTCACTGACGTTTAGCCATCTACATCTGCAACTTATCTCCAGAATCCCCCTTCCCATTTTTGTCTCTCTGTCTGTCTGTCTATCATCTTTCTATCATATCTATCCATCTATCTATCTATCTATCTATCTATCTATCTATCTATCTATCATCTATCTATCTATCTATCTATCTATCTATCTATCTATCTATCTGAACAATTTTTCTATCTTTTATATCAGATAGAGATGATAAAGATGATAGATAGATAGATAGATAGATAGATAGATAGATAGATAGATAGATAGATAGATAGACAGACAGACAGACAGACAGACAGACAGACACACAAACAGACAGACAGACAGATAGATAGATAGCATAGATAGAGATGATATCTATCTACTGTATCTATCTATCTATCTATCTATCTATCTACAGTAACTATCTATTTCTCATCTATCTATCTATTTATCTCTCTCTCCCTCCCTCTAGTTTATGTCAATCTATCTATTCATCCTATGACATCACTAAATTCTATGTTTGTCTCTGCGTCCATCCATCTGTCTGTCTGTCTATCTATCTATCCATCCATCCACCCACCCACCATCCATCCATCCATCCATCCATCCATCCATCCATCCATCCATCCATCCATCCATCCATCTATCCATCCATCCATCCATCCATCCATCCATCTATCCATCCATCCACCCACCCATCCATTCCAGAAGGCTGAGCTTCTGTTGATATATTCACTGCTTGTTCTTAGATTGTTTTTTTTTAATTGCGTATTTGTGCGGTGCCCTATCCAAAGTCAGACGGTCTGAGTTCTGCGGCTTAATAAATCTTTTAAATAAATAATAATCAGGACCTTCAGATTCTTTAACCTTATTCCAGTCTAATGGGTTTGTCCTTTTATATTATTCAATATAAATAGAGCTGCCTGCTTCTTTTCTTCTCTCCCGTGACTTTTGGAAAAATCAATGCATGCACGTAAAGGAAAGATGACAGCTGATGGTCAATATTTTAGAGAGCTGTAGAGGAGGCATCTCCAACCTATATTTTATTTTACTAGAAGAGTACTCAAATCTTCTGCTCGAAATAAAATTCCCTATCCCACCAGGCTTGAAATTTTAAATCTGCATAGCCTCGAACTACGCCGTCTACATTCCGACCTAAACTTAATTCATAAGATTATTTACCAAAATATTCTACCTCTTAATGAGTACTTTAACTTCAACTGTAATAACACAAGGGCTATCAATAGTTTCAAACTCAATGTAAATTGTTCTAATCTTGATTGTAGGAAATATGACTTTTGCTATAGAGTAGTAAATGTCTGGAACACTCTAGGGGGGGCAGGGATTTTTGCTACCGGTTCTCCAAACCACCCACCTCCATCGCTACCGGATCAGGTGATCCGGTCCGAACCGGGAGCATTTCACCCCTGGCTTCACAAAATAAATAAATAAAATAAAAATAAATAAATGCTCCTCATGTCAAAAGTAGCCGATGGACCTTAGATCTTGCAAAATATCAAATTAGTTTTAAGGGAGGAGAAGGGGGAAGGGAGAGGTCATTATTAATAAACAGAGAAGGGATTATTTTGTATCCGGGAAGACAGAACAATTATTTCCAATCATCTCCCTTTGTATTTCTCCCTTGTTTTCTCTCCCAGTCCTCTCATTAATATTTTTTTCTTACCTTATTTTTTTCCCCTTTGAATAAAACTCAGGGATATTTGACAGCGGGGGATATTTGATGCTCCCTTAATATTTCATTCCAAAGGCACGCCCACCCACCCCACACTCCAAGAGTTAATTATTTCTAAAATAAAACAATTGAATCAAATCAGCCTAGCTGGGTAATTGAACCTCCTTTCTTTCCCTATTGACTGGATGACAGAATTACATTGTGTTTCAGCGCCATCTGTAAAGCCCCTACTTACCGCCACGGAGACGGTGTCTTTCATTGCTTTAAAATCGAAAAAACACACATGCACACAAACACAAAAATAGAAAATTGAGCCCGTGAGCAAAACCAAGCCATAAATCTGGAGGGATCTGGACATCTATTTGCCTGCTCTTCTACCCAACCTCTGCATTCCTCCGATTGCCGTTTGATTCAATGGTTCCCTCACAGAAAGAGACAACCTCATCTTCTCCTCATGGCATATGAATTAGGCCCTGTTCCCGTAGTCGTTTCTGTTTGATTTATTTATTTTAAGAGAGAGGGAGGAAGTAAACAACAGCTACAGAGACCTGGCTATTACTTTGCACATTTTTTAACTGTGACTAGATGAATGTTTTTTAATCGCTCTGGCAAGAGACCAAAAAGGGACGTGATGGATCAGTGGCTAAGATGCTGAGCTTGTCAATCAAAAGGCCAGCACTTTAACAGTTCGAATCCCTAGCGCCACATAACAGGGTGAGCTCCCGTGACTTGTCCCAGCTTCTGCCAACCTAGCAGTTCGAAAGCAGGTAAAAAATGCAAGTAGAAAAAATAGGGACCACTTTTGGTGGGAAGGGAACAGCGTTCCGTGCGCCTTTGACATTGAGTCATGCCGGCCACATGACCATGGAGACGTCTTCTGACAGCGCTGCTCTTCGGCTTTCAAACGGAGATGTGCACTGCCCCCTAGAGTCGGGAACGACTAGCACATAGGTGCGAGGGGAACCTTTACCTTTACCTAGCAAAAGACAGGTGAGGTAGCATGGAAGGTATCGGACTTTGCCATGGGGAGAGCAGATTCCAGTCCTTTCTCAACCATAATACAGGTACCGTATTTTCCGGCGTATAAGACGACCCTCCTCAGAGCCATTTAAGGCTCGTCAGAGCCTTATGGGCTGGTCTGCCTGGTTACAGGAGAATGAGACCCGGCGTATAAGACCACCCCCGACTTTTGAGAAGATTTTTGTGTGTTAGAAAGTAGTCTTATACGCAGGAAAATACAGTAATCCTCGATTTACAACTTTAGTGACTGAAGTTACAATGGCACTGAAAAAATGTGATTTATGACTGTTTTCACACTTAACTGTCGCAGCATCCCCATGGCCACGTGATAAAAATTCAGATGCTTGAAAACTGACTCACATTTATGACCGTTGCAGTGTCCCGGAGTCACAAGCGAAGTCAATGGGGAAGCCATATTCATTTAACAACGATGTTATTTCCTTGGCCACTGCAGTGATTTACTCGATGCCTGTGGTGAGAAAGGTCATAAAATGGGGGGCAGGGGGGGGATTCACTTGACAATTTTTTCACTTAGTAAAAGAAATTTTGGGCTCAGTTGTGGTTGTAAATTGGGGAAGAAAGGGAGGGAGGGAGGGAGAGAAGGAAGGAGGGAGAGAAGGAAGAACAAAGAAGGAGGGAGGGAGGAGGAGGGAGGGAGAGAAGGAAGGACTGAGGGAGGGAAGGAGAGAAGGAGAAAGAAAGAAGGAGGGAGGGAGGGAGGAGGAGAGAGGGAGAGAAAGGGAAGGAAGGAGGGAGGGAGAGAAGGAAGGATTGAGGGAGGGACGGAGGGAGGGAGGGAGAGGAAGAAAGGAGTGGGAGGGAGGGAGAGAAGGAAGGAAGGACGAAGGGAAGGAGAGAAGGAGGAACAAAGAAGGAAGGAGGAAGGGAAAAGGAAGGGAGGGGGAGAAAGGGGAGGGAGGAGGGAGGGAGAGAAGGAAGGAAGGACTGAGGGAGGGAGAGAAGGATGAACGAGGGAGGGAGGAGGAGGAGGGAAGGAGAGAAGGAAGGAAGAAAGGAGGGAGGGAGGCAGAGAAGGAGGAACAAAGAAAGAGGGAGGGAGGAGGAGGAGGGAGAGGAGAGAAGGAAGGACTGAGGGAGGAAGGGAGAGAAGGAGGAACAAAGAAGGAAGGAGGGAGGAGGAGGGAAGGAGAGAGAGAAGGAAGGAGGGAGGGAGGGAGAGAAGGAAGGACTGAGGGAGGGAGGGGAAGAGAAGGAGGAAGAAAGAAGGAGGGAGGGAGGGAGGGAGGGAGGGAGGGAAGGAAGGAAGGAAGGAAGGAAATAAGGAAGGAAGGAAGGTAAGAAAGAAGGAAGGAAGGAAGAGAAGATAGCTATACTATTGTGATAAGAGTTCCATGCCTTTTTTATGAGCATTGTGATGTCCCATAGGTGTTCCAAGGTGTGCACCAGGCATTGCAGTGGCCCAAAGCCCGTTTTTGTACATTTTCACAGGAGCCTTTGAAGATAGAGATTCCTTTTCATCTGGCCCTCACTATTCAATGACTGTGAGAGTAACCATTCTTGATCAATGAGACTCTCCCCAACATCCATTCTCGCTCTCTCGGAACAAAACTTAAAACCGTTTTTTTCCCCTTTCATCAAATGGTACAAGCTCTTGTAGAGAACAAAAGTACAAGACTTTCCCCCTGTAGGGTATTAGAATGCAACCTGTCACCGCTGAGGGGTTTTGGGTTTTTTTTTGGGGGGGGGTGGGATTTGATGCTCTGAGTCATCCCAGTCTCGATATGCAGAAAAGCATTCAAGATCATCAGGCTCCCATTGTATCCAGGGGATTAGCCAGTTCACTGCAAATCATCCTCCCAACTAGAAAAGTCATTTCAATTGAGACTTTCACTTGGACTCGCCCACCCCCTCTTCCCCAGAGGTGGTATTCAGCAGGTTCTGATCAATTCTGGAGAACTGGTAGCGGAAATTTTGAGTAGTTCGGAGAACCGGTAAATACTGCCCCAACTGGCCCCGCTCCCATCTATTATCTGCCTCCCGAGTCCCAGCTGATCGGGAGGAAATGGGGATTTTGCAGTAACCTTCCCCTGGAGTGGGGAGGGAATGGGGATTTTGCAGGATCCTTCCACTAGAGTGGGGAGGGAATGGAGATTTTGCAATATCCTTTCCCCGGAGTGAGGTGGGAACGGAAATTTTACAGTATCCCTCCCCCAGGAGTGGGAAGGGAATGGGTATTTTATAGTATCCTTCCCCTGGAGTGAGGTGGCAATGGAGGTTTTACAGTATCTGTCCCCCAGGAGTGGGGAGGGAATGGGGATTTTGCAGTATCCTTTCCCTGGAGTGGGGTGGGAATGGATATTTTACAGTATCCTTCCCCTGGAGTGGAGTGGAAATGGAGATTTTGCAATATCCTTCCCCCAGGAGTGGGGAGGGAATGGGGATTTTGCAGTATCCTTTCCCTGGAGTGGGGTGGGAATGGAGATTTTGCAATATCCTTCCCCCCAGGAGTGGGGGGGGAATGAGGATTTTGCAGTATCCTTCCCCTAGAGTGGAGTGGGAATGGAGATTTTGCAATATCCTTCCCCCAGGAGTGGGGAGGGAATGGAGATTTTGTGATATCCTTCCCCCAGGAGGGAATGGGGACTTTGCAGTGCCCTTCCCATGGAGTGGGGTGGGAATGGAGATTTTACAGTATCCTTCCCCTGCCATGCCCATCAAGCCACATTCACCACACCCACAGAACTGGTAGTAAAAAAAAATTGAATCCCACACTGCCCTCCCCTCCCTTTTGAATGGAGGATCTGACTCGAACCTTTGCAGTGTCCTTATTAAACAAGATCAGCTGTGCTCTCTTCTGCCCTGCGAATTTCACCAAACCCCTTTTCTTTTTGAAATGCATTTTGAACACGTACAATAATTGCACAGAATCGAAGCAGCAGTCATATTCTCCTCTTGATGCAAGGAAAGATGGAAAGATTGCTTGTACCACAGTTTTTATTACAAGGGCCGAGAGATTTGCAGCCCTTTATATAGTTAAATATCTAACAACAGCTCTACGTCTTAGAGCAATGGGACATAGCTTTGATCTTAATTATGGTTCCCTCTGTAGGGAACTCAGCCATCGTTGCACTTCTATTCTTTCATGATAGACACGTGTAATGTCAATATTTTTTTTAAAAAGAAAACGTGCTTTCAATTTAAAATGTACATTGTATTCTCTTAGGGGAGCTCAGGAGCCACATCCACCTCTTTGGATCCTCTGCTGTGGCTCCCTAATCCCACCACTGGCTGGCCCCACCCCTTGCCCTCCCCTCCCAGTCACTCCTCACCTGGCCTGAGAAGATAAGGATGACAGTGGAGGATGGAGAAGTGGCCAGGGCAGAGACAGAGAGATTCAGAGAGAGAGGGAAAGAGGGAGGGGGAGAGAGGGAGGGAGGGAGGGGAGAGAGAGAGATATGAGCCTGGTTTAGCTCTGCAGACTAAAGCACCGTAATTAACATCCAGCTGTCTGCAATTACACCAGTTCGAATCACCCCAGGCTCAAGGTTGACTCAGCCTTCCATCCTTTCTAAGGTAGGTAAACTGAGGACCCAGTTTGTGGGGGCAATAAGCTGACTTTGTATAAATATACAAAAGTATGAAGGCTATTGCTTAATGCATTGTAAGCTGCCCTGAGTCTCTGGAGAAGGGCAGCATATAAATCAAATTTTTTAAAAAAAACAGTTTTTTGTGGCTCCCGGTGTTTTTTAACAACTGGTCCTCTGCCCTAATGAATGGGTGGGTAGGCATAGCTGGGGGGGGGGGGATGGTCATGTGACCGGTGGAAGTGAGTGACATCAAGTTGGCCACACCCACCCAGGTTTTGTGGCTCCCGGTGTTTTCTTTTCTGTGGCAAACGGGTCCAAATGGTTCTTTGAGTATTTAAGGTTGCAGACCCCTGTTTTAGGGGATCAATTCATTTGGAAAACTCAATGCACCATATCCAATAAAATATCTCTCTATTTCATTCTCCTAGAACAGGGGTGTTGAACTCAAGGCCTGGGGGCCGAATCCTCTGCCAGAGAAAACGGAGCTCGGGAGGGCCACATGTGGTCGCAGGAGGCCATCCCAGCTGAAAATAGAGATTGGGAGCCCCTTTTCGCTGGCAGGGCGCTCTGACCACCACAGGCACCCCCGACATGAGAGGCATCGAGCTGACCATGCCCCCCCCAGCCCCCAGCCCCCTGAAACTGAAACACAACCCTGATGTGGCCCTCAGTGAAACTGAGTTTGACACCCTGGTCCTAGAAAAACGGGAATTCAGGATTATTTCTCTGAACGGCACTAGTTGCAACATGAATAGTGGAATTTCACTGGATAGCAATATCAGGGTCAAAGGCGATGATCCTTGGCTTCCTCACTTGCTTGAAGTCTATGATTCGGACATTAAAATCTTGGATGGAAAACTTGGATCGCAGTGTAGCTAAACCCCTATAGGTTTAGCTATAGATTGGGTCTAGGACCGTGATAACGAACCTGTGGGACATGTGGCAGAGGTGGCACGGAGAGCCCTCTCTGTGGGCACGCGTGCCGTCGCCAGCTGCTCTTTTGGTTGATTTTCGAAGTGCCAGAGCACCAGAAAACAGCCTGAAAAACAGCCAAAAAACAGGCCATTTTCGGGCCTTTTTCAGGCCTTTTTTGGCACACCGGCCAGCTGGTTTTTTGGTTTCCAGCACTCCAGAGTACGCACATGCATACATGCACACATGCACACACCTTCTGGTTTGGCCAACTCACTGTGGCAAATCTGGCCATGGCCAACTCGCTGCAGCCAACTCGTGTGGGACAACTCACCATGGCCAACTTGCGGTGGGCAACTTGCCATGGCCAACTTGCCGTGGCCAGCACACTACAGCCAACTTGCTGTGGGACTACTTGCTGTGGAACAAGAGTTACACTTATATCAAAGAAATGGTGGAACGGAATCATTAAAGAAAGGATGCAAAAGGAAATGTGAATGAAAAATTAAAATAATTTTTAAATTATTTTAAATAATTAAATTGCATTGTTGAATTGACCCGTGGTGGGTTGTCCCGAGTAAAGTTGGCCATGGTGAATTGTCCCATGCTGAGTTGGCCATGGTGAATTGGCCACGGCATGTTGTCCCGTTCCATGCTGGATCATCCCTGGTGTTGTGACCTAGGCTTATTGAGTCATTACAAAACACAATTAGTCCCCAAAGAAATCTATTTTATTGTAACAGCTAGAAATTATGTTCATTCCCAGCTGAGTCCCAATTAGTTGCAAAAAAAGTCCTTCGGACAAAGTCCTTCGGGATAATTACCAACTTTTATCTTCTTTGACATCCTGCCAAAGGCCTTACTTGGCAAAGCCCCACGGAGTTCAGAAACAAAACAAGAGATGCCGACTGGAAACAGAGTTAGCAACGTTGCTTTCCTGCAAAAGGCCCCAAGTGCCTTTATTTTTCTTTTAAGCCTTATGGGAGGGGCCAATCATCTCCTGGCCTTACTCCTGAGTCGTCCCTTTTGCTTTAGCTGCTCTTGCCTTCTGGCACAGGCTCCTCCTGTTCCTCTACCTCTCTGCTGTCAGTTTCTGGAGGCTCCGGAGTCTACACCTGACTCCCAGATGGTCCTGGCTCCATCTCTGCCTCCAATGCAGAGCCCTCATCCGAGCCTTTCCCAGACTCCAGGACTGGCCCATGTTCCTCCTCGGCCTCCTCACTGTCTGACTCCGCTACCAGCTCCACAGGCTGCTGGTGGACCACAATTCCTGGTTCTCCTGCAATGTCCCATCTCGAGGATGAGAAGCCTTCTGTCCTTCTTTCCCAACAGCTTGTGACTCATTCATACTTTATGGAAGCCTATCCATTATAGATATGGAGTGACAGATCAGCTAAATCCTTCAGCCCCTGAAAGATCCTTCGGGAATGAATTGGGGATGATAGACTGGGTTTTTTCCTCACCGGCAGCTTTTTCCTAGCACAAAATACTATTGTTTAGGCATCTGCGCGAAAAGCTGAGGGAAATAGGGCATAGCTGACTCAGACATACAATTACAAGATTTTTCTGGATTCGCTACGGTAGGAACAAGAGGGAAAAGGAGAGAGAACATGGAAAGCAATATTTATACTTTTTGTAGGGTAGGTAAAACAAACATCTGTAGTCCCATTCTGTAGTCCCATCATACAAGTTGTTAGAGTTAGGATTAGTCGTGTTCCTTTCCCACAAATTGTTTTGAGACACACAAAATAGTTGATGTGATTGACTTAACCAGGTACAAACCTAACCAGATACAAACCTGAATGTGGTGGCTCAGTGACTAAGACACTGAGCTTGTTGATTGAAAGGTCGGCAGTTCAGCGGTTCGAATCCCTAGTGCCGCATAATGGGGTGAGCTCCCGTGACTTGTCCCAGCGTCTGCCAACCTAGCAGCTCGAAAGCAGGTAAAAAATGCAAGTAGAAAAATAGGGACCACCTTTGGTGGGAAGGGAACAGTGTTCCGTGCACCTTTGGCGTTGAGTCATGCCGGCCACATGACCACAGAGACGTCTTCGGACAGCGCTGGCTCTTCGGCTTTGAAATGGAGATGAGCACTGCCTCCTAGAGTCGGGAACGACTAGCACATATGTGCGAGGGGAACCTTTATCTTTACCTTTTTACTTTTATAAGATTACAATAACAAAATCAGGAGTCTGTGGGTCTCTTTATATACACTAGTGTTTCTCAACCTTGGCAACTTTAAGATAGGTGGACTATCTTTGCGAATTATATTGTCGTTTAGTTTCCTAGTATAATTTTGATTGCTTATTTAGTATCCTATGGCTATCACTAAGTGTTGTATCTTATGATTCATGATGAATGTATTTATGATGACTATGATCATGATTTATCACTTATATCTTTTATGCACACTGACAGCTTATGCACCGAAGACAAAATTCCTTGTGTGTCCAATCACAGTTGGCCAACAAAGAATTCTGTTATGTTCTATTCAACTCCAAGAACTGAAATGGTATACGGTCTCCTATATGATTGTTAAATGACTATAGTCACCTCTAGGCACCTCTATCTATCTATCTATCTATCTATCTATCTATCTATCTATCTATCTATCTATCTATCTATCTATCTATCTATCTATTCCAACCCACTCATAAGAATTGCACCCAAATTCTCTTCTCCTTTGAAAATAAATTTCAGAAGGAAATTCTCTTTCATCAAATGGACCATCACTCTGGAGGATAAAAATGTAAGAGGCATTTTTTTGCCTAAAGCAAATTGTAATGCTTGCACTACAGCATGTCTGTATTTGTCTCAAAATAGCCTTCATACTTTTGTATATTTTTACAAAGTCAGTGTATTGCCCCCACAAACGGGGTCCTCAATTTACCTACCTTAGAAAGGATGGAAGGCTGAGTCAACCTTGAGCCTGGTGAGATTCAAACTTACTAATTGCAGACAGCTGGAGTTAAATTACAATGCATTAGTCTGCTGAGCTTTCCAGGCTCCTCATAAATGTCAAGAAAGATTGGAAACAGTTCATTGCCCTCTCTCTTTTTTTCTTTTCTTTTTTCTTTACCTTTCCCTGTTCACATACTTTTTGCTATGTAGCTGGTTCTTGCCATTTATATACGGGAAAAACAGCATCAAAAGACAGTTCAGATGTGGCTGCAAAGTAGATCACACTTTGGCCACAAGATGGCAATTTGGTGCTGCACCGTATTCATTAGGTAATGGCAGTGATTAGTGGGAAAGCAGCTAGCATCCAACGCTTTTCAAATTAAAAGGTTCAAATTTAAATTTTAAAAGGTCATCATGGGTAACACGTGGATACGAATCAGATGAGCTCCAGCTGAAATCATCAATTCTGTTCAAATTTGCAATCTAACCGTACCTGGATTTCCACGTCCACTCTGAACATCCATTGCATCTGATTTGAGAATCTAAATTAATTCAGTTTTGGACTTCTGAATCAACCCTGGGGCTGGAGACGTAGAAACGGAGGACATTCAGATTATAAGATCTTCCAATTTGATGATGCAATCTTGCAGATCTGATTCAGAAACCTAAATTCCGTTCAAGGAGTCAAGCTTTCAAATTATGCCACTGTGGTACAGAAAAGATGTTGAGTCTCTAGAAAGGGTGGAATTAAGTGGAATTAAGAGTGGGACATGGTGGCTCAGTGGCTAAAACGCTGAGCTTGTCGATCGAAAGGTCAGCGGTTCAGCGGTTCGAATCCCTAGTGCCGCGTAACGGGGTGAGCTCCCGTGACTTGTCCCAGCTTCTGCCAACCTAGCAGTTCGAAAGCGCATAAAAAATGCAAGTAGAAAAATAGGGACCACCTTTGGTGGGAAGGCAACAAGTTCAGTGTGCCTTTGGCATTTAGTCATACCAGTCACATGACCACGGAGATGTCTTCGGACGGCGCTGGCTCTTCGGCTTTGAAACGGAGATGAGCACCGCCCCCTAGAAGACTTCTACGGTCCCTTCCAACTCTGTTCTGGAAATAAATACATAGTAAATACATAAATACGTAAATAAATAAATACATACATACATACATACATACATACATACATAATTTTAAATTCCGCTAATATGTTCTGCCTAATGACCAACTGGGTGGGCATGGCTAGGTGGTCGTGTGACTGGATGGGCGTGGCCAAGTCAATGTCACTCACTTCAAGGGGTGCTTCACTTGCCTCTACTAGCCCCTCCCCTCCCAGCCACTCCTTGCCTCCCCGCCCGGGCTCCTTAGGGCCCCCAACAAGAAGCAGTTGTTGGAGCTAGGCAGCTACCACGAGAAAGAGTTGGCAAAACAGCTCAGTTCAAATTAGATCTGACTGAGAAGGAGGCTCAGCAGAAGCACCTCACTGAGGACTAGGAGCATAGGCTTTCCAAGCAGAGGGAAGACCTGCAGGAGTGCAAGGCCAGGTACCGATGCCTGGAGGCTCAGCGGACTGAGATGGTCAGCCAGTTCCAGGCCATGATGCAGTCCCACTGGAACGAGGCCCTCCGGCTCTTTGCCACCAGCAGCCCTGCCCCAGGAGGGTGAAGCAGACCCCAAGTTGGAATTTCTGCCCCCTTCTGCCCCTCACAAAGAGACTCTGAAGAGGGAGACTCTCTGCAGCAACACACAAACATTCATTGCACATATGTGTCCCAGGGACCATAGTTTGAGGACCCCTGATTTAGTGCAATATTAAAAATGCAAATAATTTGTCTGCGGACCACCAAAATTTTCTTGCGGACCACCAGTGGTCCACAGATCACCAGTTGGTGACTGCTCGTCTAAAGATCTGGTTGGCTATGCAGCCAACAAAAATAATAATTATAATCTCTTTCCCTCAAAAAAAAAAATTCCTCTCCCTGGTTTATTTTATGCAATCCATCATCCATTTTAGCATTACCAAAGAGCTTTTTCGGAACTGAATGCACATTAGTCCTCCATTACATCCTTCAAATTGCTAGTTAATTATTAGTATAACCATATTGTTCCCATAATTAAGGGCTACACTTCTTTTAAACGGCGCCAGTCAAGAGGTGTTCATGACTAGGCACTTCTGAAGATCACTGTCAGGTTTCAGAGGATGAAATACCTTGCTTTGGATGAAATACCATGCTTTAGAACAGGGGTGAAATCCATCAGGTTCTGACAGGTTCTGGAGAACCGGTAGCGGAAATTATGAGTAGTTTGGAGAACCGGCAAATACCACCTCTGGCTGGCCCAGAGTGAGGTGGGAATGGAGATTTTGCAGTATCCTTAAGTTTAAGTTTATTCAGATTTATATACCGCCCTACTCCCCGAAGGGACTCAGGGCGGTGAACAGCCAATTAAAATACAATATAATGCAAAAGTTAAAAATTTAAAATAAATTATACAATTAGACTGAAATAATTAAAATCCAATTTTAAAAACATTTAAAACCCAATATAAAACCCATTTATAAAGGGAGGTTTAAGCCAGGCCAGCCTGATAAAATAGGAACGTTTTCAGGGCCCGGCAGAAGGTATGTAGGTCCTGTATCCTCCTGTATCCTCCCCCTGCCATGCCCACCAAGCCACACCTACATAACCGGTTGTAAAAAAAATTGGATTTCATCACTTCTTTAGAATATGTTAAATCTGAAATAAGCACAGAAAAACGGCAAAAATTCATCTGGTGCGCCAATTGCGCTCCTACCTGGACCATGATGACTTCTGTAAAGTCACTCATGCACTCATGACCTCCCGGATCGACTACTGCAACGCTCTCTACATGGGGCTGCCCTTGAAGACCACTCAGAGGCTTCAATTGGTGCAGAATGTGGCCGCGCGGGTTGGGATGGGAGTGTCCTGACACTTTCATGTTACACCCCTCCTGCGTGACCTGCATTGGCTACCAGTTGCCCTCTGGGTGAGATTCAAGGTGCGGGTTATCACCTATAAAACCCTACATGGCTTAGGCCCAGGGTACCTGACCGACCATCTGCGGCCAGCGACAGCTCCCCATCGCCCGGTGCGTTCCCACAGGGAGGGCCTCCTTGGAGTGCTGTCGGCCAGGCAGTGTCGACTGGTGACTCATAGAGAATGGGCTTTCTCTGTTGGCGCACCTACTCTATGGAATCATATTTCACACCCGTATTGTGTGTCTTTGAAGAGATCCTCACACGTTGCTCGAATATGTTCAGTTCAAGTTTAAAGTTGCAGAAGCCAGCTCTTAAATAAAAAGAGGAGACATGGGTGACTCAGTGTCCAGTTTACTGTTAGGTTCCACCCTAAACTTGCAGAAATATGAAATGTGTGTGACAGTTCGGCATAAGTATCAAGTCATTCACCTATCCACCTAGTTCCATGTTGTTTCTGCAAAAGTGCATTGCATAAAATGCTATGCAAAAAGCCATTTGAGTGTGTAGAAAGTTAGCACCCACTTTGACCAAGAATGAGAGTTAGAATAGAATAGAATAGAATAGAATAGAATAGAATAGAGTAGAGTAGAGTAGAGTAGAGTAGAGTAGAGTAGAGTAGAGTAGAATAGAATAGAATAGAATAGAATAGAATAGAATAGAATAGAATAGAATAGAATAGAATAGAATAGAATAGAATAGAATAGAATAAATATGGTATGGAACGGAATGGAATGGAACGGAACAGAACAGAACAGAATAGAATAATAAATATGGAATGGAATAGGAATAGGAATAGGAATAGGAATAGGAATAGGAATAGGAATAGGAATAGGAATAGGAATAGGAATAGAATAGAATAGAATAGAATAGAATAGAATAGAATAGAATAGAATAGAATAGAATAGAATAGAATAGAATAGAATAGAATTCTTTATTGGCCAAGTGTGATTGGACACACAAGGAATTCGTCTTGGTGCATATGCTCTCGGAGTACATAAAAGAAAAGATATATTTGTCAAGAATCATAAGGTACAACACTTCATGATAGTCATAGGGTACAAATATGCAATCAAATCATACTAGGAAACAATCAATATAAATCGTAAGGATCAGTGGTGGGTTGTCCCCAGTTCGGACCAGTTCGCAAGAACCGGTATTAAAACTGGTGGGAGGCCCCGCCCACTGCCCTGGATGTTGTCATCGGTGATCTGCACGTGCCAATCCCGTTGCGAATTGGTAGTAAAGTTAAGTAGAACCAACCCATGGTAAGGATACAAGCAACAAAGTTACAGTCATGCAGTCATAAGTGGGAGGAGATGGGCGATAGGAACGATGAGAAGATTAATAGTCATAGTAACGCAGACTTAGTGAATAGTTTGACAGTGTTGAGGGAATTAGTTGTTTAGCAGAGTGATGGTGTTCGGGAAAAAAACTGTTCTTGTGTCTAGTTGTTCTGGTGTGCAGTGCTCTATAGCGTTGCTTTGAGGGTAGGAGTTGAAACAGTTTATGTCCAGGATGCGAGGGGTCTGTGTATATTTTCCCAGCCCTCTTTTTGACTCGTGCAGTAGACAGGTCCTCAATGGAAGGCAGGTTGGTAGCCATTGTTTTTTCTGTAATAATAGAAAACAAATTGTAGTCATTGCAAAAGGAGGCGGCTGAATCTTGAATGATAGCAAGAGGATTGAAATACGCTATTTTCACAATTGGTAGGTGTCACTCTTGCTTAGGAAGAAGTTGGGAACAAGCGCAGATTTCCAGTAGCAAGTGGGATTCTAATACATACGATGCAAATATCGTCACCGGCTTGAGCAAGCCGAATTTCATCCTTCGCATCTGTATTCCGTCATTACAATGCAAATGGTGTCATATTTGCATCAACAATGCAAAATGGAATCATTCACTTCGGTTCGCGGGGCAGAGTCAGGATGCACATTACGTCCCGTCCTTCCTGGCAAGAGGCCTTTATTTAATTCTTCACCCAATTAATGATACTCTAAATAGTACAAGCAGTTCTGTTTATTAACGGACCGTAGCCAACGTAGCATTTCAGGCAGTTAAAAAAAAAAAAGAGTCTGGAGAGCGAACGTCCTCGCAAGAAAACGCCGTTGAACTCCCAGGTCGGTGTGTCCACCGACCTTCTTCATCAGCAATGCTTCATTAGGTTTCTGAAAACAAAAGTTCTCGTTGCGAGAGACACATGGCTGAAGGCAATACAAATTATACAACCAATCATCAGGAACACATGTTTTTACAAGCGTGCAGATGGTTTGTCTTCCTAGAAATATTGCAACGGAATGCAAAGTTCCAAGCAGGACAGATTTTCTCCAGTGGGGGAGAGGGGGAACATCTTAAAAAACAGTGGGAAAAAAACATTTAAGGGGCTGACACAGAGAGGAGGAAGGGGGTCAAGCAATTTTTCCAAAGCACCCGAAGGCCAGACAAGGAACAATGGAGGGAAACGGAACAAGGAGAGATTCAACCTGGAAATAAGGAGGCGTTTTCTGACAGTTGAGAACCATCAACTTGTGGAATAGAAGTTGCCTTCGAAAGTTGTGGGAGCTTCATCCCTGGAGGCTTTCAAGAAGAGACTGGACTGCCATCTGTCAGAAATGGCATTTTTTTAACCTTATCATTTCTACTTGGCTTGATACCACGGGTGGGTTCGGAATTTTTTTACTACTGGTTCTGTGGGCATGGCTTATTTTGTGGGCGTGGCTTGATGGTCATGTGACAATTATTTAGGATTTAGCAGAGATACTGGTCTACCAGGCTTTTAACTGCTTTCAGAGCTGTACCGGTCTAACCATTTATTTTTGCAGGCATCGGTCAATTTGTTTTCTTTTAACACTGATCAGCTATAGGGCGGCCCTTTGAAGCCTGGCAGCAAGAGTTTAAACAGTTTTTTTTCCCTCTAGCCATCAGCTGGGACTCAGGAGGCAGCAATAGATTGGGGGTGGGTCCAGTGGTGAGATTCAGCCGGTTCGCACCACTTCGGGAGAACCGGTTGTTAACTTTCTGAGCACTTTGGCAAACCGGTTGTTGGAAGAAATCATTAAGGCAGAGAACAGTTTGTTAAATTACTTGAATCCCACCACTGGATGGGGCCAAATAAAAGGTAAGAATAACGCAGGGGATGGGATGGGCGTGGGGGGTGGGCAGGGGGCAGGGGGAAGAACCGGTTTGATGACATCATATCATCACCGCTACCGGCTCAGGAGAACCGGGCCGAACCGGGAGGAACCCACCACTGCTTGATACAAACAAAACCAAAATAAGGAAAAAACTTCTAACACTAATCTCTAATCATTTTTTTAGAGCTTTGGCTGAAATGTAAAATGCAGAGACTATCACTGCCTTTCATCGATTTTGTACTGAATCCCGGCATTCATTTTATCAACTGACTTGATTTATAGCCCATATTTCTAATCTGGAAAGCACTCCAAGACGGCTAACAAAAATTATAATATTTTATGTGCCGGAAAGTGAAGTTTAAACTATGGGATGACTATACTTTATTCCTGAGTTATGAACTCATTATTGCTGTGTTCACATGACACACGGGGCCGAAACAATTAAACTACTGTATTTTTCAGACTATAAGACGCATGTTTTTGTCTCCCAAAAAGGGGTGAAAATGTCTGTGTGTCTTCTAGATCAAATATTGCTGAAGCCCTGCCCCCCATCAGCCATTTTTTGGCCTCCACGCAACCCATTTTGGGAGCTTTTTTCGGCCTTTTTCAGGCCTCCCCCCCCCCATTTTCGAGGCTTTTTTGGCCCACTTTTGAGGCTTTTTTGGCCCATTTTCGGGGCTTTTTTGCCCTGTTTTTGAGGCGCTTTTTTGGCCCTTTTTTGAGGCTTTTGACCCATTTTGGGGGCTTTCTTTGCCCTGTTTTTGAGGCTTTTTTCAGCCCATTTTTGAGGCTTTTTTGGCCCATTTTTGAGGCTTTTTGGCCCATTTTGGGTGCTTTCTTTGCCCTGTTTTTGAGGCTTTTTTTGGCCCTTTTTTGAGGCTTTTGACCCATTTTCGGGGCTTTTTTGGCCCTGTTTTTGAGGCTTTTTTCAGCCCATTTTTGAGGCTTTTTTGGCCCATTTTTGAGGCTTTTTGGCCCATTTTGGGTGCTTTCTTTGCCCTGTTTTTGAGGCTTTTTTCAGCCCATTTTTGGGGCTTTTTGGCCCATTTTCGGGGCTTTTTTGCCCTGTTTTTGAGGCTTTTTTTTTGGCCCTTTTTTGAGGCTTTTGACCCATTTTCGGGGCTTTTTGGCCCTGTTTTTGAGGCTTTTTTCAGCCCATTTTTGAGGCTTTTTTGGCCCATTTTTGAGGCTTTTTGGCCCATTTTGGGTGCTTTCTTTGCCCTGTTTTTGAGGCTTTTTTCAGCCCATTTTTGGGGCTTTTTGGCCCATTTTTGAGGCTTTTTTTCGGCCCATTTTTGAGGCTTTCTTTGCCCTGTTTTTGAGGCTTTTTTTTGGCCCTTTTTTGAGGCTTTTGACCCATTTTCGGGGCTTTTTGGCCCTGTTTTTGAGGCTTTTTTCAGCCCATTTTTGAGGCTTTTTTGGCCCATTTTTGAGGCTTTTTGGCCCATTTTGGGTGCTTTCTTTGCCCTGTTTTTGAGGCTTTTTTCAGCCCATTTTTGGGGCTTTTTGGCCCATTTTTGAGGCTTTTTTTCGGCCCATTTTTGAGGCTTTCTTTGCCCTGTTTTTGAGGCTTTTTTTGGGCCCTTTTTTGAGGCTTTTGACCCATTTTCGGGGCTTTTTGGCCCTGTTTTTGAGGCTTTTTTCAGCCCATTTTTGAGGCTTTTTTGGCCCATTTTTGAGGCTTTTTGGCCCATTTTGGGTGTTTTCTTTGCCCTGTTTTTGAGGCTTTTTTCAGCCCATTTTTGGGGCTTTTTGGCCCATTTCTGAGGCTTTTTTTCGGCCCATTTTTGAAGCTTTTTTCAGCCCCTATTAGGGGCTTTTTTGGCCCATTTTTGAGGCTTTTTTGGCCCATTTTTTCTATTCTGTTCTGTTCTGTTCTAGACCATAACCTACTACTAGATAAAGTAGAAAAATGTGGGTTAGACAGCATCACCACCAGATGGATTCGTAACTGGCTGACCAACCGCACTCAACATGTAGTCCTCAATGGAACTGCATCTACATGGAGGGAAGTATGCAGTGAAGTACCCCAGGGCTCTGTTTTAGGCCCAATGCTCTTCAACATCTTCGTCAATGACTTGGATGAGGGGATAGATGGGGAACCCATCAAATTTGCAGATGACACCAAGCTGGCAGGAATAGCCAACAAGACAGGCTTAAAACACAGAAGGATCTTGACAGACTTGAACATTGGGCGCTATCTAACAAAATGAAATTCAACAGTGAAAAAAGCAAGGTTCTACATTTAGGGAAGAAAAACAAAATGCACAGGTATTGTATATGTGGTACCTGGCTCAATCGTAGTAACTGTGAGAGGGACCTTGGAGTCCTAGTGGACAACCATTTAGATATGAGCCAACTGTGTTGAGATGTTGAGACTCTAGAAAGAGTGCAGAGAAGAGCAACAAAGAGGATTAGGGGACTGGAGGCTAAAACATATCAAGAATGGTTGCAGGAACTGGGTATGGCTAGTTTAATGAAAAGAAGGACTAGGGGAGACATGATAGCCGTCTTCCAATATCTCAGGGGCTGCCCCAAAGAAGAGGGAGTCAAGCTATTCTCCAAAGCACCTGAGCGTAGGACAAGAAGCAATGGATGAAAACTAATCAACGAGAGAAGCAACCTAGAACTAAGGAGAAATTTCCTGACCATTAGAACAATGAATCAGTGGAACAACTTGCCTCCAGAAGTTGTGAATGCTCCAACACTGGAAATTTTTAAGAAGATGTTGGATAACCCTTTGTCTGAAGTGGTGTAGGGTTTCCTGCCTGGGCAAGGGGTTGGACTGGAAGACCTCCAAGGTCCCTTCCAACTATTCTGTTCTGTTCTGTTCCGTTCCGTTCCGTTCCGTTCCGTTCCGTTCCGTTCCGTTCCGTTCTATTTTATTCTATTCTATTCTTTCTTCTTCATCGTCACTGCCAGAAACTCACAGTCAAAGTACATTTCCTACTTAGTTTAGAGCCTTTCGAATAAATTTAAACCGAACCTTGTCGCAGATTTCAGGTTTCTTTCCAGCGAGAGAAATAGGAAGCATCTCCTTAATGAATGGGGGTTGTGACCCCATTTGCACCCTAGATGGAAAACGCTGAACTCTGAAGGAGGAAATACAGTTCCACCTTCTCTACAGCTGCCATTCTTCCTACGAACCAGCGTGGGGAGGAAACACCCCCCCCCCTTCAGCAAAATGTGGTGGTATCTCGCGTCGAGTCGCAAGAGGGAGGGCCTCTTTCCCAAGCACAGGTCGTCCTCGACTTACAACAGTTCATTTAGTGACTGTTACAACAGCACTTGGAAAAAGTGACTTTTGACTCTCTTTTTTTTTCAACCGCAGAAGCAAAATTCAGCCTCTTGGCAACTGGTTCATATTTATGACGGTTTCAGAGTCCCTGGGTCAGGTGTTTCTCTTCTGCAACCTTCTAACAAGCAAAGTCAGTAGGGAGCCCAATTGACTTAACAACCCTATTGCTAACTTAACAAGTTTTTATCATATTTATAGTTTATAATGTTATCATATTTTATTTATTTATTTATGAGTTCAATTTATATGCCGCCCTTCTCCAGAGACTCAGGGCGGCTTACAATGCATTACGCAATAGCCTTCATACTTTTGTATATACCTGCTTAGTAGGGCTTTCACACACACACATACACACACACACACAAGTGGTGTTCTTTTTTATACAAAATCAGCTTATTGTCCCCACAATCCGGGTCCTCATTTTATCTACCTCGAAAGGATGGAAGGCTGAGTCAACCTTGAGCCTGGTGAGATTTGAATTTGCAGTAATTGCAGGCAGCTGGCAGCTGAAGTGCTAATTTAACAGCACTTCAGTCCACTGTGCCACCAAGGCTCCTAATTTTATTTATCCATATATTTAAATTACTGTATTTTACCCCAATCTCATTTTAAATTGTATTTTATTCCAATTTCATTTTAAATTGTGTATTTATTCCAATTCCACTTTAAATTGTTTTCATTGGATTTTATTGCACTTTGATATGGCTCATGGGCCAGCGGTGAAATCCAGCTGGATCTATCCCTGCTCGCGTGAACTGGTAGGGCCAGTGGCGGGAGGCTCCGCCCACTTGCCGGGACGTCATTACATCCCGTTTTTGACCCTCTGCACACATGCGCAGAAGAGAAATGTGTGCTCACATTTTCAAACCGGTAGTGAAGGTAAGTGCATTTCACCGCTCCCATGGGCTAATCAATAAAGCAAGCTAACTATCTAACTAGTCACTATAGTGATTCACTTAACACTTGTGTAATAAAATGAGGCAAACTTCGCTTAACGTATGTTTTACTTAGCAACAGAAAGTTGGGCTCAATTGTGATCGTAAGACAAGGACTACAAGAGAGAAATCAGCCTTGTATAGAGAAAGAGAATCAGAAGGGGCTCCTCCCTATATCGTCACGGCGTATATCTAATCATTATTCAGAGTGTGCTTTAGTCTGGCAAGATTCCTGTCTATGGGTGAGCGACAATAAAGAAACCACTGTGAGAAATTCTTCGTGTTGATCTTGGTTCCTCGCGCCTGACAGCACCGGATTAATTCCTCCGTTCAGAAAACTGCCCTTTGATTGACTTTGAAAAACAATCCAAACTTATATTTCTCTGCTGACTTTTCCAGGTACCCGAGATTAGCAGGAGAGCTTTCAGCTCCCCCCTCCCCCCAGTTCCTTCTTAACTTAATTTGACAACGATGGCATTTCAGAACAAGGCTTTCCTTGATGGTTACTGGTCTCCGATAATGAAAATGTCAGGGAAATGGCACCACATAATTGGGCAGCTTGTTTTCTCCTGCCTCGAACGCACTCCGCTGGTACATCCGCACAATTGATTGTGCTGTGTGTGTAACAACAAGAGGCTGCTTGAAGCACCCTCGAGCAGAACAGCTGAGCAAAAACATGCACTGGTATTTCCACCAAACAAAGCACATTTTGGATTTTGGGATTGTTTGCTCACAAAGGTATCATTTTTTCGCAAGGGATGGCTTTTCCAAATGGTTAGTTTCCAGCCAAGTATAACTAAGCATCTGTTTTTTCCCCCATTTGGCACACCAAGTAGCTTTACTATTGTGCTTGTCATTGCTATTGTTGTTAGTTGTGAAGTCGTATCTGACCCATCGTGACCCCATGGACAACATTCCTCCAGGCCTTCCTGTCCTCTACCATCCCCCAGAATCCATTTAAGCTCACAACAACTGCTTCCGTGACTCCATCCAGCCACTTCGTTCTCTGCCGTCCCGTTCTTCTTTTGCTCTCCATCGTTCCCAGCATTAGGCTCTTCTCCAGGAAGTCCTTCCTTCTCATTAGATGGCCAAAGTATTTGAGTTTCATCTTCAGGATCTGGCCTTCTAAAGTGCATAAGAGGTTTCCAATCAGCAGTTTTGTTTGTTGTTGTTGTTAGTTGTGAAGTCATGTCCGACCCATCGCAACTCCATGGACCACATTCCTCCAGGCCTTCCTTTCCCCTACCATCCGCCAGAGTCCATTTAAGCTCACAACAACTGCTTCCATGACTCCATCCAGGCACCTCATTTTCTGTAGTCTCCTTCTTCTTTTGTCCTCAATCGTTCCCAGCATTAGGATCTTCTCCAATGAGTCCTTCCTTCTCATTAGGTGGCCAAAGTATTTGAGTTTCATCTTCAGGGTCTGACCTTCTAAAGAGCAGACAGGGTTGATCTCCTCTAGGACTGACCGGTTGGATCGCCTTGCAGTCCAAGGGACTCGCAGGAGTCTTCTCCAGCATAAGAGTTCAAAGGCCTCCATTCTTTGGCGCTCAGCCTTTCTCATGGTCCAACTTTCACAGCCATACATTGCAACTGGGAAAACTATAGCCTTGACTATATGCCCTGGAAGTTTTTAAGAAGATGTTAGATAACCATTTGTCTGAAGTGGTGTAGGGTTTCCTGCCTAAGCAGGGGGTTGGACTAGAAGACCTCTGAGGTCTCTTCCAACTCTGTTATTCTATTCTATTCTATTCTATTCTATTCTATTCTATTCTATTCTATTCTGTTCTGTTCTGTTCTGTTCTGTTCTGTCCTTTCCTTTCCTTTCCTTTCCTTTCCTTTCCTTTCCTTTCCTTTCCTTTCCTTTCCTTTCCTTTCCTTTCCTTCCCTTCCCTTCCCTTCCCTTCCCTTCCCTTCCCTTCCCTTCCCTTCCCTTCTAAATCTGTCATTCTTATTCATGACTTTGGATGGCTTGCACACTAAAATATTACCAATTTAAAAAATAACAGAAATAACATAACAGTCAAGGAGTGTTATTTTATTTTATTTTATTTATTTATTTATTTATTATTCGAATTTGTATACCGCCCTACTCCCAGACGGGACTTTAGCCTCTTGTTCCAAAAAGAATAAAATTTCAACTAGACTTTTGAGTTCTACCTGGGAATCTATGGAATTAATTCAAGCAGTGCAATATGTATGTGTTGCTATGCAAAGCCATAATTCATATAGCTAAAATTTTAGACCTTCTACAAAACAAAACATCCTTAATCTATTTTCTATTGCATTTGATGGACCGGCCATTACTATTAATATCTATTATTATTTCCCTTTTGGGGCCCTAAGAAGCCCACTCACTCCCCCCCTCCAACCTTTTAATCTTAGTATTAAGACTTTCTAAGCAATATTTTAGCTTTTTAATATTATAGTATTAGGTTAGCCATTTTCAGTTATTTTTTTTTATCCCTTAAAAGCTTTATGCTATTACTGAAATGGCTGCTATTCTTTTTGATTACAATTTATAGTGGCCCGTGCCTGAAATAAAAATTTGTCCTATCTGTGAAAATGACATTTTCAAGATCTTTTCCCGTAATCTACCATTCTCAGTTCTGATATCTACTGGAAAGGAAAGGAAAGGAAAGGAAAGGAAAGGAAAGGAAAGGAAAGGAAAGGAAAGGAAAGGAAAGGAAAGGAAAGGAAAGGAAAGGAAAGGAAAGGAAAGGAAAGGAAAGGAAAGGAAAGAAAGAATAGAATAGAATAGAATAGAATAGAATAGAATAGAATAGAATAGAATAGAATAGAATAGAATAGAATAGAATAGTTGGAAGGGACCTTGGAGGTCATCTAGTCCAACCCCTGCTTAGGCAGGAAACCTTACACCACTTCAGACAAATGGTTATCCAGCATCTTCTTAAAAACTTCCAGTGTTGAAGCATTCACAACTTCTGGAGGCAAGTTGTTCCATTGATTAATTTTCTCACTGTCAGGAAATTTCTTCTTAGCTCTAAGTTGCTTCTCTCGTTGATTAGTTTCCACCCATTGCTTCTTGTCCTGCCCTCAGGTGCTTTGGAGAATAGCTTGACTTCCTCTTCTTTGGGGCAGCCCCTGAGATATTGGAAGACTGCTATCATGTCTCCCCTGGTCCTTCTTGTCATTAAACTAGTCATACCCAGTTCCTGCAATCGTTCTTCGTATGTTTTAGCCTCCAGTCCCCTAATCATCACTACAAATCATGTAGTTTCGTTTACAAAATTCCAGAGGTTTACACTCATTTCACATATTTTCAAACAATTCTATGTCCAAATGTCTATGGAGATTCTCAGTCACCCAGGTCATAGTTGTCTTAAAGGTGCTTTTTTAAAAGGCCACTGGACTTGTTTGTCCAGTTTCAAAAGGCAAATCCGGTGGCCTGGTGAAAAAGCACCTTTTGACAACTCTATATCCAACTCTGTGAGTGAGAATCAAATACCTTTTTTTATGATCAACCCAAGCTATTTGTAAGGTGATTTTTTTTTCTCACTGGGAGTTTCTTTTTAAATATTATTTTATCTATCAGCAGCCAATGTTCTGTTCCTTGTTAATTTCAGCAGTTAACTTTTTGTTTAGGCGAATATAATGAATCCTTGAACAAGTAACTTGAAATCGGATTTACTAATATCTCAGCAGCGTGAACAATCTTGGCACGCTACTAATTGGTCTGCAATTGCTTGCAATAATACCCTTTTCTCCATCTTTTATTATTAAAAGAGTTTCACCCGTTGCCATCCATTCTTCAACTTTCCCGGTTTGCAATATTTCGTTAATTTGAGCAGCTAATCTTCCATGGAAAGTTGTCAGATGTTTAAGCTAAAATCCAAGCATTTCATTTTTATTATTTATTTTTTCTGGTACACTCCAGTTCTTAATCTTCTTTGCTCATTTCTTAATCATATCTAATTAAAAGAGCACAGCAGGGTTGATTAAATTTCTTTCAGGGATCTTTCCGAGCCTCTCCCCCCTTAATTTGCGGGTTCTCCTACTTGCTCTGTAGCTAGCCTCTCTGGCTACTGATCTGACCCAGCCTTAAACAGACTCATTGTCACCAGAAAAACTCCTCTTTATTAACCTCTTGTGAACTAATTGCATTCACCCACCAACAATAGTCCTTCAAGGAGTTAGCTGCAGTAACAGACCTTATCAGTTCCTTGTGATAATTGCCATGATTTCCCAGCTGAAAGGTTGCAAATTAAATTCTGTCAAGCAGTCAAACGCAATGAGCAAAATCTCCAGAAATACGAACGGTTGTCTCCTACGACAACCGCTCCCCTTTCCTTCTCTATATTCCCCAGCCAAGGAGAGGCCATTCAGTGTCCACATGTGCTTTGCTTCCCGAGTCAACTCCTTGTCCTCCGTTGTTCATCTCTCCTAACAACTCTGCGCATATATGCGTCTGGAACAGGCCTCAGCTGTTCTTCCTCCCACTTATCTCAGCCTCCAAAGGCAGCTGCCTCTCTGGTGGCTTTCTGGTACCTCTCTGGTGGCTTTCTGATGGGAAATGTTGGATGTCCTTGGCTCTATCTCTGACTCCAATGCAGAGCATTCATCAGGGACTTCCGCAGACTCCAGCACTGCTCCAAGTTCCTCCCCAACCTCCGCATCATCCGATTCGGCTCCCAACTCCACTGGCAGCTGGTGGGCCACAATACTATCTAGGAGGACTAACTGAGCCATGCAGTCCATTGATCAACTGATGCTCAGGAACCACAGCACCAGATGTGGTTCTTATTGACCCAAGCAATAACCAATCCAGTATTTTCTTTATCTGGGACTATACTTGTATCTGGCCTCTCAGTGAAGATGTCTTTGCTATGATTGAAACAGGCAGTAGCTAAACTATCACCTAGCACAGGGATGTGAAATTTGACTTCATTGAGGGCCGCATCAGGGTTGTGTTTGACCTCGGGGACCGAGGTGGGTGTGACCAGAGTGGGCATGGCCAGCTCGATGTCACTTGTGATGACCCAAATGCTCTGCCAGCAAAAACAGAAACCTGGGTTCCGTTTTCGGCTGCCAGGGCCTCTTGCAAACCTCTGCCAGCAAAAACGGAGCTCCGTTATAGAGCCATCAACAGTTGCCAGTTGATGGCTCTATAAGAACTCTCTTCTTCTCAAACCAACCAACTTCTTCTAAACCCCAAAGTAGAACACTGCAATTGAGGAAGATGATGTCCCACACTCAGGGGTGAAATCCAGCAGGTTCTGACAGGTTCTGGAGAACCAGTAGCGGAAATTATGAGTAGTTCGGAGAACCGGCAAATACCAACTCTGGTTGGTCCCAGAGTGGGGTGGGTGTGGGGATTTTGCAGTATCCTTCCCTCAGGAGTGGGGAGGGAATGGGGATTTTGCAGTATCCTTCCCCCAGGAGTGGGGGGGGGAAATGGGGATTTTGCAGTATCCTTCCCCTGCCATGGCCACCAAGCCACGCCCACCAAGCCACAGCACACCACACCCAACCCACGCCCACAGAACCCGTAGTAAAAAAAATTGGATTTCACCACTGCGCACACTATTCCTGGAGGAACCAGGTTTAATAGCAGTAACTGTGAGAAAGATCTTGGCGTCTTAGTGGACAACCAATTAAATATGAGCCAGACATGTGGGATGGCAGCCAAAAAAAACCAATGCAATCCTAAACTGCATTAACAGAGGGATACAATCAAGATCAAGTGAGGTACTAATACCACTCTATAAAGCCTTAGTAAGGCCACTGTCAGGGTTCCAAGTAACACCCCTAATGAAATAAGACCTAGAATACTGCATCCATTTTGGTCACCACACTATAAAAAGATGTTAAGACTCTAGAAAGAGTGCAGAGAAGAGCAACCAGGATGATGAGGGGACTGAAGGCTAAAATATCCGATGAATGGTTACAGGAGCTAATCTAGTGAAGAGAAGGACCAGGGGAGACAGGACAGCAGAGTTCTAATATTTGAGGGGATGACACAGAGAGGACGAAGGGGGTCAAGCTATTTTCCAAAGCACCTGAAAGCCAGACAAGGAATAATGGATGGAAACTGAACAAGGAGAGATTCAACCTAGAAATAAGGAGAAATTATTTCTGACAGTGAGAACAATCAACCAACAGAACAGAAGTTGCCTTCAGAAGTTGTGGGAGCTTCATCCCTGGAGGCTTTCAAGAAGAGACTGGACTGCCATCTGTCAGAAATGGTGTAGGGTCTCCTGCTTGGGTGGGGGGTTGGACTAGATGACCTCCAAGGTCCCTTCCAACTTTGTTAATTTGTATCTGTATCTATCTATTCAATTGTTGCTAACTTTCTAGACAGCCTCAGTGTCCTTCCACTTTTTACCCATCCATAATTTCAACTGTAAACATTTAGACATTGTGGTTTAAAGGAGGGAGGACCTCATCATTATTTCTCAAGAGGTTCTAGGCATGTTTTAGTGATCTTTTAAATATTGCGGTGGTACTGACAAATGATGTTTTTCAGGTCTCATTCCAACCTATCTTTTACAGCACAATTTGTACAGCACAAATACAGCACAAATAAGACTTGATGCCAAAGGCTGGGTCAAAATATGAAAAATATTAAGTTCCTGACAAAATAACATTTCGTTTTTGTCCTAGCCTTTCCTTGGCTTCCTCCAGATCTTGGAGTCTGCTCCTGACCTTATATGAACATCATGTGCTCTTTGTCAAACCCAACTGAGAACTTCTAGTGGCATGAACATCGGAAGAAAACATGTGTACTCAAACGGTGCCATGCACGTCCATCGGCCATCCTGTACAGCAAATATAAAAGGATAACCATTCACGGAAAGACTCTGTCCCTGTGGCTCAGGATAGGAGGTCGCATGCTCCTTAGATGTTCCTTATATACGGAGATTAGGAAAAAACTATACTCTGCCAATAACTGGTAGGTATCCTGGCCACTCCAACACTACCTATCCTCAGTGGTTGCTTAAGGATGAACAGTCCATAACTACAGCGCAAGTGGCTAGATTCTACGCAGCTGCATTGAGGATTCGTCGCAAACATGTGTCATCTTCACCATAGCGATGTTATATAACAATTTGTGGTAAACCCTTTGCAATGCTTAGTCATTTCCCTTTTACCGCTGAACCTACAATGGGCCACACAGTTTAGGGATTGCAGCTATCATATAGTCAGACCATGTATAATTGACACTGGATTTTATCATAGATTTTAGTTGTTATTTATTATTTTATACTAGAATTTTTAAGTGTATGTAAAGGTTCCCCTTGCACATATGGAAATGGGCCTCTTGGCTCAGCAGACTAAAAGCATTGTGATTAACACCAGCTGTCTGCAATTACTGTAAATTCGAATCTCACCAGGCTCAAGGTTGACTCAGCCTTCCATCCTTTCTAAGGTAGGTCAATTGAGGACCCAGTTTGTGGGGGCAATAAGCTGACTTTGTATACAATATACAAAAGTATGAAGGCTATTGCTTAACGCATTGTAAGCCGCCCTGAGTCTCCGGAGAAGGGCGGCATATAAATCAAACTAAAAAAATATATATGTGCTAGTCATTCCCAACTCTAGGGGGCCGTTTCAAAGCCAAAGAGCCAGCGCTGTCCGAAGACGTCTCCGTGGCCATGTGGCCGGCATGACTCAACGCCAAAGGCGCACGGAACGCTGTTACCATCCCACCAAAGGTGGTCCCTAGTTTTCTACTTGCATTTTTTACGTGCTTTTGAACTGCTAGGTTGGCAGAAGCTGGGACAAGTGACAGGAGCTCACCCTGTTACGCGGCACTAGGGATTCGAACCGCTGAACTGCCAACCTTTTGGTCGACAAGCTCAGCATTTTAGCCACTGAGCCACCATGTCCCTAAGTGTATATTTGTTCTGGTCTCTGGTCTAAGACTGTAATAATCAATTGTTGTTGTTGAATCTCAAGAAGAGAAGAGATATACCGAGGAGTGGGCTCTCCTTGGATATAAATGTCAGAACAAGCTGGATAATCAGCTCTTGTAGATGCTGTAGTAGTGGGTTGTTGCAATGGACAGAGGGGTGAACTAGATTATCTCCAAGACTTCTTCCAACAGTATATTCCCTGATTTATAAAATAAAATTAACACCCATATTCTATTTCTACAACTTCTGTACTAAGAAGGCAATATTCAAGTGGCAAAAAGGAGAGGAATTACTATCTACTAGCAAGTAATAAAGATAAGCAAGTAGTAGTAGTAACAGCAGTGGTAAGGTAATGCCTTCAGCCACATCCATTGGTGCGCACCAGTGATTTTTGAAAGTTGCTCTTTGGTGAATGATCATTGCATTTGGAAATGTGGATTTACAGGCGGGCGGCTGTTACGTATAAGTTGGGTTGACAAAATCAGAAATGAGGAGGTGATAAACCACCTGAGAAAGCCAAGGGAAATCATCAAAAACATCAAAAAGCGAAAGTTAGAATATTTCGGATCTGCGATGTGACACCCAGAAAAATACGGCATACTTGCAAGGAGAGAAGCAACTTAGAACTAAGGAGAAATTTCCTGACCGTGAGAACAATGAATCAGTGGAACGACTTGCCTCCAGAAGTTGTGAAAGTTCCAACTCTGGAAGTTTTTAAGAAGATGTTGGATAAACATTTGTCTGAAGTGGTGTTGAGTTTCCTGCCTAAGCAGGGGGTTGGACTAGAAGACCTCTAAGGTCCCTTCCAATACTGTTATTCTATTCTATTCTATTCTATTCTATTCTATTCTATTCTATTCTATTCTATTCTATTCCCATTCTTCTCCTCTCCTCTCCTCTCCTCTCCTCTCCTCTCCTCTCCTCTCCTCTCCTCTCCTCTCCTCTCCCCTCCCCTTCCCTTCCCTTCCCTTCCCTTCCCTTCCCTTCCCTTCCATTCCCATTCTTCTCTTCTCTTCTCTTCTCTTCCTCTTCTCTTCTCTTCTCTTCTTCTCTTCTCTTCTCTTCTTCTCTTCTCCTCTCCTCTCCTTCCTCTCCCTCTCCTCTCCTCTCCTCTCCTCTCCTCTCCTCTCCTCTCCCCTTCCTTCCCTTCCCTTCCCTTCTATTCCATTCCATTCCATTCCATTCCATTCGCATTCTTCTATTCTATTCTATTCTATTCTATTCTATTCTATTCTATTCTATTCTATTCTATTCTATTCTATTCTATTCTATTCTATTCTATTCTATTCTATTCTATTCCATTCCATTTCCATTCCATTCCATTCCATTCCATTTTATTTCCTATTCTAAATTCTTATTCTATTCTACTTCACTTAATCCTCCAGGGAACATTGAAGGCAAACAAGGTCCAAGCAGAAGAAGAACATTATGGCTTCAAATCTAAGGGACTGGTTTGGACAAAACTCAGCAGCACTTTTAACAGATTAACAGGTTAATAGAGTTGGAAGGAACATTGTAGGTCATCGCGTCCAACCCCCCAAGCAAGCAGGAGACCTTACATCAGTGATGGGTTTCAAAATTTTATATTGCTGGTTCTGTGGGTGTGGCTTGGTGGGCATGGCATGGCTTGGTGGTGTTGGCAGGGGAAGAATACTGTAAAATTGCCATTCCTTCCCGATCAGCTGGGACTCGGGAGGCAGAGAATAGATGGGGACTGGGCCAGTCAAAGGTGCCAATTACCAGTTCTCCGAATTACTCAAAATTTCCACCTGCTGGAACCCACATCTGCCTCTCCCTAGGATCGAACTCACAACCTCCTGATCGTGAGGCAAGAGCTCCACCTCTTTTCCTTTTCTCTTTTCACTTTTCACTTTCCACGCACTTTTTCTTGCAGCTGTTGATAAAAATAGGATCGCCAACGTCTCCGAGCATGGATATGGCACAAGAAGAAGAAGTAGAATGATCATTACCCAGAATTCATTGCAATGAATTCAGGCTGAGGAATTCTGGGAGTCTACTCAGGCGTTGGGAAAAAAAGAGAGGCAGTTAACTCTTTTATGCGCAGGTCCGTTTTCCTGCCAATTATCTCACCTGAGAAATGCAGCTTATTTTCTCTGGCAGGGATTATTTGCTCCAAATAATGATAGGATCAGTTTCTATGAAAACATAAGAACAGGCAGGAAATCATTTAATATATAAACTCTTCTTCCCACGCTGCAGTCATAATTGAAGTCCCGCGGAGGAATGTTGTAAAACAAGAGAAAGCAAGTCATAACAAAACCGAATAAAATAAGAAGCCAAACGCAATAGGGAATTAGGTGGCCCCACTTTAAATCATTTAAAACCTCAAAATATATATATATATTTGTTATTTCTTAATCTACAGGCATTTATAGGGCCGGAAAGTAATATTACTACTCCATCTGCATCTCACAAGCAAAGAACCATAAATTGCCATGCTGAAAACATAAACATGAACCATTTGTGTCAAAATGATTGCCAGCAAAATATCAAAGTATCATAAGAGGCAATTTCACATAAACAGCCGTTTACAAGCCTTCCCCATCTTGGGGGACCAGTGGTGAAATTCAGATATTTTTTTTACTACCGGTTCTGTGGGCGTGGCTTGGTGGGCGTGGTGTGGCTTGGTGGGTGTGGCTTGGTGGGCGTGGCAGGGGAAGGATACTGAAAAAATCTCCATTCCCTCCCCCACTCTGGGGGAAGGATACTGCAAAATCTCAGTCCTGGGGGAAGAATATTAGAAAAATCCCCATTCCCAACCCGCTCCAGGGAAGAATACTGAAAAATCCCCATTCCCACCCCACTCCAGGGAAGGATACTGCAATATCCCCATTCCCATCCCACTCCAGGGGAAGGATACTGCAAAATCCCCATTCCCTCCCCATTCCAGGGGAAGGATACTATAAAATCCCCACTCCCACCCTACTCCAGGGAAGGATACTACAAAATCCCCATTCCCTCCCCATTCCAGGGGAAAGATACTATAAAATCCCCATTCCCACCCTACTCCAGGGGAAGAATACTGAAAAATCCCCATTCCCACCCCCCACCCCACTCAGGGAGGGATACTGCAAAATCCCCATTCCTCCCCACTCCAGGGGAAGGATACTGCAAAATCCCCATTCCCTCCCCATTCCAGGGGAAAGATACTATAAAATCCCCATTCCCACCCTACTCCAGGGAAGAATACTGCAAAATCCCCATTCCCTCCCCATTCCAGGGGAAGATACTATAAAATCCCCATTCCCACCCTACTCCAGGGAAGGATACTGTAAAATCCCCATTCCCAACCCACTGCAGGGGAGGGATACTGCAAAATCCCCATTCCTCCCCACTCCAGGGAAGGATACTGTAAAATCCCCATTCCCAACCCACTGCAGGGGAGGGATACTGCAAAATCCCCATTCCCACCCCACTCCTGGGGGAAGGATATTGCAAAATCTCCATTCCCACCCGACTCTGGGCCAGCCAGAGGTGGTATTTGCCGGTTCTCCGAACTGCTCAAAATTTCACTACTGGTTCTCTAGAACCTATCAGAACCTGATCGATCCTACATGTTAGGCAGTTGAATTAACCTTCTGAGCCTGATCTGAAAGGCAAAAGGGAGCAGAATGCCTCCTCCCACATGTTGGGATAGACCAGTTGTCTCTATTGGAAAGTTTTCCCTTTCCTTTTCCTTTTTAAAGGGGGAAGAATAGAGTAATTCTAAGAAGTTAGAGAACAGGATTCTGGGAACTGAACCAGCTTCAACTGAGATAATTGAACCTGAATTATTGGTTCAGTTCCATGCCTTCAAACAATTTGATTTCTGCTCCTAAAAAATAAATAAAAACCTCTAATATCATGGAGAAATAATAGGCACCATCAATACTGGCTGGATATTTGGGAAGTTGGAGGCTTTATACAGCTGGGGAGCATTACACTGGGAAGAGTTAAAAGCTCTTTCAATTATCTACCTATAAACAGGTGCCTTTTTCATCCAGGCAGTCCATTCCTTTGTTAAAATGTCATTTCTGAGCTTTTCTGCAACTATTTAGGAGATCAGTCTAAGAAGCCCAGCACAGTGAGCTTTTAAAAGAAAAATTGCATAATCCCAAGGTGACTCTGTTTAATGATGAAGCCGTCTTGACAGGCAAGCGATGAGAAAGCCCTTTGCAAGGCCGTTTCTAATGAGTCTATTTCTGTGACCTGCTCTGAGAACATCTTTTTCCCCCCACGGTGATCAGTCATTTCTCTTTTAAGCAGCTGTTGATTTAGGATAATAAATGAAAGAGTCATTGTACAAGGCTAAAAGTTCTTGCAAAATTATATCTCCAGAACAATGAAAGGCAAACTGAAAACAGTGTGTGTGGTTTTTCTCTGAGACGGATGGAAGAGAGGGAGGGAGGCAGGGAGGGAGGAAGAGAGAGAGAGAGAGAGAGAGAGAGAGAGAGAGAGAGAGAGAGAGAGGGAGGGAGGGAGGGAGGGAGGGAGGGAGGGAGGGAGGGAGGGAGGGAGGGAGGGAGGAAGGAAGGAAGGAAGGAAGGAAGGAAGGAAGGAAGGAAGGAAGGAAGGAAGGAAGGAAGGAGAGAGAGAGAGAGAGAGAGAGAAGAGAAAGGGAGAGAGGAAGGAAAGAAGGAAGGAATCAAGGGACAGGAAGAAAGAGAGTGAGAGAGAAAGAAAGAGAGAGAGAAAGAGTGAGAAAGAGGGGTCAAGGGAAAGAAAGAAAGAAAGAAAGAAAGAAAGAAAGAAAGAAAGAAAGAAAGAAAGAAAGAGAAAAAAGAGAAAAAAGAAAGAGAGAGAGAGAAAGGGAGAGGGAGAGAGAGAGAAAGAAAGAGGAAGGAAAGAAGGAAGGAAGGAAGGAAGGAAGGAAGAAGGAAGGAAGGAAGGAAGGAAGGAAGGAAGGAGAGAGAGAGAGAGAGAGAAGAGAAAGGGAGAGAGGAAGGAAAGAAGGAAGGAATCAAGGGACAGGAAGAAAGAGAGTGAGAGAGAAAGAGAGAGTGAGAAAGAGGGGTCAAGGGAAAGAAAGAAAGAAAGAAAGAAAGAAAGAAAGAAAGAAAGAAAGAAAGAAAGAGAAAAAAGAGAAAAAAGAAAGAGAGAGAGAGAAAGGGAGAGGGAGAGAGAGAGAAAGAAAGAGGAAAGAAAGAAGGAAGGAAGGAAGGAAGGAAGGAAGGAAGGAAGGAAGGAAGGAAGGAAGGAAGGAAGGAAGGAAGGAAGGAAGGAAGGAGAGAGAGAGAGAGAAGAGAAAGGGAGAGAGGAAGGAAAGAAGGAAGGAATCAAGGGACAGGAAGAAAGAGAGTGAGAGAGAAAGAGAGAGTGAGAAAGAGGGGTCAAGGGAAAGAAAGAAAGAAAGAAAGAAAGAAAGAAAGAAAGAAAGAAAGAAAGAAAGAAAGAAAGAAAGAAAGAAAGAAAGAAAGAAAGAAAGAGAGAGAGAGAGGGAGAGGGAGGGAGAGAGGGAGGATGGATTTCTTGTATCAATAGTACAAACTCACAACATAAAAGAAATAAAAAACAAAGTAAGGAAAGAAGAACTTCTTGTGCAAGGAAAATAGCATCCACGAACCAATTTGCTGCAGCAATTAAAAGTATCAGGCTAGAAAATAAGAGTCTTTGAGTTTGGGCCTTCCTTCGGCCCCATGCCAGTCATGGCCTCTGAGTTAGAACTTCTAAGGAAGAAGAAATGATCGTTCTGAAAATGTGCCCAAGAAAACTCCATAGACTTGTCCCTAGAGTCATCAGAACATAATCCTTAAACACACACACACACACACACACAATCCAGGAATTTGCCCCTGAGCAAGACTTAACTGAAGAGTTAAGGAATCTTACTTTCCTAGCATTCTTCCTAAGGACTCAGATCAGATGATATCAAACCCTCCTTGAGCTGGCACAAAAGTATATTGGCATAACATTGGCCCATTCCTATCCTGCCCCAGTTAAGAAAGCCAGCAAATGTTGTGGTGCTTCTTTTATGTGTTTATAATGCCCTGGAGAGGCCACACTTGGAATCCTGCATTCAGTTTTGGTCACCACGATGTAAAAAAGATGTGGAGAATCTAGAAAGAGTGCAGAGAAGAGCAACAAGAGGCTAAAACATATAAAGAACGGTTGCAGGAACTGGGTATGTCTAGTTTAATGAAAAGAAGGACCAGGCAAGACATGATAGCAATGTTCCAGGATCTCAGGGGCTGCCCCAAAGAAGAAGGAGTCAAGCTATTCTCCAAAGCACTTGAAGGCAGGACAAGAAGCAATGGGTGGAAACCCATCAAGGAGAGAAGCAACTTAGAACTAAGGAGAAATTTCCTGACAGTGAGAACAATGAATCAGGGGAACAACTTGACTCCAGAAGTTGTGAATGCTCCAACACTGGAAGTTTTTAAGAAGATGTTGGATAACCATTTGTCTGAAGTGGGGTAGGGTTTCCTGCCTAAGCAGGGGGTTGGACTAGAAGATCTCCAAGGTCCCTTCCAACTATTCTATTCTATTCTATTCTATTCTATTCTATTCTATTCTATTCTATTCTATTCTATTCTATTCTTTCCTTTCCTTTCCTTTCCTTTCCTTTCCTTTCCTTTCCTTTCCTTTCCTTTCCTTTCTGTTATTCTGGTCTAGTCTAGCCTAATCCAGTCTAGTCTAGTCTATTATTTATACTAACTATTATTGGTGGCCAAGTTCTGACTTGGTTTTGCTGCCGGTGGGGAAAATAGCTACCTGTCACTCTCTGACTGGGATTGGGTAGGGCAAGGGTAGACAGTTGCGTACAAGTGTGGTTTTGATATTACCCAACTAGGAGATGGCAAATGCTATGGGGGGCATTGGGTAAAGCAGGAAGAAGCTCTCTGAGAGCAATTCTCACAACCTCCTCCTTGCCTGCTAGCTGTCAGTTCAGCTGTTTCTGAACAGGGGCTTACTCCCTTTCTTTTAAAAAAAAGAAGCAGACAGTAATTAGGTTCAGAAATAGCTCAGCTGACAGACCAAAAGTGTGAAGGAAGAGTGTGGGAAGGAAGGAAGATATCTCTGTGTTCTTCCACCCCTAGGCCTGTTTCCTATCAGCCAGCCTAGGAGATGGGGAACAGGATATAACCGTGATGGCAAACCTATGGTGTGCTTGCCACAGGTGATACATGGACCTATCTCTGTGGGCACGCGAGCCATTGGCCTAGGTCAGCTCCATCACGCATGCCTCCTGATGGCCAGCTGACTTTTGGGTCACTGGCATGCATGCGTGGGGATGGGGGGCGGCATGCCCCCCACACCCCATGGCCCGTTTTTGGTCCCAGGAGGCTTCAGGGAGGCCTGCTAAGCCCAAAATGGGGTGTGAGGGGAGCGGTGCCCCACCCTGTGGCCCGTTTTTGGTCCCAGGAGGCTTCAGGGAGGCCTGCTAAGCCCAAAATGGGATGTGAGGGGAGCGGTGCCCCACCCCGTGGCCCATTTCTGGTCCCAGGAAGCTTCAGGGAGGCCTGCTAAGCCCAAAATGGGGTGTGAGGGGAGCGGTGCCCCACCGCGTGGCCCGTTTTTGGTCCCAGAAGGCTTCAGGGAGGCCTGCTAAGCCCAAAATGGGGTGTGGGGAGGTGGTTTGGTGCCGTGGTTAAAACCAGGAAGTAATGACAACCGGGTGGGTGGGTGGAGCCTCACGTCGGGATCGCTATCAATTCTCCGAACCACCCGCCACGATCGCTACCGGATCAGGCGATCCGGTCCGAACTGGGAGCATTTCACCTGTGGTAATTGGCCTGTTTAGTATAATTTCAGCCATCCCTATGCCACCTGTGCTCACACTAGAAGGAAGTGGGCCCTGTACACCAAGGAGAATCTAACTGAGCATGTTGGAGAGAGACTGATCGAGCCAGGGGGAAGGAGTCAAACGGGGAATTAGCCTGGAATCCCTACATGGGTGCAAGAGGCAAAGTCTGACATTCCTTGAAGGCTGTTGAATCTTATCTAGTCTGACCTAGGTGTAAACTGTTGGTCTAAGAAAATGCCTCTGTAGCAATAAAACAGATCATTGAATTCTTTACGCGTAGATGTGATTGTTCACGCCAGACAGAACATGGTGGATTCCATAAAGAGGGATAGAAAATGCAACTCTCCCAAGAGAGTTATCCAGTAAGGGGGGGCCATAGCTGCTGCACCCTTGGGTGAATTAGTGGTATAAAAATTGCGAATTTGTTCACGCAATTTTAAAAAACCACAGTAAAACATGCAAAGCCCATTGAAAGAAGCAGAGAAAACCTGTAATGCAGCTAATGGTGACAGAAGTAGCAACAGAGCAACTAAGATGGAGACTAAACCCTATGAAGAATGCCTGCAGTAATTAAGGAGAGAAGTAACCTTGAATTAAGGAGAAGCTTCCTAGCGGTGAAGACAATTAACCAGTGGAACAACTTGCCTCCAGAAGTTGTAGGTGCTTCATCACCGGAGATATTTAAGAAGGGACTAGACAATATCACTGACCTATATCTGAAACGATATAGGTCAGTGATGGTTAACCTTTTGCAGACCGAGCGCTGCATTTGCGTGCATGCGTATCCAAACCCCCAAAATGCAATGTATGCATGGCCCGCGCATACGCCACGGCACCCTGCATGCACATGTTCCCCCGCATGCGCCCTCCCCCTCTCATGTGCACCCCCCCCCCCCGCATGTGCATGTGTGGCAGAGACCCAAAGACCAGCTGGCTGGCGAGAGGCGTGCAGGTATGAGCGGCGGAGCTGAACTGGGGCGACGCTTGTGTGCACACAGAGAGGGTGCTGCGTGATAGGTTTGCCATCACGGGTATAGATTTTCCTGCTTGAGCAGGGGGCTGGACTAGAAGACCTCCAAAGTCCCTTCCAGTTATTCTATTCTATTCTATTCTATTCTATTCTATTCTATTCTATTCTATTCTATTCTATTCTATTCTATTCTATTCTATTCTATTCTCTCTACTCTACTCTACTCTACTCTACTCTACTCTACTCTACTCTACTCTACTCTATATACTTTTATTTGTAGTCACAGACCAAAATACAAACATAATTACAAAAGAACATGGGGAAAGCAACATCACGAAGATGTTGGGAATCACAGCGGCTCTACTCTACTCTACTCTACTCTACTCTACTCTACTCTACTCTACTCTACTCTACTCTACTCTACTCTATTCTACTCTATTGTATTACTCTTACTTTATTCTACTCTACTCTAGTCTCCTCTACTTTACTCTCTACTCTACTCTACTCTACTCTACTCTACTCTATTCTATTCTATTCTTTCTATACTATTTTACTCTACTCTATTCTATTCTATTCTATTTTATTACTCTTACTTTATTCTACTCTACTCTAGTCTCCTCTACGCTATTCTATTCTATTCTTTCTATACTATTTTACTCTACTCTACTCTATTCTATTTTATTACTCTTACTTTATTCTACTCTCTCCTCTACTTTACTCCCTACTCTACTCTACTCTATTCTATTCTTTCTATTCTATTCTACTCTACTCTACTCTATTCTATTCTATTCTATTCTATTCTATTCTATTCTATTCTTTCTATTCTATACTACTCTACTCTACTCTATTCTATTTTATTACTCATACTTTATTCTACTCTACTCTATTCTATTTTATTACTCATACTTTATTCTACTCTACTCTAGTCTCCTCTACTTTACTCTCTATTCTATTCTATTCTATTCTATTCTATTCTATTCTATTCTATTCTATTCTATTCTATTCTATTCTATTCTAGATAGCTGGCAGAACACAGTTTAAACCGGTTTTCAGTTCTGCACAGGTAAAGAGCACGAAACCCACATTCTAAAAAGCAAGTCTACCATTCTTTGAAAAGTGTTCTAAACCCTCTATTATTGTTGTTATGGTTGATCTCATACTTATCCAGATGTTTAGATTTGTTCAATGATTGAGTCCTTCCCAAGGACCTGGGATAGGCAGGCGCTGTTGTTCTTTCAATTCTATTTTTAGCTTTGTTCTTATTTATGCTTTTATATTATGACATGCTCTTATTCTCCGACGCCCAGCACTTAGGATTGAGATGGGCGTCATAGAAATGTGATGAATGAATAAATAAATAAAATACCCTTAAAGATATCATTACAGGATAGATCAGGGGTGAAATCCAGCAGGTTCTGATGGGTTCTGGAGAACCGGTAGCAGAAATTTTAAGTAGTTTGGACAACCAGCAAATACCACCTCTGGCTGGTCCCAGAATGGGGTGGGAATGGAGATTTTGCAATATCCTTCACCCAAGGGGCGGGGAGGGAATGGGAATTTTTCAGCATCCTTCCCCTGCCATGCCCACCAAGCCACGCCCACAGAATCTGTAGGGAAAAAAATTGGATTTCACCCCTGGGATAGATGCTTTTGTATATTTGGGGTGGATATGCAATTTGTCCTCTATAGGTTGCTGATCCTGGTTGCTCAGCCAACAGCCCTGAGTTTATAGATTTACAGATTAACAGAGTTGGGACTTTATAGGTCCCAACTCTGTTAATCCAACCCCCCATCCAAACAGGAGACCCTACACCCATTCCTGACAGATGGCAGTCCGGTCTCTTCTTGGAAGCTTCCAGTGATGAAGCTGCCACAACTTCTGAAGGCAACTTCTGTTCCATGGGTTGATTGTTCTCATTGTCAGGAAATTCCTCCTTATTTCCAGCTTGAATCTCTCTTTGTTCAGTTTCCATCCATTGTTTTGCTGGGTTTGCTGGCGCTCCTAATAAAGGAATCTTTGTGTTAACTTCAGAGGATTTGTCGTGATTGGGGAGCTGAGTCATAACACAATGTTTCTCAACCTTGGGAACATCAATTCAACTCCCAGAATTCCCCATGTCCTCAACATGTCAATGTTGAGAGCCTGGATAGCTCAGCAGACTAAAAGCATTCTTATTAACACCAGCTGTCTGCAATTACTCTAAGCTCGAATCTCACCAGGCTCGAGGTTGACTCAGCCTTCCATCCTTTCTAAGGGAGGTAAAATGAGGACCCAGTTTGTGGGGGCAATAAGCTGACTTTGTATAAATATACAAAAGTATGAAGGCTGTTGCTTAACGCATTGTAAGCCGCCCTGAGTCTTTGGAGAAGGGCGGCATATAAATCAAACTTTTAAAAAAAAATGTTATCCCCAGATATTTTGATACAGCTTCATTAACTCACATGACAGAACCAAAATTAGAAGAGGGGGAAAAACCCACATGTCTTTGGGTACTTATCTGGTCCCCAATTTTCTGCTTCTGGAAGAATTTATTTCATCAAATTATATACACTGTACAATATGGGCCGCCCCAGCGTCAAAATGTTGGTTTTTTAAAAAAAAAACCCAAGACAATTTAATTCGGTGTACTCAGAGCAGAAATTAATTATGCTTAGACGACACACTTGTGTTAGCATGCTAGGTAGCATATCGTTGATTAACTGAACATGGTTTATTCAATTAGCCCAATTGTTCCAGTTTGTACGACATGCTGAATCTTAAAGAAGACGACACAGGCTCAATTTGCCCAGAGGGTCAGGCCAACCTCGCCCCTGGCTAACCTAGCCCCTCATCCACGAGACTTCCCATGCTCCACTCCCAGGAGGAACGTGTTTGGAAGGCTTCCGTGGGTCTTGCGGAGCGAGAAATCTCTGTGTACAGGGATTACCTCTGTCTTAACGTGTCTTCGAATCGGCTTAAGAATAATCTAGCTAATCGATTGAGCTAAGTCTCGGTTGGCAAGCAACCAAGGATATTATCATGTAAAAAAAAAAAAAAAAGGCTTGTCAAGTTAAGTTTTGGTCTTTGTTTTTAAGAGAGATCTGCTTGCCCAGATAAATATCCCCTCTGTTACAACCGATTACTCATCCGGCATTATGGAATCATTCGATAAACAAAAGCCGAGGACATTTCTCAAGCTCTGTAAGAGCGCAGCAAAAACTCAGGGACCTCTGACTCAAAGCCCAGCCTGGGTGTGACAAACTAGTCTAAGCCGCTTTCTGGCGGTTCTCAACCGCAACTGGAGCCTCGGAGAAAGGCTCCAGTAAACACAACGGATCCCTCCTCCACCCCCAGCTCTGATGAAAGACGAGGGCGGAGGAGCTTACGAAGCAGAACAAAAGCTGTTGCAGCATTCAAGCAAAGAGAAACAGCAGCTCGGGGAGAAGATTTAGGTGGCCAGGAAAACCCCGAGGAGCAGGGACTTCTCCTGCACATGGGCCCCGTCAAAAGAAAGGACATTAGGGCAAGCTCAGAGGAAATGCTGTGGAAAGAATTCCCCCTAAGTGTCAGCATTGTGTTGTGAATTTGGGCATCAATGGCTAAAACACTAGGGACACGGTGGCTCAGTGGCTAAGATGCTGAGCTTGTCGATCGAAAGGTTGGCAGTTCAGCGGTTCGAATCCCTAGTGCCGCGTAACAGGGTGAGCTCCTGTTATTTGTTGCAGCTTCTGCCAACCTAGCAGTTCGAAAGCACGTAAAAAATGCAAGTAGAAAAATAGGGACCACCTTTGGGGGGGGGAAGGTAACAGCGTTCCGTGAGCCTTTGATGTTTAGTCATGCTGGCCACATGACCATGGAGATGTCTTTGGACAGCGCTGGCTCTTCAGCTTTCAAATGGAGATGAGAGTTCCTAGAGTCAGGAACGACTAGCACATCTGTGCGGAGGGAACCTTCACCTTCATGGCTAAAACATATGAAGAACGGTTGCAGGAACTGGGTATGTCTAGCTTAATGAAAAGAAGGACTAGGGGAGACATGATAGCAATGTTCCAATTTCTCAGGGGCTGCCCCAAAGAAGAGGGAGTCAAGCTATTCTCCAAAGCACCTGAGGGCAGGAGACGAAGCGATGGGTGGAAACTAAACAAGGAGAGAAGCAACTTAGAACTAAGGAGAATTTTCCTGACAGTGAGAACAATTAATCAGTGGAACAACTTGCCTCCAGAAGTTGTGAATGCTCCAACACTGGACGTTTTTAAGAAGATGTTGGATAATAAATGATCTGAACGAGAACAATCAGTGACAAAATTCATGTTTCACTCTTGGCCCAGGACCAACATGACTGACTTCTCCGGAGCTGCAGACAGGAACATCTTTCCTTTCAATCTGGAGATGTCTGGGATGAGTGCCAGAGCTTTTGACATGCGGAATGGGCACTCGGTGAGCGATGGGCCCCAAATTCCCTTGATCTCATCCCTCACGCTTCACTTTTACTCCTCAGAAAAAGGACGTGATTAACGGAGCTTGTCCCTTTCTATCAATGACAAGCGCTTACTTGAGAAAGCCATGGAAAGTCCATGTTATAAATCCTGTAATTAAATATTACGTTACAGCTTAATCTGTTGACTTGCGGGAGAGAAGTCCATGGGGTGTTCCGTGAAGTGATATAAGGGTATAAGGATCGATCATTTAGTCAGGCCAAGGGGAATCAAAGGCCAACTGTCTTCACAAAATCTTCTCCTAGAGTAGAAAAGGAAAGGAAAAAAGAAAAGGAAAAGAGCAGGACTCTCAGTTGGCCAAATTAGAGTTGGCCCTCAGGAAGGAAGGAGCATTTTAGCTGGGCCAGGCATTGGGAAACAATTTGGACCCTTCAAGGAATGAAGAGTGGAAAAATTAGGCTAAGCTACGTAACCCGGGGTTAAGTGCTGGGATTCAGCTGGTTCGGGTCGGGTCAGGCAAATCAGTTGTTAAAATTGCTAGCTGGGCCTGCCCCTCCCCACTCCGCCCCTTTCAGGAGTCCCCACATGCCCCGTTTTGTCTCCTAGGTAAGTGCAGGGAGGCCTACCCCGAAAATAAGACCTCCCCTGATAATAACCCCAATCAAGCTTTTGAGCGCATGTGCTAAAATAAGAGTCCCCCGAAAATAAGCCCTCCCCGAAAATATTTAAACGCAGAGCTGGAAATCAGGTAAGACGGCAAGAGGAGCCCCATCTTGCTCCTTGCATCCCAAAATAACAAGACCTCCCCAAAAATAAGGCCAAGCGCTTATTTCAGGGTTCAAAAAAATATAAGACAGGGTCTTATTTTCAGGGAAACATGGTACTAGGCCCAAAATGGGGTGCAGGGGTGTGGCATCCCCCCCCCAGGAGGGTGCAGGAGGCCGAGTGCTGTCTGTCACACCCTCTGGCCACGCCCACCATGGCCACACCCACCCAGCCGGTCATTAGGGCAGAGAACCGGTTGTTAAATTATTCGAACCCCACCACTGTCAGATTTACTTTCGACAGGTAGTCCTCAAATAACGACCGTAACTGAGCCCAAAATTTATGTTACTGAGCAAGACATTGATTGAGTTTTGCTCCATTTTAGGACCTTTCTTGTTCCAGTCGTTAAGTGAATCCCTGCAGGTGTTCCATTAGTCACACAGCTGTTAAGTGAATTTGGCTTCCCCGTCGACTTTGCCAGACAGGAGCTCTCAAAGGGCGATCACGTGACATGACCCCAGGAGAGTGCAAAAGTCATAAATATGAGTCAGTGGCCAAGCGTTTGAATTTTGATCGTGTGAGCAAGGGGATGCCGCAACCGTCATAAGTGTGAAAAACGGTCATAAGTCACTTTTTTTCAGTGCCCCTGTAACTTTGAGGACTACCTATAGATGCATATTTATGCCTATGAATTTAGAGGACAGATTGAATTCTGCACTCAACTTGGCCTGCCCCAGTATTGAAATAACAGCAACAGCAAATGAATACAAATGTTTTCAGAAAACTATGCTAGACTTAGAATAGAATAACAGAGTTGGAAGGGACCTTGGAGGTCTTCTAGTCCAACCCCCTGTTTAGGCAGGAAACCCTACACCACTTCAAACAAATCTCCAATCTCTTCTTAAAAACTTCCAGTGTTGGAGCATTCACAACTTCTGGAGGCAAGCTGTTCCACTGATTAACGGTTCTCACTGTCAGGAAATTTCTCCTTAATTCTAAGTTGCTTCTCTCCTTGATGAGTTTCCACCCATTGCTTCTTGTCCTGCCTTCAGGTGCTTTGAAGAATAGTTGACTCCCTCTTCTTTGGGGCAGCCCCTGAGAGATTGGAAGACTGCTATCATATCTCCCTTAGTCCTTCTTTTCATTAAACTAGACATACCCAGTTCCAGCAACCGTTCTTCATATATAAATTTAATTAAATAAATAAATAAATATGTTTTAGCCTCCAGTGTCCTAATCCTCTTTGTTGCTCTTCTCTGCACTCTTTCTAGAGTCTCCACATCTTTTTTACATCGTGGTGACCAAAACTGGAGGCAGTATTCCAAGTGTGTCCTTATGGTATTAACACTTCATGTGATCTTGATTCTATCCCTCAGTTTATGCAGCCTAGAACTGTGTTAGCTTTTTTGGCAGCTGCTGCACACGGCTGGCTCCTATTTAAATGGTGGTCCACTAGGACTCCAAGATCCCTCTCACACTTGACATGGATTTTTTTTTTTTTTTTTTTTTGCATACAATATATGGAAAATAAACCCATGTAGTGGATGCATCTTTCCCAAATAAACAGTTATTTGCAGTTTTGAGATGCTGTTGGTTGGAGTCTGTCTGGGCTGTGAGTTAGGATTACCAGAAGGAGAGTCACAAAAGGAGGCAATTTTCTCCTTTCTTTTCTAATATCCTCCGTAGAGCAAGCATGGTCTTAAAAATCAGACATTGCCTGCCCTTTGGAGTTGTCTACCGGCTGTCTCTCCCTGAGCATCTTTTCTCCACGTGCAAAGCTCCCTTAATAAGTGCTCACCACAAGTTAATAAGATCAACTCTGACCTTGGCTAGCCTCCCAAGGTTTCTGCTAGGCTCCTGTGTGAAATGGGCCAGACCTTAATCTTACTCACGCTGAAGGCTAGAGCTCTGCTGTTGAAAAGTCAGATTTTCTGGTAGTCAAAAAAAAGGGATTTTCATATATATTTAGGCCTAAATACCTTTCTTTCTTTCTTTCTTTCTTTCTTTCTTTCTTTCTTTCTTTCTTTCTTTCTTTCTTTCTCCTTCTTCCTTCCTTCCTTCCTTCCTTTCTTTTCCTTCCTTCCTTCCTTCCTTCCACTCTTGGTGTTTATCTTTCTTTCTTAATTTCTTTCTCTTTCTCTCTCTCTCTTTCTTTTCCTTCCTTCCTTCTTCTCTTTCTTGGTGTCTCCCTTTTTCTTTCTTTCTTAATTTCTTTCTTTCTCTTTCTCTCTCTGTCTTTTTTTCCTTTCTTCCTTCCTCTCTTTCTTGGTGTCTCTTTCTTTCTTTCTTTCTTTCTTTCTTTCTTTCTTTCTTTCTTTCTTTCTTTCTTTCTTTCTTTCTCTTTCTCTTCCTTTCTTTTCCTTCCTTCCTCTCTTTCTTGGTGCCTCTCTTTTTCCCTTCCTTCCTTCTTTCTTTCTTTCTTTCCCTTCCTTCCTTCTCTTTCTTTGTATCTCTCTTTTTCCTTCCTTCCTTCCTTCCTTCCTTCCTTCCTTCCTTCCTTCCTTCCTTCCTTCCTTCCTTCCTTCCTTTATTTCTCTCTGTCACTAATTTTGTTATGGGTGCCCCGAAAGTGAATCTATTCCCGCGTTCTCCTTCTCTCCCCCTTCCCCCTTTGTCCTCCTTTCCAAAAGTCCATGTCCTGCTCAGATATCTGATAACCTTCGCTGCCACAAATTTCATAGATCCATAAAAGGGCCATTTTCCAATCTGGGTGGAGAAACTCTGAGCCTGGCCTGTTTGAATAGAAGGAGAGGAAAAAACATCTAGCTGTCAAATGTTCTTCCAAGAGTAATGAACTGCTGTTGGTACCAAGGAAGTGAATTATAGGTTGCTGTTGTCCTTCAACCTACTTGTCTTTGCTCTTCTGTAGCTGATGGCTGTTTTCCAGTAACAGGTTTCCCCCTAAATAGCTGATTATCACTGTTCTCAAAAGAACTGAGTCAGGGCTGTTATTTATAGTAAGGAGGAGTTTCTCAACAGATTAGCCAACCCGGCCTATCTAAATGGCAGGCGAGGATTTTACAACCTAATTACGTGTTATTGTATTTGGTAAAGCAGAGCCAAGCAACCAGCTCTGACTTGTCCCCTTCTTTCTGTTTTATCACGCTGGGTTTTCCAAATGCCCCTTTAGCACCATAATATCTGTGCTGAATTTTTCTCAAGAACTCTTTGTCGAGGGAGCAGACTTTCCTTTTCCTTTCTGGATGGGGTTTAAATCCATCCGGAAATATGTATCCAACTCATCTAGGTTTTGCTTCTAGGAAAAAATTGTGCAGGGTTTTTGGGGGGGGGGTCCTTCTGTTCTTTTAAAGGACTCGCTTTCTTTCTTTGCTTTTTTTTCCCCAATAAAATTATTTTATACACAAACAAACGCACAATACATAATCAATTGTTCAGTGAATCATTTAGGTGTTTCTTCAGTGGCTTATTCTTATTCTTATTACTCCTCCTATCTTCATCCGTTCTTGGTATTTTCCATTCCTTTGTTACAACATTCTCCCCACAATTTAATTATTATAACATTCTCTTGTTTACTATTAATATATTTATCTATATCTCTTCTCTAACCAATGGTAAAATTGTCTCCCTATCTTAAAATATTTTGTATCCTCTCTTTCTTTAATTATCAAAGTCAAATCTATTCATTTCTGCACAGTCTAAAATTTTCTTGATTGCTTCCCCTTCTGAAGGGACCCGCTTTCCTCGGACGGACGAAAGAAAATGGAACTTTTAATTCTTCGTTTCCATTGTTAGCCGAGAATGGCTGGCAGAATCGTTTTAAAAATTCATGCACGGCGCAGAAAATGAGGACAAAGGAAAATCTCTTCTTCGTTCACAATGAGAAATGCGGTTCACGGAGTGAAATGCAGCAGGTTGCAGGATTGTTAAAAGGAAAGGCTTCTCTACGGGTCATTTTGTCTCTTCACCCCACTCCGAATCTCTTGGCTATCCCCCATTTCTTTTAAAAACAAGAATTGCAATAAAAGTCCTACGGATATAATATTCACCTCTCCCTTAGTGTGGAATGTCCTGTTTTTGCATTGGATTATTACCTGTCTAATGGGACGCGGTGGCTCACTGGCTAAGATGCTGAGCTTGTCGATCAGAAGATCGGCAGTTCAGCGGTTCGAATCCCTAGCATTGCGAAACGGGGTGAGCTCCCGTTACTTGTCCCAGCTTCTGCCAACCTAGCAGTTCGAAAGCATGTAAAAAAAGATGCAAGTAGAAAAAAGAGCGACCATCTTCGGTGGGAAGGGAACAGCGTTCCGTGTGCCTTTGGCGTTGAGTCATGCCGGCCACATGACCACGGAGATGTCTTCGGACAGCGCTGGCTCTTCGGCTTTGAAACAGAGATGAGCATCGCCACCTAGAGTCGGGAACGACTAGCACATATGTGCGAGGGGAACCTTTACCTATTACCTTTCTAGAGGAACTTCCATCTCTGCCCCCTTACACACGTAGATAAATATAGATAAAAGTAAGGTTTTACACTTAGGCAAGAAAAACCAATTGTACAAGTACAAACTAGGTGAAACGTGGCTGAATGCCAGTAACTGTGAGGGGGGTCTTAGAGTCCATCACTTAAATATGAGCCAACAGTGTGCAGTGGCAGCCAAAAGAGCCAATGAAATGCATTCATAGAGGGATAGAATCAAGATTACATGAAGTTCTCGTATCGCTTTTCAAAGCCTTAGTTAGTAAAGCCATACTTGGAATATTGCATTCAGTTTTGGTCACCACGATGTGAAAAAGATATGGAGACTCTAGAAAGAGTGCAGAAAAGAACAATAAAGATGATTAGGGGACTGGAGGCTAAAACATATGAAGAACGGTTACAGGAAACCGAGTATGTCTAGTTTAATGAAAAGAAGGACTAGGGGAGACATGATAGCCGTGTTCCAATATCTCAGGGGCTGCCCCAAAGAAGAGGGAATCAAGCTATTCTCCAAAGCACCTGAAGGCAGGACAAGAAGCAATGGGTGGAAACTAATCCAGGAGAGAAGCAACTGAGAACTAAGGAGAAATTTCCCGACTGTTAGAACAATTAATTAGTGGAACAACTTGCCTCAGAAGTTGTGAATGCTCCAACACTGGAAGAGTCCAGGCAGCTATTTGTCTGAAATGGTATAGGGTCTCATACACCATTTCTGACAGATGACAGTTCAGTCTCTTCTTGAAAGCCTCCAGTGATAAAGCTCCCACAACTTCTGAGGGCAACTTCCCTTCCACAGGTTGATGGTTCTCACTGTCAGAAAATTTCTCCTTATTTCCAGGTTGAATTTCTCCTTGATCAGTTTCCATCTATTATTCCTTGTCTGGCCTTCTGGTGCCTTGGAAAATAGCTTGGAAATAGCATTGTAATTTAACTCCAGCTGTCTGCAATTAGTCAGTTCGAATCTCACCAGGCTCAAGGTTGACTCAGCCTTCCATTCTTTCTAAGGTAGGTAAATTGAGGACCCAGTAAACTTTTGTAAAATATACAAAAGGATGAAGGCTATTGCTTAATGCATTGTAAGCTGCCCTGAGTCTCCGGAGAAGGGTGGCATATAAATCAAATTTTTTTTAAAAAAAGGATACTGCAAAATCCCCATTCCCGCCCCACTCCTGGGGGAAGGATATTGCAAAATCCCTATTCCCACCCCACTCCTGGGGGACAGATATTGCAAAATCTCTATTCTTACCCCACTCTGGGGCCAGCCAGAGGGTGGTATTTGCCAGTTCTCTGAACTACTCAAAATTTCCGCTACCAGTTCTCCAGAACCTGTCAGAACCTGCTGGATTTCACACCTGGTGTCTTTATATTATACGAAATAGATCAATTGCTTTACAAATGTTTTGAGTTACTGCAGCCAGAGAAGTAAGCAGGGTTTTAATTTGATTCCTTGGGCTCTTAATGCCAAACCTCTGTTTCTAAGCATTGCCTCAGTCAGATCTTGGAATATGCATCATTTCTACCATTAAGGCAGAAAAATTACGCATTCTGGACTTCAGCCCCAGGTTAATCCGTTAAGCTCATTCAAAGCAGGATCAGATCACTCGATACCCATAGAACATGCCCAGTTTAGGAAAAACATAGGTGTAGTCTGTCTGATTGGAATTTGCATTGCAAAGGCACCAGAGGAAGAGGAAATGATTTGGCTGATTTTCTTCCCTGGTTCCTTTCAAAAAGCAACTTGTTTTTCTGCTTATATCTTTGTCCAAAAAAACAAAAAATGTGCTACTATCAGGAGTCCAGTTGTCTGCCATTCCCTCTCTTTTAATGTGAATTTAAAAATCAGGGCACTGTCCCTATTTGACGATGGAATCGGAGTGGATTATGGAGCACGAATAGGTGACCTGCCTTTAGATGTTTTGGATTCCAACTTCCATCAGGCAGATACAGTTTAACAGAGTTGGGAGGGACCTTGTAGGTCATTTAGTCCAACCCCACACCTAAGCAGGAGACGCTACACCATTTCTGACAGATAGCAGTATGTCTCTTCTTGAAAGCTTCCAGGGATGAAGCTCCCACAACTTCTGGAGGCAACTTCTATTCCATGGGTGGATTGTTCTCACTGTCAGGAAATTCCTCCTTATTTCCAGGTTGAATCTCTCCTTGATCAGTTTCCATCCATTATTCCTTGTCTGGCCTTTGAGTACTTTGGAAAATAGCTTGACCCCCTTCCTCTCTGTGGCAGCCCCTCAAATATTGGAAGATGCTATCCTGTCTCCCCTGGTCCTTCTCTTCACTAGACTAGCCATGCCCAGTTCCTGCAATCGTTCATCGTATGTTTTATCCTCCAGTTCCCCTCCAGTCATCTTGGTTGCTGTCCTCTTCACAGCCAATAGTAAGAGACTGTGGGAGATTGACATGCAAAGATGCATGTTTTATTTTAAAAAGAAAATTCTAAAATTGCATTACAACTGCAAGAACACGGTAACTTCAATCACAGCAAGCAAGAAGAAATTCAGGGAGTATCTAGTTCTTGGAGTATCTCTGCTACAAACTGCTTAATTAGATATATATTTTTGATGCCTGTATATACACATATGCTGATTAAGCAGAATCGGAGTTAATATGAACAATTCCTATAAATCTCAAGAGTAGGCTTTTATGGATGAATTGGACAAGTTTGATTCACACATGACTATCTCTAGATCAGGGGTCTCCAACCTTGGTAACTTTAAGACTTGTGGAGTTCAACTCCCAGAGAGCCAGCAAGGTTGGAGACCCCTGCTGTAGATAACCTCAGAACCGATTCCTTTTATTCTCCGATCTCCTCTTCTCAAAGAAGTGCTGGAAATGTCATCAGACCCCAGGATCTTATTACCATATGTGGTGGACATGCATAGAAGCAAGGAGATTTTGGACTAAGATACACATATGGTTGGAAAAAATGACAAAGAGACAAATTGACTTAAAACCAGAGATATTTTTATTAGGGATCTTACCAGAGACATTCAATAAAGAATTGCAATATTTAATTGTGAATATCTTAACAGCAGCTAGAATTGTATTTGCAAAAAATTGAAAAGGAGAGAAGAAAATTGCTGATGATGAAATTATTAAAAAAATATTGGACTGTGCTGAAATGAGTAGATTGACATTTGAAATAAGAGAACAGGAAGATAAATAATATTATTTGATATGGGAGTTATTTTACCAATGGGTAGATAATAAAGAATGGAGATGAAGCATTATATGTGAAATGAAATTTGGATAAAATGTGTAAACATTTGTTTTTAGTTAGATGAAAGAATACTTGTCACAATCGAAATTTTGAAAATGTTGAGAGCACAAAACGATTTTAACCGACCGAATCACTGTCTGTAAGCATATGGAAATATGATGTTTTTTATGTTGTTTTTGTTTAAAAATAAAAAACTTTTTTTAAAAAAGGAACCGATTCTGTTCTTCCAAATATCCTATGGCTCAGCCCTATAACAATTCATTTTGCAGAAAGTTGTGACTTTGAAGAAGTTCTAGATTTATCACCAAAGTAACTTCTGGATCTATTAGGACCATTCATTTTTTCAGAATTCTAGCTGACAATTCCAGGAGTTCAGATCACAAAACATATGGTGGCTACCAGATTGGGCAAGAATAAAGTCCTGGAAAGTTCTCCTTCTCCTTCTATAATGAATGGGGAAAGTGTGAGTCAAATTTTAAACCAATGAAGCCATTTTCTCCAATTCCAGAGATAACCAGACAGGAAATGAATACAGATTAGCAGTGTAAATATACTTGTTTATTCTCTAAACAGAATAAAGCAAGGAGTTGCATCAAAATTCTGGACTTCAGGCTGAACTAAAAAGCTCTTTCCATGACGTTGAGTGACACGGAACTGACTCACGGGAACGGTCCTCAAATCAGTTTTCGGGAAGTGTGCTTTTATAAGTCAGGCAGGCCAAAGGGAATGCAGATGCCAGCTCAGGAATCAGAGAAAAGATTATTCACCATGTTTCCATAGAAGCCATATCAAAAAGATTTGAGAAAGTAGATGAGGAACTGTCAAATCCACGTTCTACAGCCGGGATGGCGAATCTATGGCTCACTTGCCACAGCTGGCACGGAGAGCCCTCTTGGCGGGCATACCAGCCATCATCCAGCTCAGCTCCAACACACATCTGTGCCTCCCACCGGCCAGCTGATTTTCAGGATGCATGGGGGCACGGCACATGCAGAAGACGTGCGCATATGCACAGGGGACCTGTGAACGCATGTGGGGGGGCACGCATGTGAGGGGCAGGATGGGGCAGGCCTGTTTTGGGGCCCAGGAGGCTGCAGGGGGGGCTGCTAGGCCCAAAATGGGGGGCAGAGAGGTGCTGTACTCCCCCCACGGCCCGTGTTTGGTTCCAGGAGGCTGCAGGGAGGCCTGCTAAGCCCAAAATGGGGAGCAGGAGAGTCATGCACACATGCGCAGGGGGTGCAATGCATTATGGGTCCCAGTACTCATGCACACACTTTTGGCACACGACGAGAAAAGGGTTAGCCATCACCGTTCTACAGCATATTGCTTGCTATTATACGCTTGACCGTAATAACGTAACGGTAGCTCTGCTGATTCGAGTCGAGTTCCATTTTGGCACTTTGTCTCTTGCAGGGGCCAACCCGATGTTTCCCAGAGAATCTGGGATGCTTAGAAGCAGGAAATAAACGTGTTTTCTGAACATGATCCCCTGTGACTGGAATTTAGAAACATGAATCCCTGGGTGGTCAAGATAGATCTGTTTATGAATATATTTAATCTCCTTCTCCAGCCTTTCGGTTGAGATGCGAGCATCAGGTCAGGACAATGATGGGTTCCCCAGGTTAATTGTGTGTTGTGGGGAGATGTGCTTATTTTGTCTGCTTCATTGGATGAACCCCAGTCGAGGGGAGGGGAGGGTAGGGGAGGGGAGGGGAGGGGAGGGGAGGGGAGAGGAGAGGAGAGGAGAGGAGAGGAGAGGAGAGAAGAGAAGAGAAGAGAAGAGAAGAGAAGAGAAGAGAAGAGAAGAGAAGAGAAGAGAAGAGAAGAGAAGAGAAGAGAAGAGAAGAGAAGAGACTCATCTTCAAAGAAAAACCAGAAAGGAGGAAAAGGCAGGATGACATTTGGAATATTGCATCCAGTTTTGGTCACCACGATGTAAAAAAGATGTGGAGGCTCTCGAAAGAGTGCAGAGAAGAGCAACAAAGATGATTCGGGGACTGGAGGCTAAAACATATGAAGAACGGTTTCAGGAACTGGGCATGTCCAGTTTAATGAAAAGAAGGACCAGGGGAGACAGGATAGCAGTGTTCCAATATCTCAGGGGCTGCCCCAACGAAGAGGGAGTCAAGCTATTCTCCAAAGCACCTGAGGGCAGGACAAGAAGCAAGGGGTGGAAACTAATCAAGGAGAGAAGCAACTTAGAACTAAGGAGAAATTTCCTGACAGTGAGAACAATTAATCCGTGGAACGACTTGCCTCCAGAAGTTGTGAATGCTCCAACATGGGAAGTTTTTAAGAAGATGTTGGATAACCATTTGTCTGAAGTGGTGTAGGGTTTCCTGCCTAAGCAAGGGGTTGGACTAGAAGACCTCCAAGGTCCCTTCCAACTCTGTTATTCTAAACAACTTTCTAAAACTTCTCTTGGAAGAAATAAATTACTGCAGATTCGACTCAGAATGGACTTGGAAAATACTAACAATAATTTATTGTAAGCAGATCTGGGAAAATGTTGTCCATGGCTAGCAGAGAAAGAGCTACAAATAATACAACCTCAAGTCTGTTTTTGTGGTCTTTTTACAAAAGGGTTATAAAAGTATATAGGCAGCAGAATTATTTTACACTCTGCACCTTTGCAAGCACCATGAATAGAAGGCATTGTTCTCCCCCAGAGCTGATTTAATGTCTGCTTGTCAGACTGAGTGACCAGAACTGTCCGTATCTCATTGTTAACTGGCCATTATCTCCAAGTAATAAGGTGCACAGAAATGCTGCCAAAGTAATTGAAATGTAAGGGTGGGTGCAGAAAGGAAGAAGAAATCCATTGTTTACTTCTCTTCTGCGCTGGGTGTAAGGCAAGGTTGAAAACTCATTTTTCACTGCAGTGTCTCAAAGCCCAGCCATAACTTTGAAATCAGTAAGAGAAAAAGTATCCTTCCTTTCCTTTCCTTTTCCTTTCCTTTCCTTTCCTTTCTTTTTTCCTCTCCTCTCCTCACCTCCCTTTCCTTTCCTTTCCTTTCCTCCCTCTTTTCTTCCTTTTCTTCCTTTCCTTTCTTTTCCTTTCATCTCTCTTTTCTTCCTTTCCTTTCCTTCCGCTTTTCTTCTTTTTCTTTCCTCCCTCTTTTCTTCCTTTCCTTCCTCTTTTCTTCCTTTCCTTCCTTTTCTTTTCCTTTCCTCCCTCTTTTCTTCCTTTCCTTTCTCTTTTCTTCCTTCCCTTTCCTTTCCTTCCTCTTTTCTTCCTTTCTTTTCCTTTCCTTTCCTTCTTCTTCCTTCCTTTCCTTTCTTTTCCTTTCATCCCTCTTTTCTTCCTTTCCTTCCTCTTTCTTCCTTTCCTTTCCTTTCCTCCCTCTTTTCTTCCTTTTCTTTCCTTCCTCTCCTTTCCTTCCTTTTCCTTTCCTTTCCTTTCCTTCTCTTCCCTTCCTTCTTTCCTATTGGAACTTAATTTAACCTTACTTCCATTTGATTTATCCTTACTTCCACTCCTGATTTAAAAATTTTCGAAAGGGCTTCATGGATTGCAATAATCCTTGAGAACACCACAACTCCCATAGCAAACTGCACCTTTCTCTCTGCAGTCTATTTCCAGAAAGTACCACATGATAACAGAGGCAAACTAAGCAGGGAGACATGTCCAAGTGCTTGCAAAATGAAGGGGAGAGATTATGTTCCCAAAAGTGAAAAGATTTGAAAAGAATTAGGCATTAAGAACACAGGACCAGTTTTTACAGCTGGTTCTGTATCCAATGGTGTGGTTCATGCAGTGTGCCAACTATGATTTACTTAAGCATAGTTTATTGGATAAGCCATAGTGGGATAAATTTGTAGAAAACACTATGCCTTAAACCACGGTTTGTATAACACAATTGCTGGGATTACACAACACGTTACTATAAACCAAAGCCAAAGAACTCACATAGTGGGTTAGGAAGGCACGCGGTGGCTCAGTGGCTAAGGCGCTGAGCTTGTTGATCGAAAAGTCGGCAGTTCAGCGGTTCGAATCCCTAGTGCTGCATAACGGGATGAACTCCCGTGACTTATCCCAGCTTCTGCCAACCTAGCAGTTTAAAAGCACACAAAAAATGCAAGTAGAAAAAATAGGGACCACCTTTGGTGGGAAGGGAACAGCGTTCTGTGCGCCTTTGGCGTTGAGTCATGCCAGCCACATAACCACGGAGATGTCTTTGGACAGCGCTGGCTCTTCGGCTTTGAAACGGAGATGAGCACCATCCCCTAGAGCTGGGAATGACTAGCACATATGTGAGAGGGGAACCTTTACCTTTACATAGAAAGCAGATAAGCCACTCATTTCTTCCCATTATTGGGAAATGCAAGCTCACTTTGATCTGGGATGAATTCTTGGCTAATCATGAACTTTTAATTCTTAGTCATGTTACTTCAATTCTGGGACAACGGTTCAATTCAGTTCCACTGATCAGTTCAGTTCAATTGTCAGGAAACCCTCAAACCCACTCTAAGTAGAGCATGGTTCATTAATCCTTGGAAACTGAGGCCATGTTAATCCACTTCACTTCCTGCCTGAAAACCACCTCCCCCTGGCCTTCTGTGTGTGAGAGACAGAGAGAGACACACACAGAGAGAGACAGAGACACAAAGAGAGACAGAGAGAGAGACAGAGAAACAGAGAGAGAGACAGAGAGACAGAGACAGCGAGACACACAGAGAGACAGAGACCCAGAGAGACAGAGAGACACAGAGACACAGAGAGACAGAGACAGAGACACACACACATACAGAGAGAGAGAGAGGCACAGAGACAGAGACACAGAGACAGAGACACAGAGACACACAGAGAGACAGAGAAACAGAGACAGCGAGACACACAGAGAGACAGAGACCCAGAGATACAGAGAGACACAGAGAGACAGAGACAGACACCCACACACACACACACACACACACACACACACACACACACAGAGGGAGAGGCACAGAGACAAAGACACAGAGACAGAGACACAGAGACAGAAATAGAGAGACACACAGAGAGACAGAGAGACAGAGGCAGAGACACAGAGAGAGAGAGAGAGACACAGAGAGAGAGAGAGACAGAGAGACACACACAGAGAGAGACAGAGAGACACAGAGAGAGAGAGACAGAGAGAGAGACTGAGTGTTGGCACTATGACACTCTGGGCAATAAAACTGGGCTCTTCTGTACGTCACAGAGCTGCCTTCAGACATGAGGTCTGCCATGAACCCCATAAAACCAAGCTGTAAACTTCAATAGGACTTCTATTTTATTTTTAAGATGCACTAAATTGCTGCATGCAAAAACATTGTTGACTTGGAAACAGTGCCTCTCTTTGATTCTAGATTGGTTTGTTTTTGCTGCCCTTCATCCAACATCCTTCTTCAAGGTTCCCGAGTCCTTCGGGTGAATTTATTTATGGAATGACATCTAGGGAGGTTGAATTAGCTGTAGCCGGCATCCATTAATCTCACATAGCCTTCCCAAAAATGGGGCAATCCATAGCTTGGAAGAAGCACCTGACACTAGCAATGTTTCTGTCTTAAGAGTAGTTCAACGACGGTGATGGGTATTAGAAAGCTGCTTTAGACGAATATCCCTGTAATCTTGCTATCTCAAGCAAGCAAATAAGGAATTGATCTGTCTAAATGAAGACTATGAACTGTCTAAATGAAGACTATGATCTCTGTGGACACTCAATATCCTTGAACCTATTTATCAACTGTTCGCATGCCATTCAATAATCAAATGAGATGTTAGTCCAAATTATGCACTTCTGATTTTGACACAAGAGCCTTGTCCTCTTTTTTGAAGTCCTTGAGCAAGGCATCTTTCCATATAGAGTTGCTGTTAGTTGCGAAGTTGTGTCCGACCCATCGCGACCTCATGGACCACATTCCTCCCGGCCTTCCTGTCCTCTACCATCCTCTGGAGTCCATTTAAGCTCACGCCGACTGCTTCAGTGACTCCATCCATCCACCTCATTCTCTGCCATCCCCTTCTTCTTTTGCCCTCGATCCTTCCCAGCATGAGGCTCTTCTCCAGGAAGTCCTTCCTTCTCATCAGGTGGCCAAAGCATTTGAGTTTTCTCTTCAGGATCTGGCCTTCTAAAGAGCAGTCAGGGTTGATCTCCTCTAGGACTGACCGGTTGGATCACCTTGCAGTCCAAGGGACTCGCAGGAGTCTTCTCCAGCACCAGAGTTCAAAGGACTCCATTCTTTGGCGCTCAGCCTTCCGTATGGTCCAACTTTCACAGCCATACATTGCAACTGGGAACACCATAGTAGAGTCAGGTAACAAAGAATTTAACCAGAATGTGATTAAAATTCAGCCAGAATTCAGTAGAACTGTAATTCACCACATATTTATGATGTCCTTAACCTACAGAGATATCTAGTACAAAAAATTGTCTTAGTAAGATGAAGATAGACGAGGTTAAAGAGATTAAAACGAACCAGTGTGTTAAGATCTATGGGAATTACGTAATACTGTGTAAATAGATATATCACTACGAACCAATGCTTCAAAGGAATGAATATATATAATATTTTAATATAATGTTTTTTTCTCTTTGTGTTTTTTGTTGTGTTTATTATATGTATTGTGCGTGATTTTATTATTTGTTCATAAAGTTTATAAAAAAAATTTTTTTTTTAAAAAGATAATTTTATCCCTTCAAAAATAAGGATGGGAATGGGAAGGATAAGCCATTTAATTTCTGCACTTAATACCCACACCAAATCCTCCCCCCAAAGTGGACCCAGACTGTGCTGTTGAATTGTTTACTATCACATTATGGAAACTTGAGCATTGCCCCTCATAAAGGTTGAGGAGGAGGTTAGGTTGGGTTTATGGGTAGGAATTAAACCAGTCTACCAACTTTCATTTCTACCCGTAAAACCCTAAAGCTCTGGAGAAACAGGAATCTCCTCTTCTTGGAACATCAGAAAGGTCGCCACACTTCTCTTGATGTCATCTGCAAGTCCACTGGATCAGGAGTCACCAACCCTTTGGATCTCAGGGACCACTAAATTCATAATTTTAAATCTCGCGGACCGCTAATATGATCTGCCTAATGATCGGGTGGGTGGGTGTGGCTAGGTGGTCATGTGACTGGGTGGGCGTGACCAATTCAATGTCACTCACATCGAGGGGTACCTCGCCGGCCTCTACTCATCCCTCCCCTCCCAACCACTCCTCGCCTGCCCACTCGGGCTCCTTAGGGCCCCAACAGGAAGCAGTTGTTGGAGCTAAGCAGCCACCATGAGAAAGAGTTGGCAAAACAGCTCAGTTCCAGTTGGACTGAGAAGGAGGCTCAGCAGAAGCACCTCACTGAGGACTAGGAGCATAGGCTTTCCAAGCAGAGGGAAGACCCGCGTGAGTGCAAGGCCGGGTACTGGCACCTAGAGGCTCAGCAGACTGAGATGGTCAGCCAGTTCCAGGCCATGATGCAGTCCCACTGGAACGAGGCCCTCCGATTTTTCACACCAGTGGCACTTCCCTCCAGCCAAAGCCCCACACCAGGAGGCCGAAGCAGACCCCAAGTCGAAATTTGTGCCCCCCTCCAAACTACACAAAAAGACCCCAAAGGGGGAGACTCTCTGCAGCAACACAAACGTGCATGGCACATATCCGTCCCAGGGGTCGTAGTTTGAGGTCCCCTGATTTAATGCAATATAAAAAATGCAAATAATTTTTCTGCGGACCACCAAAATGTTATTGCGGACCACCAGTGGTCCACAAACCACCAGTTAGTGACCGCTGCACTAGATCAGGAGTTTGGTCTCCAAACCTGGCAAATTTAAGACTTGCGGACTTCAATTCAAGGGCTAGCTGGGGAATTCTGGGAGCTGAAGTCCATAAATCTTAAAGTTGCCAAGTTTGAAGACTTCTGCTGCTGTGCTAGATTATTAAATGGGGAACTCTTCCATGCCGAATACACATTTAGCCTAATATCCGTTCCCTACCAGTGAATATTCAGATCTATTTCACAGGAAATCTAAAGCAGGGGTCTCCAACCGTGGCAATTTTAAACCTGGCGGACTTCAACTCCCAGAATTCCACAGCCAGCTGGCTGTGGAATTCTGGGAGTTAAAGTCCTCCAGGCTTAAAGTTGCCAAGGTTGGAGACCCCTGGTCTAAAGTACAGCTGGTCCCCTGATGTTTTACAGTGAAGTGCTCCACTGCAACAGGAGTGGATGAATAGTGTACTTTCAAGCATAACTTCAGGCTGCTCAAGAGCCAACTTGGTGAAGGGAAGGAAGACTCAACCAGGATGATGAGAGGACTGGAGGCTAAAACATACAATGAACGGTTGCAGGAACTGGGCCTGGCTAGTCTAGTGAAGAGAAGGACCAGGAGAGACATGATAGCAGTCTTCCAATATTTGAGGGGGTGCCCCAGAGAGGAGGGGCGGGTCAAGCTATTTTCCAAAGCACCTGAAGACCAGACAAGGAATAACTAAACAAGGAGAGATTCAACCTGGAAATAAGGAGGAATTTTCTGACAGTGAGAACAATCAACCCATAGAACAGAAGTTGCCTTCGGAAGTTGTGGGAGCTCCATCCCTGGAAGCTTTCAAGAAACACTGGACTGCCATTTGTCAGAAATGGTGTAGGGTCTCCTGCTTGGATGGGAGGGTTGGACTAGATGACCTACAAGATCCCTTCCCTCTCTGTTAATCTGTTAAAGACATTGTGATCATAGTTGTCTAGCAACTATCTCCCTCAGGCTTGGGGCATCCGAGCAAGCTACATTTCCACACCATTTTTTTTCCAGAACACATTAATAACATTGGCTGGAATTGCAGGATATTCTGGCGCAACCATCTCCGTTCTTCGGTGTCATAAGGTCCTTTTTAGCTTCAGGGCCTTCTCACAAAAACAGCTAAGCCCTTCCTTATCTCAGCTGTTGTCTTCCTTTCCGTGCAATGCTTCGGAACGAAAGAACAGGGCCGTGTGAGCCCAATAAAACTGTAGCCCGAAGTCCCGCTCCTTTCTTGTTCGGTTGTCCTAAGGCCAGCTGGTAAGTCTGAAAGCAATAATTTTGGGCTCGTTTATTAGCTTTGATCCTTGTTGAGAGCAGGAGGCTGGCGGATCTACAGCGCTCTCGGACAACAGAGCTGAATGCCTGGGGGGGCGCCATTCACGTTCAATCATTCGAAGGTGAGAAAACCAGCAACCCAACCTGCTCCGTTTCTCTCCAGAGGTGGCAATAAACAGTGGCATTTTTCACACTGTTAGGACTCAGCACATCTTCTGTTTACTGGGGGTTTTTTTAAAGAAAAAAGCACTTACGGTCGTCATTGGACTGTTTGAGTTAATAAGTGCTCACAGCTTAGCTTGGCATTTGCAGCGGAAGTGAACGTCTGGCTCGATGCCCTTAAAGCATCTGAGATACTATGGACCTCCGGCTGGCCTCTGACCTGATGTGCTGGGTCTGCATCACTGGGCCAGAGATGTGTGAGAGCAGCCAGGAAAAAGTATGTCTCCAATTTGCAGATGCGGTTGGCATTCTTTTCCCCAGCTGGATGCGACGTTAGTCATTATAAAGGTGGAATAGAATTGTCATCGCCAAGCAATGCAATCGTTGAGTGAGTCACACTCATTTTTTTTGCTTTCGTTTGTTAAATGAATCCAGTTTCTTCCTTTGATTTTGCTTGTTGGAGGCTAGCTGGGAAAGCTGGGGGTGGCGATCGGGTCATCTAGTCCAACCCCACACCCAAGCAGGAGATCCTACACCATTTCTGACCGATGGCCGTCCAGCCTCTTCTTGAAAGCCTCCAGGGATGAAGCTCCCACAACGACTGAAGGCAACTTCTGTTCCGTGGGTTGATTTGCATTGCAAAGGCACCAGAGGGAGAGGAAATGATTTGGCTGAATTTCCCCCACACACACACACACGGTTTCCTTTGAAAAAGCAGCTTGTTTTGCTGTTTATATCCTTGTCAAAAAAACAACAACAATGTGCTAGCATCAGGAGTCCAGTTGTTTGCCAGTCCCTCTCTTTTAATGTAAATTTAAAAAACAGGGCGTTGTCCCTATTTGATGATGGACTAGGAGTGGATTATGAGGCAGGAATAGGTGACCTGCCTTAAGATGTTTTGGATTCCAACTTTCATCAGGCAGATAAAGATTAACAGAGTAGGAAGGGACCTTGTAGGTCATCTAATCCAACCCCACAACCAAGCAGACCCCCTTCACCATTTCTGACCGATGGCAGTCCAGTCTCTTCTTGAAAGCCTCCAGTGATGAAGCTCCCACAACTTCTGAAGGCAACTTCTGTTCCATTAGTTGATTGTTCTCGCTGTCAGAAAATTCCTCCTTATTTCCAGGTTGAATCTCTCCTGGATCAGTTTCCATCCATTGTTGCTTCTCTGGCCTTCAGGTGCTTTGGAAAATAGCTTGACCGGACCCTCCTCTCTGGAGCACCCACTCAAATATTGGAAGACTGCTATCATGTCTCCCCTGGTCCTTCTCTTCACTAGACTAGCCAGGCCCAGTTCCTGCAACTGTTCATTGCATGTTTTAGCCTCCAGTCTCCTAATCATCCTGGTTGCTCTTCTCTGCACTTTTTCTAGAGTCTCAACATCTTTTTTATAGTGTGGAAAATAGCTTGACCCCCTCCTCTCTGGGACAGCCCCCTCAGTATTGGAAGACTGCTATCGTGTTTGTTTCAAGAGTTCTGGAGGACCTTACACTTCCCTTCTTCTCTCTTTTATCTTCATGTGAATTAAGAAGACACCTGTCTTAGGCATTTGATATCTACACTCAATCTTTGTATGGGTTTAAGCCACGTTTATCTGTCCGTTGCTTTGGTAAGGAATCTCTCCATCAAGGCCACTCTCTATATTCTTTACAGCAATGTAGAAAGTCTCTTGCCACATTGCTCTCCCCTGATAACCCAAGGGCGCAAAGCCATGCTCACTTTTGCTGTCGCATCTTAGACAGACCAGGATAAATTTAGCTGCCTAAAATCAGTCTTCTTCTGTGTCTCGGGCAGAAGAATTAATGGAAGCACACAGCATCTCCCAGCCGGAAATCTCTTGCATGGATCTCTTCCTTGTTTTGTTACATGACGCGTCGTAACAATGGGCTTTGCATTGTTCCGGAAGGCTTTGCGCCCTGCCTGAACGCTACTCCCTGCTCATCCTGACAGACTTTGAGTCTGCATTTGCAAGGACTCAGGAAGGGGTCAATACGATGCACACAATCTGCCCTTAAACAAAGGTCACCCATTGAATTCCAAAGATTGGGACGGTGGTGGTGGGGAGAGAGAAAACCAGGGTGTAGATCTACTTAAATTCTTTAAGATTTGTAGGCGAGAATGGCTACCTGTATGAATCATTGTGTGAGTCCTGAAGCTGAGGACGATTTATATAAATATCCCCACAACCTATTGAGGCCTATTTGATAGATTTCTTTCAAGATAAAGAAGAAGAAGGATGTTGTTGTTATTTTTGTACAAAGTTTTTTATTGTTTTACACACAAACAAACACATATACAGTGTGCATTCCTTGTCAGGAAGTTTCTCCTTATTTCTAGGTTGGATCTCTCTTTAACCAGTTTTTTTTTCCCCCTGCCCTCAGATGCTTTGGAGAATAGGTTGGTTCTTCTTCTTCTTTGTGACAGCCCATCAAATTCTGAAAAACTGGCGGTCTTCCAGTATTTGAAGGGCTGCCACGAAGAAGAGGAGGTCAAATTATTTTCCAAAGTACCAGAGGGCAGGACAAGAAACAATGGTTGGAAACTAATCAAGGAGAGAAGCGACCTGGAATTAAGGAGAAACTTCTTAAGAGTGAGGACAATTAACCAGTGGAACAACTTGCCACCAGAAATTGTGGGCGCTCTGACACCTGAGGTTTTTAAGAAGAGACCGGACAGCCAGTCCAGTCTCTTCTTAGCAGGAGGCTGGATTAGAAGACCTCCAAGGCCCCTTTCTGCTCTATTCTGTTCTAAATTCTATATCACCCCTAATTCTCCTTTTCAATGAACCTGAATGTCAGGTTTCGATGTCGTCTCAAACAAATTGCATTTCAAACAAATAGTCTTTGATGAAAATCTCTCATTTATTAAGCACAACAATCGATCTCCGACTCCGTCGCAGCCAACACTGACTTCCTGGCCCCAAACCCTCCCTTTCCTTTCCCCACTCCTCTGGTCTCATTGGCCATCTTCCAAGTCACTCTGCCCCTTATCTACTGCTCCAGCTCAAAGGAATTTCCCCCCTCCCATCCCATCTCCTAGGGGACATCATCTCCAGGGAAAATAAGTCAGTGAAAAATCAAACGTCCTCTTGCCAGATGCCCCCTCTTCTCCTCCTTATGTCAGCACAGGTGCGAATGCAGCTTGAAGTGTTGACACTGAACTCTCCCCTTAAAAATACACAGCACTGATACCAGAAACATGAACACCGGAGGAGGAGCACTGATTTTGATTCAAAGCGAGGTCATAGAATTCAACATTTCCTTAGATATGCACTTCTTGCGCAGACTTAAGGACATGACATTTGCACAAGAAACAGTCATATCTATGTACTTTCACCTGAAAGCGCAGATTGGATAAGATTTTGCACTTTCTACAATCCTCACCATTTAAGAGGAGAAAGGTCTCATTTTCTGGTTTTGGTTTTGCTTTTTTAATTGGGCCTTTGGGGCATCCTTATCCCAGTTGTGACCTCTATTTAATCAACTTATTTTAATTGAAGTGCAATTTATCAAAGTCCAGCCCACTCACCTTTGTAAGGCAAGAACAGGAAATTATTTTTGTGGCTGATGGCCAAATTCAATATATTTTGAGCTGCGGTGAAATGGACTTACCTTCGCTACCGGTTCAGGAATGTAAGCGTGCATGCCTCTGCTGCACATGGACAGAGCCTTCTGTGCATGCACTTAGGGTGAAAAATGGGATGTAATGGGGCGTCCCGGTGGGTGGGCGGAGCCTTCCAGAGCTACCGATTCGCGCGAACTGGATAAATCCAGCCGGATTTCACCACTGATTTTGAGGGTCCTAATGACGAGCGAATAACCCTAAGCGGGCTGCGTTTTGAGATTGCTGCTTTTCCCTAGGTAAAGTACAGGTAGTCCTCATCTTACAACAGTTTGTTTAGTGACTGTTCAAAGTTACGACGATACTGGAAAATGTGAGTTATGAGTCCGTTTTTCACACTTATGACCTTTGTGCTATACACATGACCACAGGATCAAAATTCAGATGCTTGGCAACCGGTTCGTATTTATGACCCTTGCTGTGTCCCAGGTTCACTTAACGACAGAGTTCCTTAATGAATCAACTGCAGTGATTCACTTAACCGCTATTTGCAAGACCGCCCTCTGCCGCCAATAGCCTCCCACCGGCCAGTATGCTCGCACAGAGAGGGCCTCCTCAGGATGCCGTCGGCCAGACAATGTCAGCTGGCGACCCCTAGAGGGAGAGCCTTCTCTGTGGTGGCACCTGCCCTCTGGAATGACCTACCCCTGGAGATACGCAGGATATCAGACCTCCGGACTTTTCGTCGGGCCCTTAAAACCCACTTGTTCCATCTAGCCGGACTGACTTGATCCCATCCTCTGTTTTAAATTGGAACTGATTTTAAATGGAATTGTTTTAATTGTTGGCGGAAATTATTTAATATTTTTAAAAATTGTTTTAAATTTTATATATATCATGTTTTACTTTGGCTGTTCACCGCCCTGAGTCCGCGAGGAGAAGGGCGGTTTATAAATTGAATCAAATAAATAAATAAATACATACATACATACATACATACATACATACATAAATAAATAAATGGGGCAAAACTCATTTAACAAGGGTCTCATTTAACAACAGACATTTTGGGTTCCACTGTGGTCATAAGTCAAGGACTAAATGTATTCAAGGCAATTTATTTCAATAGGCAGAGAAGAAACTGTTGTGAGATGCACACAGACTATCCCAGGGGGTGAGGTTTGGCGAGAAGGGGAAGGTTGAAACTGAAAAAAATCTTTTTCTAAAGTTTTCTGTAATCAACATTTCTATTCTTTTCTGTTGTAACAGAACAACAGAGTTGGGAAGGACCTGAGCCTGGATAGCTCAGCAGACTAATGCACTGTAATTTAACTCCAGCTTTCTGCAATTAGTAAGTTCGAATCTCCCCAGGCTCAAGGTTGACTCAGCCTTCCATCCTTTCTAAGGTAGGTAAATTGAGGACCCAGTTTGTGGGGGCAATAAGCTGACTTTGTATAAAATATACAAAAGTATGAAGGCTATTGCTTAACGCATTGTAAGCCACCCTGAGTCTCCAGAGAAGGGTGGCATATAAATCAATTTTTTAAAAAAACTCTTCTTGAAAGCCTCCAGTGATGAAGCTCCCATAACTTCTGAAGGCAACTCCTGTTCCATGGGTTGATTGTTCTCACGGTCAGGAAATTTATCCTCCTTTCTAGGTTGAATCTCTCTCCTTGATCAGTTTCCATCCATTATTCCTTGTCTGGCCTTCAGATGCTTTGGAAAATAGCTTGACCCCCTTCCTCCTCTCTGTGTCATCCCCTCAAATATTGGAAGACTGCTCTCGTGTCTCCCCTGGTCCTTCTCTTCACTAGACTAGCCATGCCCAGTTCCTGCAACCGTTCATCGTATGTTTTAGCCTCCAGTCCCCTAAATCTCCTAGTTGCTCTCCTCTTCACTTTTTCTAGGGTCTCGCCATCTTTATTTACAGTGTGGCTACCAAAACTGGGTGCAGTATTCTAGGTGCGGTCCTACTAAGGCTTTACAGAGTGATATTAGTACCACATTTGATTATGATTGAATCCCTCTGTTAATGCAATTTAGGATTGCATTGGCTTTTTTGGCTGCCGCCGCAGACTGCTGGCTCATATTTGATTGGTTTTCCGTAAACTAAAAGGAACTTAACTTTTTTTCCCTCCCTTGACTATTGTGTAATCTGATAATAGAAGCAGTGTCAGCAGAGAAGATTTATTCACACCTCTGCACAAGAATCCGGCCCATTAAAGTTCAACACTAAATTGGGGCCAGATTAATGGAATTCAGGAGGGCTTGGACTTGGAGTAGATATAGGCAATGACTCTAAAATGATGACATGTTTGCTCTCTCAATTCTGCCTGCCTTACTCCTACAAGGAGTAAACTCATCTCCAAAATCTAAACAGAGTTAGATCTGCTCAGTATTTGGATGACGTTTTCAATTACATAGAAGTAGGTATTTCATCCCTACCAGGAATTGTGAGACGTAGGTAGCCAAATCCCTTACTGGGAACTGTATTCAGAGAAGATTGGGTTTTAGACATTTAGCAAAAGCAATGGCACTTAAACTTATATGCAGCTTCACGGTGCTTTTACAGCCCTCTCTAAGCGGTTTACAGAATCAGCCTCTTGCCCCCAACAATCTGGGTCCTCATTTTACTGACCTCGGAAGGATGGAAGGCTGAGTCAATCTTGAGCCAGTTGGTCAGGATCGAACTGCTGGCAGTGGGCAGAGTTAGCCTGCAATACTGCATTCTAACCACAGGGAGGGAGGGAGGGAGGGAGGGAGGGAGGGAGGGGAAGGAAGGAAGGAAGGAAGGAAGGAAGGAAGGAAGGAAGGAAGGAAGGAAGGAAGGAAGGAAGATAGCAATAGCCCTTAGACTTATATACTGCTTCACAGTGCTTTTACAGCCCTCTCTAAGCAGTTTTACCTACTTAGCTTATTGACCCCAACAATCTGGGTCCTCATTTTGCCCACCTCGGAAGGATGGAAATCAACCTGATCATTTAAATGTAGTGCATTAGCTTTAGGAGCTGTCCTGATCCTTATGCTAAGGGTCATTGTAAGAGGGGATATATTAACGCTCTCTGAATGGTATAATATACTGTTTTTAATCCACCTTCCCTTAAGTGTTCGGAGCAGAGAGATACAGAGGTAACATTATGTCATGCCTCCGTGCCAGAGTTTTTAAACAACTTCTGACCTCTCTCGGAAGTATGCTTCTAAAAATAGAAAATTCTCTCCCCCCTCTCTCTAAAACCCAGCACATGGGAGCATGATCTAAAGCCACATCGGTATCTCTCTTTTATAAGAACCTAAAGAAAAGTATACTCCATAAACCAGAGATTCTCAAAGCTTAGCGATTCTGAGTTGTATAAACCTCAACTCCCAGAATTCCATGCTGGCTGGGGAATTCTGGGAGTTGAAGTCCACCCATCGTAGAGTTGCTAAGGTTGAGAAGCTATTCTGATAAGTACTTGGTTGTGGGGGAAGTAGGCAGAGAATCTCATAAGTATACGGTAATCTAGACTGGGACATTTTTAAAAGTTCCAGAAGAAAGCCTCTGAGTAAATCAGTTACGAATTATAGCCAAGAGATCTTTGTGGATCTGAATATGTTAGATGTGTCAATTTGCTGTGCTCAACTTAAGGGAGACTTTAATTTTATTTATTTTATTATAGGAAAAAAGCTGGTGTGGTGTGTTTTTTTAATGGTAAATAGAATGCACATGAGTCAGAGGGCAAAGCATCTGTAGATTAAAAAGACTCAAGAAAGGGACTCATGGAAACATAAAATCATAGGGCTAGAAGAGATTATGGAAGTCTTCTAATTTAAATCCCTGCTCAAGGGCAGCAGACTTTTATATATATGCCAGGAGAACTCATTGGATAATGAGTTTAGGATGGCTGGTTCATACAGGCTAAACCCTAAATCTGGGTTAAGCAAGTACCATTGTTGGGTAGAGAAGTACCATGTCAAGTACTGTGCCAGGGAATAACCCCATCTTGGCTTAAGTGCAGGGATGGTTATCATGCTAAGGATATGATGGTTGAACCTCAACCATATTTTAACTTTGTATAGTGTGTTATGCAATGCAATAAGCATATATATATAAGGGGGACAGATAGATAGATAGATAGATAGATAGATAGATAGATAGATGGATGGATGGATGGATGGATGGATGGATGGATGGATGGATGGATAGATAGATAGATAGATAGATAGATAGATAGATAGATAGATAGATAGATAGATAGATAGATAGATAGATAGATAGATAGATAGATAGATAAGCGGGCCTATCAAATATGAACTGCTATGGACAAGAAATTGGGAGCAGGGGTTGTAAGGTAAGAGCCTGAGTGGCGTAGAAGGCTAATGCCTCCTACTAAGGCAGCATTTAACATCCAGCTGCCTGCAATTACTGCGAGTTCAATTCTCACCAGGCCCAAGGTCGAATCAGACTTCCATCCTTTCTAAGGTGGGTAAACTGTGGGGGCAATAAGCTGACTTTGTATAATTATACAAAAGTATGAAGGCTATTGCTTAACGTATTGTAAGCCGCCCTGAGTCTCCGGAGAAGGGTGGCATATAAATCAAATTTTTTTTTTAAAAAAGGTAAAGGTTTCCCTCGCATATATGTGCTAGTCATTCCTGACTCTAGGGGGTGGTGCTCATCTCCGTTTCAAAGCCAAAGAGCCAGCATTGTCCGAAGACATTCTCCGTGGTCATGTGGCTGGCATAACTCAAAGCCAAAGGCGCACGGAATGCTGTTCCCTTCCCACCAAAGATGGTCCCTATTTTTCTCCTTGCATTTTTTTACCTGCTTTTGAACTGCTAGGTTGGCAGAAGCTGGGACAAATCATGGGAGCTCACCCTGTTACGCGGCGCTCGGGATTCGAACCGCTGAACTGCCAACCGTTCGATCAACCAGCTCAATGTTTTAGCCACTGAGCCACCGCCTCCCTACCATTTACTACCATCTCAGATAGCAATGAGAAAACGAAAACTCTCGAGGATTTGCTGAGGAAGATGAATATCCTTGAGCCTTTTTAAGCTGATCTCTAAACCAGCATCTGTGCATTTCCGTGTGAGACACATTTTTTTTTTCCTTGTCAAACCTGCATTCAATTGACAAATCTCAATTTCCAGGTCTGCAAAGTGTAAAGTAGCTCAAGTAGCGCACTTAAATAGCCATCAAAGAAAGGGTAAAACATAAGTCCTTAAATAACTGCTTGAGGCAATTTTTTCCTCTCCTAAAGTCGTTCTATGCAGTTAGCAGAACGATTGGACCTACCTAAATATTATTTAATTTACCCAATGTACTCTGATCGCTTAAGTTTGCAACGATGGTGTCAGTGAGAAGCGGCTTACATCCGTTGCAACTTTCTTTCCCCGTCCGCCCACAGAAAAATAGCTTCAAAGGATGCAGTTTTGATCTGTTTCTAGCTAATGTTTTACTCTTTAGAATCCAGATGTGGAATTGAGGTGGCTTCAGTTTCCTTTGGGAAACTCCGAGCCTCGCTCAACCTCAGCTATACAATGGGAGCAATCTTTGGGTATGTCTAGTCTAGTGAAAAGAAGGGCTAGAGGAGAGGTGATAGCAGTGTTTCAATATTTGAGGGGCTGCCACAAAGAAGAGAGGGGGTTAACCTATTATCCAAAACCCCTGAAGTCAGGACAAAAAGCAACGGATGGAAATTTATCAAGGGGAGGTCCAACCTAGAAAAAAAGGGGAAATTTCCTGATACTGAGAACGGTGGAATAGCTTGCCTTCAGAAGTAGATCTGGAGGCTTTAAAAAAAAAGACTGGATAGCTATTTGTCTAGAGTAGTATATACGGTTTCCTGTTTGAGGAGGATGTTGGACAGAAGTCCTCCATCTCTGTTACTCTGTGTACTATGTTTGTACTTCAAACCTTTTAAAGAGGTTGAGCAGTTAAGAGATTGCACAAGGGACCTAAAGCAATGAAAAATGTTATGATGTAATCTCTCTGGGGCCCATAGCTTGGAGAGATAACCAGGAATGCAAAGGCAAAGAGAAAGAAAGTGATTACAGCTTTCTGGAAAGCTTCAACAAACATAAATCATTTAATTTTTAAATTCAGATGCATCAGGGCTCATGTTTCTTAAACATACATCATGAAATTTACTTTGCATATGCTCAGAATTATCTCAGTTTTTACAGCATTTGAAGGCTGGTATTTAGAGAAAAAAAAAGATTCTGAAAATAATCTTCATTGAAATTTATTTTAAAGAAGACGTATTAATGTTTCATTTTATAACGTTCATCTATTACAATAAACAAAAAAGATATTTCATTTTGTTTTTTTAAAAAAAGTTTTCTGTTCTGAAACATCAAACGTTAGGGTTGATCTGGCACTTCAAAGGAAAGTAGTTTTTAGGAAAATGAAAACCAACTTCGCTTGCCAAAACAAAGCATTTCAAAATCAAGAGCAATGTATATCAACTTCATAATTTATTTGTTCCACCATGCAGCATATGCAATAAATTAATGCCCATTACTACAGCATCATCATCATTCACATAGCTTATTAACTTGTTAAGTTCATTACTATGGTAGAAATAGTAAAGAAAAGTGAATGTGATGTCTCATCAAAGAGACTTTCGTAGTTCAGGAAAGTCAGGAGGAAACTTTTTTAAAAAGAAAAAAAAGTTTGTGCAACTCGTTTTAAGAAATGGAAGAGAAAACAGGATTGCTTCACACCGTCCTGAAAAAAATGTTCTATCTCAGAAAAATAGTCGACTTGCAGACAGTGCATTTTTAGCAAATGCAAATGGATAAACGCGGATTGCTGTCTGATCTCCTGTGATCCCAGCAGGGGAGAGAAAAGCACCTTATGGAAGGTTTTGCACACTTGGTAAACACATGTCCAGAAAGACTGCCAGGCAAGCAGACAGTTTAGTCCAGGAGAAAAATCACACAGAGTCTCTTTCTCCCTCCAGGCTGCCAGAAAAAAAGTTGCAGTTGTCCGTTCCACCACTTTTCCATCCTTTTGTGGCTCAGGATCTGCTGTTTTCATCGTTTTGACGATGAAACTCCCTCTGGAGAGTTCAAGTTTGGAGTCTGCAGAAGAAGCTCACATAACACAGTCAGCGAGAATGGAACGACCCATGACTGACGTGTCCAAGCATCCTCCATCTCTGTACCAAATGTTGGAGATGCTGGCGAGCGAAAAGGACGACACCAGCAGAAGAGCTGTGCAATATATATATTTCTTTTATTGGTCACCATTTTTCTTTGCTGCCTCTTCAGTGGATTTTGATGGAATGTTTCCCGAACTTCAGAAACTGGAAAAGTTTTTCTCGGGTTCTCTGCTTCAGAGCCATGAGGGATCTGGCTTTCTCCTCCAGATCTTGGTCGGTGGCCAAGATAATCTTAGCTCTTTCTTCTGCTTTCCTGTCGCCAGAGTTTTTGAAGAGCTTCTCCAGAGTCTCTTGATCCAGGTTCTCGAAGATGTTGGGCACGGCTTTCTTACGCAAGGCGGTGTCAAAGCGATAGCCGTGAACGGACGGGCTGACTCTCAGAGAGGTGGACATACTGACTTGCCAGTGGGTTGCTTCCAAGGGGTGTCAAGAGGCAGCCGTCGGGTTGGCCTGGTGAGTTGATTGCCCGTAGGAAGCCGATAGAAAACTTCTGGGCACCGCACTGCTATTTAAAGGCAGCCGAAAGGCTGAGGAGGAAGCTCATGTTACAACGATGACATCATGCCCAGTTCAACATCCAGTAATCAAGGGCCAGATTAACAGTTGAAGTGCCAGTTTTCTCCTCACTCTCTTTCTCTCTCTTTTTCTCTCCTGAAGAATCACTTCTGCAGCGAAAGAGGGCCAGAAAAATACCGCTTGCTTTTATCAACTGAACAAATTTGCTCTGGAAGATTGATGAAAGGCACGTAAAACAACAAAACAAAAAATTAAGAGAGGCAAAAGTTTCCAAGCAAATCTTTTCTCCGGGTCATTATGCAAGGTATCATTTAACCCTGGTGAAAATGAAGGGATTGTGGAAGGGAAAAAACAGCCCCTAATTTTGGCACGCTTGGTTATTTGCTTAAAATATAAAATGCATGAGGACTCCTGTTTACGTATGCATTTTGAGGTGCCTTTTCTCGCCGTACGTGGCTTTTTGAAGCACGCTTTTTGTAAACAGATGTCTCAGGTTTTTTCGGGTAGAAAAGTCTCAAAACATTCAGGAGGGACAGAAATCAAGAAATAGCTAATGCTCACTCGAGCCTGACTCCAAGGAACATCAGATATTTGCCATTTCTGGAAAAAGCAAAAAACAAAAAACGGATTTTTCCAGCATCCTAATTAAAATTCAGAGATAGTCTTGGATTCCATGTCCTTAAACTCTATTGTAAATATCCCTTATTCACCACAGAATTCCAATGCGGCCTTCCTATTTTGCTGTTTTAAATTTTACAGATTAACAGAGTTGGAAGGGATCTTTTAGGTCATCTAGTCCAACCCCATCCAAACAGGAAACCCTACACCATTTCTGACCGATGGCAGTCTAGTCTCTTCTTGAAAGTCTCCAGTAATGAAGCTCCCACAACTTCTGAAGGCAACTTCTGTTCCATGGGTTGATGGTTCTCACTGTCAGAAAAATTCTCCTTATTTCCAGGTTGAATCTCTCCTTGTTCAGTTTCCATCCATTATTCCTTGTCTGGCCTTCAGGTGCTTTGGAAAATAGCTTGACCCCCTTCCACCTCTCTGTGTCATGCTCTCATGTCTCTCCTGGCCCTTCTCTTCACTAGACTAGCCATGCCCAGTTCCTGCAACCATTCTTCATACGTTTTGATCTCCAGGCCTTTGATTATTTTAGATAGATTCAGATTAACAGAGTAGAAAGGGACCTTGTAGGTCATTTAGTCCAACCCTCTGGCCAAGCAGGAGACCTTAGACCATTTTTGACAGATGGCTCTTCTTGAAAGCCTCCAGTGATGAAGCTCCCACAACTTCCGAAGGCAACTTCTGTTCCATGGGTTGATTGTTGTGTGTTGGAACTACAACTTCCAGCGTTCTCAGCCAGCATGCTGGGAATTATAATCCCCACATGAGTAGAAGGCAGCTGTTTGAAAAAGTCACTGATTTCCCAAAAGCTTTCAACCAAGCTGAGCTTTCCCTTACACCAAGTTTCTGATGAGCTCTACTCAGGAACGCCATTTTGAGCATAAGAGTTTCCTTTGTTTCCCTGGATTGTTTCTGTTTATTTTATTTTATTTTATTTTATTTTATTTTATTTTATTTTATTTTATTTTATTTTATTTTATTTTATTTTATTTTATTTTATTTTATTTTATTTTATTTTATTTTATTTTATTTATTTTATTTTATTTTATTATTTTATTTTATTTTATTTTATAAACCAGAAACTCTCGTTATCATGACTCCTCCTGTCACTTTAATTAAAAATCTTTATCGTCAAATGACAAGAGTGATTTGTTTTCCCTTCTGTGGAGAAGGAAAATATGGCCAAAAGCTTGACAAAGGCCCAAACCAGAAAGATGGGAAATCTGAGACACGGAGACAGCCTTTTAGCCACCTATCAGTAACGGCCGTTGTTTGTGTTATCCTGTGATCATGAAGGCAGAGTTCACAAAACATACTCAGCAGCAAACCTGTTTTATGGCTGTAAACAGCCAAATTCACAAACACACTAAACTTCAAGCAAAGATGCCCAGTTATGACTTGGCCTAATGTCAGTACTCAACCAAAACACCAAACACAGTGGTGAAATCCACCCAGATCTATCCGGTTCATGCAAATTGGTAGCGCCAGCAGTGGGAGGTTCCATCCACCCGCCGGGACGTCATTATGTCCTGTTTTTAACCCTCTGTACATGCGCTCACATTCCCAAACCCTCTGACATGCGCTCACATTCCCAAACGTAGCAAAGCTAAGTGTATTTCACCGCTAACCAAACATCTCCAACATGGCATATTCCAGATGAATTGGACTACAGTCCCCATCGTTCTTTTAGTAAACACATAACAGAATAGAATAGCATAACAGAGTTGGAAGGGACCTTGGAGGTCTTCTAGTCCAACCCCCTGCCCAGGCAGGAAACCCTACACCACTTCAGACAAAGGGTTATCCAACATCTTCTTAAAAACTTCCAGGGTTGGAGCATTCACAACTTCTGGAGGCAAGTCGTTCCACGGATTAATTGTTCTAACTGTCAGGAAATTTCTCCTTAGTTCTAAGTTGCTTCTCTCCTTGATTAGTTTCCCCCCATTGCTTCTTGTCCTGCCCTCAGGTGCTTTGGAGAAGAGCTTGACTCCCTCTTCGTTGGGGCAGCCCCTGAGAGATTGGAAGACTGCTATCATGTCTCCCCTGGCCCTTCTTTTCATTAAACTAAAAGAAAGTTATAGACTAGCCAACATGGAACCTTGCAAATGCACTAAAGTGCAGCTTCCATGATGCTGATGGTTGGGAATAATGGGAACGGTGGTACTTCCAACTAGAAGAAAGCTACAATGGGCCAAAGGCTGCAAGTATGGTGAGAACAATCAACCAGTGGAACAGAAGTTGCCTTTGGAAGTTGTGGGAGCTTCATTGCTGGAAGCTTTTATGAAGAGACTGGACTGCCATCTGTCAGAAATGGTGTAGGGTCTCCTGCTTGGGAGGGGGTTGGACTAGAAGACCTCCAAGGTCCCTTCCAACTCTGATGTTCCATGTTCTACTTTGACTTGGTGATTCTAATCCTTTTTGGACCAGTCTCTGGCTGTCACCATGAACTCTCATTCCCAATGCAGAATGCCAACAAAAAGAATCGGTAATCAAATTCGGGAGAGAAACAAGCGAGCAGCAAATAAATAATTCGGAATGAGTGTGCAGGTTCCTCCTTTGACACGGAAAGCTGAGATGAATTTAATCTATGAGAGAGAAGGGCTGCTGTGACTTGCTAAGGTGAATTAATGGTCAAAAGGCCTTGGGAGGGCTCTTAAATCAAAATAGCCTCCCATCTACGTTTAGCTTTGCTTTTACCTAAGCCCTTGGGGTGACCCTCCACAGATGGGAAGAGCTTTCTTTGGAATGTTTTACCTTATCCTCAGTCCTAACATATTTCTCAGGATATGTCATCTTCAAGAACGCATTGATTACTACTTATGTTGCCCAATGGAGCCTTTTACCTATAAAAAAATTATGCCAAGAAATGATAAGGGTGCCCAACTAAAGCTCTTACAGTTATCAGAGGATAAGCACTCCTAGCTCTACTGTTAGTCACCTTAAACTTTATCAAGCATATATTTTCTTTCTTTCTTTCTTTCTTTCTTTCTTTCTTTCTTTCTTTCTTTCTTCCTTCCTTCCTTCCTTCCTTCCTTCCTTTTTCTTTCTTTCTTTCTTTCTTTCTATCTTTCTTTATTTCTTCCTTTCACCTTCCTTCCTTCTTTTCTTTCTTTCCTCCTTTTTATTTCTTCCTTCCACCTTCCTTCCTTCCCTTTCTTTCTTTCTTCCTTTTTCTTTCTTCCTTCCTCCTGCCTCCTTCCTTCCTTCCTTCCTTCTTTCTTTCTTTCTTTCTTTCTTTCTTTCTTTCTTTCTTTCTTTCTTTTCTTTGTTTCTTCCTTTTTATTTCTTCCTTCCTCCTGCCTCCTTCCTTCCTTCCTTCCTTCTTTCTTTCTTTCTTTCTTTCTTTCTTTCTTTCTTTCTTTCTTTCTTTCTTTCTTTCTTTCTTTCTTTCTTTCTTTTTCTTTCTTCCTTCCTCCTCCCTCCCTCCTTTCTTCTTTTTCTTTCTTTCTTTCTTTCTTTCTTCCTTTTTATTTCTTCCTTTTTATGTCTTCCTTCCTCCTGCCTCCTTCCTTCCTTCCTTCCTTCTTTCTTTCTTTCTTTCTTTCTTTCTTTCTTTCTTTCTTTCTTTCTTTCTTTCTTTCTTTCTTTCTTTCTTTCTTTCTTTCTTTTTCTTTCTTCCTTTTTCTTTCTTCCTTCCTCCTGCCTCCCTCCTTCCATCCATCCATCCTTCCTTCCTTCCTTCCCCTATCCAGGCCTTCCCTACATTTAATGGACTATTATCCTAGCAGACAACCACTTAAATATGACCCAGCCGTGTGCAGCAGCTGCCAAAAAAGCCAACACAGTTCTAGGCTGCATAAACCGAGGGATAGAATCAAGATCATGTGAAGTGTTAATACCACTTTATAAGGCCTTGCTAAGGCCACACTTGGAATCCTGCATCCAGTTTTGGTCGCCACGATGTAAAAAAGATGTGGAGACTCTAGAAAGAGTGCAGAGAAGAGCAACCAAGATGATTAGGGGACTTGAGGCTAAAATATTTGAAGAACGGTTGCAGGAACTGGGCACGTCCAGTTTAATGAAAAGAAGGACTAGGAGAGACATGACAATAGTGTTCCAATAACTCAGGGGCTGCCCCAAAGATGAGGGGGTCAAGCTATTCTCCAAAGCCCCTGAAGGCAGGACAAGAAGCAATGGGTGGAAACCAATCAAGGAGAGAAACATTTCACTATCCCCATCCTTCCTTCCTTTCCTTCCTTCCCTCCTTCTTTCCTTCCTTCTTTCCTTCCTTCCTTCCTTACTTCCTTACCATACTTACTTACTTACTTACCGTAATTACTTACTTAATTTTTATGTTATTTAATCCAATCAATTACTTGTCTCTCTTCCAAGCCTTGCCTAGGCTTCCAGTGTCTTCATTTTGTCCAGATATATGACCTTAGTTTATTTTTAGCTGTTGCATGTCACTCTGTGAAAGTTCTGTCTTGAACAGTGGCATATTCAGTTTTAAGAAAAAAAGATGAATAAACAAGTAACAGACAGGACAGCCTTTGACCATTTACTTTCCTCTCTCTCTCTCTGAGAAATACTTCCTCACGTGTTTTTTTTTTCTTCCTCCAAAGTTGAACTCAAAACAACTCTAAAAGGTGACTTTTCTGAACAGTAGATTAATTGTCCAGAGATCTTGGCAAGACTCTTTAATCCAAAGATAAGAAGCCTCCAATTTCCTCAATCCAACCAGACGTTGATATTACATAAAGTTGGCATCCCATGAAGCTGAGCTTTCTTCTTTTTTAACCAAACAGAGAAGCTACCAGACAACGGTGGGACTTCTTCAGGTCTGACAGGATTGTGGGATAGGATAGTCAGAACTTCTTGGACGAGAAGCTTCTTGGACGAGAAGCGAAACATCCAGTTGCCTCTTGAAAAAGCACTTATGGGACAACCATGACCTGGATGACTGAGAATCTCTACAGACTCCATCACTGGAGGTTTTCAAGAAGAGATGGGATTATTTACAGCTATTTATCCAGAATTTGTATAGGATGTGCTGGACAGCTCGCATGTGGCTTTTTGGGCCCTCTGCTGTGGCTCTCTGTTGGCTGGCCTCGCTTTTCCCTCCCGGTCTCTCCTTGCCTGATCTGAAGAGGTAAGGGCAACAGTGGGAGATGGAGAAGTGGCCAGGGTAGAGACAGAGAGATACAGAGAGGGAGGGAGGGAGGAGGAAGAGAGAGAAGTTGAAAAGTTTTTGTGGTACCCATTGTTTTTTAACAACCTGTTCTCTGCCTTGATGACCGGATGGGTAGGCGTGGCTAGGGGGTCATGTGACTGGTAGAAATGAGTGATATCACATTGGCCACGCCCACTCAGGTTTTGTGGCTCCCGGTATTTTCTTTTCTGTGGAAAATAGATCCAAATGGCTCTTTGAGTGTTTAAGTTTAAGACCCCTGGGCTAGGAAGTTGGAGTAGAAAACATCCAAGATCTCATCCAACCCTACTATTCTATGTTTGGGGTTCTAAGCCCCCATTTGATTATGGGAGAGGGGGGGTCTTGGATTATCCATTCCTGAGCAGAGACAAGGGATCAATTATTCTGTGAGTGATGCTTTGTTTGCCGAAGCCATGGAGCCTTGCGACATGATTTAAAGATCTGAGACGCCACTTTGGCTGGCTCTAGTACAAGGACACTGGGAGGAGGACCAGGCAGTTTGAGGGGTGGGCAAGGCAGACGGACGGACGACCACGGTGGCTGAGACATGTGTCTGTTTCCTGGCATTGAAATACTGACGCGAGCAGCAAGCTCTTAACAATGAAGCTGCAGCAGTCAGAATCCTTGGCTGTCTCCAGCCTCTTTGACTTCCTCCAAGACCCACCGTTGGCCTTTTCCCATGTCCTTTTTTTTATTTTTATTACTCTTTGGCAAACAAATTCTCCTACAGTGTAACAATGAGTAACGAAATAATTCCTCAGAAGCCCTGTGCGATCCTCTGGTTAAGTCGAATTTATCACCAGGAGAAATTTCAAAGAAATTCTGAAGAAGTCTACAAATAAAATAGACACTCGTCAGCAGGGCAAGATTTTAGTCTTATAAGAGAATAGAATAGAATAGCAGAGCTGGAAGGGACCTTGGAGGTCATCTAGTCAAATCCCCTGCTTAGGCAGGAAACCCAATACCACTTCAGACAAATGGTTATCCAACATCTTCTTAAAAACTTCCAGTTTTGAAGCATTCACAACTTCTGGAGACAAGTCGTTCCACTGATTAATTGTCCTCACTGTCAGGAAATTTCTCCTTAGCTCTAAGTTGCTTCTCTCCTTGATTAGTTTACACCCATTGCTTCTTCTCCTGCCTTCAGGTGCTTTGGAGAATAGCTTGACTCCCTCTTCTTTGTGGTGGTCCCTCAAATATTGGAAGACTCCTATCATGTCTCCCCTAGTCCTTCTTTTCATTAAACTAGACATATCCAGTTCCTACAGCCGTTCTTCATATGTTTTAGCCCCCTGTTGCTCTTCTCTGCACTCTTTCTAGAGTCTCCACATCTTTTTTTACATCGTGGCAACCAAAACTGGATGCAGGATTCCAAGTATGGCCTAACTTGGAATACTGCATTCAGTTTTGGTCACCAGGATATGTCATCCCACCTTTTCATCCGTTCTGGTTTTTCTTTGAAGACGATTCATTTCTCATCCAAGAAGTTTCTTCAGTTCTGACTGGATGGTGGGGAATGGAAGGATTTATACATATAAATCGTTCCGCTTATATGACTCTACAAAAAACCACCTTACTCGGAACAGCTTACATCCTCCGAGGATACCTTAACAGTTCCTAGGTCCTTGGTTAGGCTCGAGCTGCTGAGCTATATTATTAATATATAATAATATAATAATATATTAATATTATTATTAATATTATAATAATAACAACAACAACAACAATAAAAAGAGCCTCAGATAGCTCAACAGGCTAAATAGCCTGTTATTAACATTCAGCTGTCTGCAGTTATTGCAAGTTCAAGGCTCAAGGTTGACTCAGCCTTCCATCCTTTCTAAGGTAGGTAAATTGAGGACCCAGTTTGTGGGGGCAATAAGCTGACTTTGTATAAAAATATACAAAAGTATGAAGGCTATTGCTTAACGCATTGTAAGCCGCCCTGAGTCTCCGGAGAACGGCGACTAATAATAATAATAATAATAATAATTTGACTCTACAAAAAACCATCTTATTCGGAACAGCTTACATCCTCCGATGATACCTTAACAGTTCCTAGGTCCTTGGTTAGGACTCGAGCTGCTGAGCTATTAACCAGCCTCAAAGACTGTGAATCTCACTACAGATTAAATAATAATAATAATAATAATAATAATAATAATAATAATAATAATAATAATAATAAAAATGACTCTGAGAATCATTTCAACCATGGCTCCCCTAAGGAATAAATTGAATGTTTTGTCTGCTGCTTTAATGCTAAATTGAGCATATGTAGTAGTTTGCCAGTAGAAAGAACCCTGTTTTATCTTTGTCAAAGTGAAAATAGGAAATAAGACAGCCGAAGCACTAAAAAAACTAACCATAATTGGCTCAAATCTCATAGACGTTTGGCTTTCCGAAGCGAGATAATTTTTTGGTGGCTGACAAGATTTCACAGAGGAGCACTGAAAGCTCACATATTTTGACAATTTTCTACCAGTTGCAGAAGACAATGTTCCATCTCTTTCTACGGCTTGCACTACATCTTATACGGAACTGGATTTATGATTGCACCTGGAAGAAAATCCTATATCTGAAGGACGGTTTATCTATAATAGCAGGATAGAGGTGTCATCAGCTCCCCAAACCATTAGATAATAACCCAATTTGGTTTCTTCTGAGTCAGCATCTTGCCAGCTATTTTTAAGATAAAACCTTCTTCGAGTTGGACCTGATTTCTGCTGAAGCTTGGGTGATTTTTTGGTCGGGAGCACACATCGAAGTGACTTCTCCCATTTATAAAAAATACTTTTTAATGGTTTTAAAAATAACAACAGAAAAAGGGGGAGAGAACCGAAACCCACAAAAAATAAAAATAGGTACAAAATAAAAAGGACACGCAACCAAATAAACAGGTGAAAAAAGCTACAGAAAAAAGGTTATATAAGTGTGTTAGAAATGCATACACATCAGAGGTGGCGTTTCAGCCGGTTCACACCAGTTCTGACGAACTGGTAGCGGAAATTTTGAGTCGTTCGGAGAACCGGTAGTAAAAATTCTGATTGGCCCCGCCCCCATCTCTTCTCTGCCTCCCAAGTCCCAGCTGATTGGGAGGGAATGGAGATTTTGCAGTAACCTTCCCCTGGAGCGGGGTGGGAATGGAGATTTTACAATATCCTTCCCCTGCCATGCCCACCAAGCCACGCCCACAGAACCGGTAGAAAAAAATTTTGACACCCACCATTGATACACATCCATGTATACTCACACATACACAAACATACCCCCCCCCCATTTATAACCAGTTGCTTAGCAACTCTTCAGTTACAACAAACCCCTCAAAAGGTACTTATGACCCAGTTCTGAAGTTTCAGCAGTTACCACTTTCACTGGTCACATGGCTGCTTTTTGGTCACTCAGCAAGCAGTCTGACCAATTTATGCCTGCTTGCATTGTCCCACAGTCATGTGGCCATAATTTATAATGTAAACTGGCATTTACTTCCTGTTTTTGCAAAAAAAGATATCTACTCTGTCTGTGTGTGTGTGTGCGTGCGTGTGTGTGTGTGTGTGTGTGTGTGTATATGTGTGTGTTTGTGTGTGTGTGTTTTCTGAGGTTTTCATGGGTGTTTGTATGTAGGTCTTTGGTTATTCGGGTCTTCTCCCGTGTAAAATTGGAAGTGTCTTGGCGACGTTTTGACGAAGTCTCATTCGTCATCTTCAGGCTGGTGTTCTCGGCTTCGTGCTTCCAGGAGCAATGTGAGATCGCAGCTGTCTCTTCGTTTTAACTGCTAGTGGGGGTGGGAGCTGATTAGGTGGGAGCTTGGCTGTGTTCTGATTGGATGGGGGGTTGGTTGTGCTCTGATTGGCTGGGAGGGTGTTCTGTTTTTTCACCCACTTTAGGTTACAATCCTAGAATTCCCAGGTTAATCCAACTATTAACCACTTCTAACTCTGCTTATCTTCTTATCCAGGGGTGGACTGCAAAAATTTTAGCAAGGGGTTCTCTGCCCGATGGCTGGGTGGGTGTGGCCATGGTAGGCGTGGCCTAATCAGCCTCTTGAACCATGGCAGGGGGCTGTTTTTTTCCCTCCCTGGGCTCCAGAGGCTTTCCTCAAGCCTCCGGGAGGGTAAAAATGGCCTCCCCAGGCGCCAGAGGCCCTCTGGAGGCTGGAAAAAGGCCTGTTTCCAGCCTTCCTCAACTTCCAGTAGGCCCATTTTTCACCGTCCCTGAATCTCCGTGCATGCCGTGCACTTAACTGCATCCAAAACAGGCTGTGTGGGGACTCCTGGGAGGGGAGGGGAGGGGAGGGGAGGGGAGGGGTGGGCGGAGCCAGCCAGGAGTGGGATTTGGGGATTCTCTGAACTGCACAGCATCTTAGCTAGAGGTTCTCCCGAACCCCTGCGAACCCCCAACCAGATACAGCCACCTGTTGAGAGTAAATTTTTATCAATCTATCTATTCTGATATAATCTCATGGAATTCAGAGGTATTTGTATTGTAACAAACTTTGGACTTCGAACGATGGTTATCGTCACAAGCTTTTTCTCTCCTTTCCTTCCCTCCTTTTTGCTTAATTAGCCTTATTCTTTTTTTTTTTTTTAGTTATCATCCATCATGAAAAGGAGAACTAGGAAACTTCCTTTTTTTTTTTATTGTTGCTGTTTTGCAGTTTAGCTTCTTCTTTAAAAAATGCTTGGCTGGATCCATTTCTTGCCTCTTGGAACATTCCACTGACAAAAGAGGGGAGTCAGAGGAAGTGACTGGTCCTTGGCTACTACTGTATTTGACTAACTGTATCCATCAGACTTGGCTTGCTCTCCGCGCTCAGACACAAAACAAATAAAATCCAAAGCCGTAACCATGGAAAGATCAACACTGCACAGCTAAGTCGTTCTGCACTGACTCACCCACTCCCACTCCAAGGAACCAGATGCGTGCTATCAAAAACTGTTTTGCAATTTCCCCAAAGTCTGGTAGGCTACAGGTTCCTGCTTCCTTCGCCTTTCAGACTGTCTGACAACCTTCACTTGGTGAAATGAATTGCATGCACGGAAACATCCAAGATGATTTTTTATTTAAAAAAAAATTAATTAGCTGTGGCCAATGTGGCAATCCAATTCTCGAATGCAGCTTGTCTGCTTGGCATCCACACCGTATATCGGACATTAACAGGGGTGAATTAACAGGGGTTAGGCGCCTCAGATAGCTCAACTGGCTAATAGCCTCTTATTAAGATTCAGTTGTCTGCAATTATTGCAAGGTTCGAGGCTCAAGGTTGACTCCGCCTTCCATCCTTTCTAAGGTAGATAAACTGAGGAGCCAGTTTGTGGGGGCAATAAGCTGACTTTGTATAAAATATACAAAAGTATGAAGGCTATTGCTTAATGCATTGTAAGCCGCCCTGAGTCTCCAGAGAAGGGCGACATATAAATCTAATTTTTTTAAAAAAATGGTTCTAACCATTCAACCAGGGTGAACAGGTTCTAAAAGGTTCTGGAGAACCGGTAGCGGAAATTTTCAGCAGTTCGGAGAACCGGTAACGGAAATTTTGAATAGTTCGGAGAACCGGCAAATACCACCTCTGGCTTGCCCCAGAGTTGGGTGGGAATGGGGATTTTGCAGTATCCTTCCCCTGGAGTGGGGTGGGAATGGAGATTTTGCAATATCCTTCTCCTGCCACGCCCACCAAGCCACACCCACCAAGCCACACCCACAGAACCAGTAGTAAAAAAATTCACCATTGGACATTAACACAATTGAGCGGGTCGAGAAGTATTTCACGAGAAGAGTTCTCTACTCCTCTACTCACAAGAGAATCCCTTAAACCACCAGGCTTGAAATTTTGGGCCTGGACCATCTGGAACTGCGCCGTCTGCGGTCCGACCTAAGTATAGTACACAAAATTGTCTGCTACAACATCTTACCTGTTAACGACTACTTCAGCTTCAACCGCAATAATACACAGGCAAACAATCGATACAAACGCAAGGTAAACTGCTCCAAACTCGATTACAGAAAATACGACTTCAGCGACAGAGTGGTCAACGCCTGGAATGCACTACCCTACTCCGTTGTTACATCCTCAAACCCTCACAGCTTCAACCTTAAACTGTCTATTGTGGACTTCACTCCATTCCTAGGAGATCCGTAAAGGGGGCATGCATAAGCACAACAGCGTGCCTACCGTCCCTGTCTTACTGTCCCCCATTTATCTGTACTTACTTCCTTTGTTCATGTTTATGTTCATACTTACACTTGCTACCTTGTACATGTTTTTTTTTAATTAGATTTATATGCCGCCCTTCTCCGGAGACTCAGGGCGGCTTACAATGCATTAAGCAATAGCCTTCATACTTTTTGTATATTTTATACAAAGTCAGCTTATTGCCCCCACAAACTGGGTCCTCAATTTACCTACCTTAGAAAGGATGGAACCTTGAGTCAACCTTGAGCCTCGAACTCACATAATTGCAGACAGCTGGGTGTTAATAACAGGCTATCTAGCCCGTCGAGCTATCTGAGGCTCTTTGTTTGTTTGTTTGACAAGCAAACAAACAAACACATAAATATCAGAAGCTCTTGACTTTGCTCTGTGGTTATTGTTACAATAATCGGAGTTGGTAGGTTTTTTATCTGGTATTGTATTCCTTGATCTGCTCATCAACAAATCAACAGAGGGAAAGCATGGAGACGAGAAGTAATAGTACCACTTTATACCAGGCTGGTGAGATTACCCTTGGAATGCTGCATCCAGTTCTGGTCAGCATGACACACACAAAAAAAAGATCTTGACATCCTTGGAAAGTGTACAGGGACGAGCAAAGATGATAAAGGATCTGGAGGCTAATTCATATGACAAACGATGGAGGGAATTAAGAATCTCTAGCCCAGGCTGGCTGAGAAATTCTGGGAGCTGAAATCCACAAGTCTTAAAGTTGCCAAGTTTGAAGAGCCTGCTCTAGCCTACCGAAGAGAAGGATTGGGGGGGGGAGGGACATGACAGCTGGTCAATCAGAATAGAGCTTGAAGGACCCTTGGAGGTCTTTTAGTCCAGGTCTTCTGCTCAAGCAGAAGATTCTATATCAGTTCAGACAAGTGGCTGTCCGGTCTCTTCTTAAAAGACCTCCAGTGACGGAACAGCCACAACTTCTGAAGGCAAGCTGTTCTACTGGTTAATTGTCCTCACTGTTAGAAAGTTTCTCCTTAATTCTAGGTCGCTTCTCTCCTTGATTAGTTTCCATCCATTGTTTCTTGTCCTGCCCTCTGGTGCTTTGGAGAATAATCTGACCCCCTCTTCTTTGGGGCAACCCCTCAAATACTGGGATACTGTTATCATCTCACCCCTAATTCTTCTTTTCTCTAGACTAGCTATCTCAATCCCAGTGCTTCAAGGACCATCACCAAGAAGATGGGATTGACTTCTTCTCTAGGGCCCAGAGGGCAGGACAAGAAACGATGGCTAGAAGCTTGTTAAAGAGAGAGATCCAACTTAGAATGAAGGATGAGCCTTTTGACAGTAAGCATAATTAATCAATGCAATATCATTGAGCCTGGATAGCTCAGCAGACTAATGCATTGTAATTTAACTCCAGCTGTCTGCAATTAGTAAGTTCGAATCTCCCCAGGCTCAAGGTTGACTCAGCCTTCCATCCTTTCTAAGGTAGGTAAACTGAGGACCCAGTTTGTGGGGGCAATAAGCTGACTTTGTAAAATATACAGAAGAATGAAGGCTATTGCTTAATGCATTCTAAGCTGCCCTGAGTCTCCGGAGAAGAGCGGCATATAAATCAAATTTTTTAAAAAAAGAAATAGAAATAGCTTGACTCCTGGAATTGTGAATGTTCCAGCACTGGAGGTTTGCAAAAGTAATGTGGACAATCATTCGCCTGGGATGGTATAAGGCTTCTGCTTTGAGCAGAGAGTTGGGCTAGAAGATAAGGAACCCTTCTATAATTCTATAATCTTTCTTCTATTTCTTGTATTTATTTGTGCAGAGATATTTGCCAGTTTCAGCAGTACCTGCTAATTTTCATTGAGCTTCATCCACACAAATTATTAACCCTCTTCCCATTGCTGGGTGAACCTTCTGAATTCAGAGAGAGAGAGAGAGAGAGAGAGAGAGAGAGGGAGAGAGAGAGAGAGAGGATAGAGTGAAAAGGGAGAGAGAGAGAAGAGAGAGATGAAAGAGAGAGATGAAAGAGAGAGATGAGAGAGAGAGAAGGGAGAGATGAGAGAGAGGGAAGAGAGAGGAGGGAGAGGAGGGAGAGAAAAGAGAGAGAGAGGAGGGAGAGAGAGAGAAGAGAGAAGAGAGAAGAGGAGAGATGAGAGAGAGAGAAGGGAGAGATGAGAGAGAGGGAAGAGAGAGGAGGGAGGGAGAGAGAAGAGAAAGGAGAGAGAGAGAGGAGGGAGAGAGAGAAGAGATGAGAGAGAGAGATGAAAGAGAGAGAAGGGAGGAGAGATGAGAGAGAGAAGGGAGAGATGAGAGAGAGGGAAGAGAAAGGAGGGAGAGGAGGGAGAGAGAGATGAAAGAGAGAGAAGGGAGGAGGGAGGAGAGAGAGAGAAAAGGGAGAGATGAGAGGCAAGAGGGAGGAGGGAGAGGAGGGGGAGAGAGAGAGAAGAGAGAAGAGAGAAGAGAGAGAGAGAGAGAGAGTGCAAATATCCTTGTAATCTTACTGGAATATGTTTGGCTTCCCTTGAATGCTTCTCAGCAATGTCACAGCAGAGGGAAGCTCCGGGTTCATTTTAGATTTTACTTCAGGGAAATAGTAGAGAAACATCTACGTGCATGGCAAATGTTTTCAACAGTCATATTCCAATGAAACCACCAGCCTGTCTGGCTGGGGAATTTGGGGAGTTGAAGGCCACACACCTTCAAATTGCCAAAGCCGAGAAACGTTGGATCAGAGAGACAAGAGACAAGAGACTGCAGCCTCTCCTGGATTGAGGATTGCCAGAGCTGAAGACATTGTTTGCAAGGTCAAGCATTCAAAGATAGGGAGAGAAAAGGGCAGTGGTCCTTTGATGGATGCCAAATTGCCTGCAGCAATCCTTGGCCATCTTCTCGTAGGCTTCATTTAACATCAGAAATCCATGTAAGAATTGATGCTCACAATGGAAATCCCTGATCAGCTAGCCATGCCCTTTCAAAATAATGTCTTTCTTTCTTTTTTTTCTTTCCTTCCTTCCTTCCTTCTTTTTCTCTCTTTTTTTCTTTTCTGTCTTCCTTCCCTTTCTTTCTTTTTCTTTCTTTCCTTCCTTCTTTCTTTTTCTCTTTCTTTCTCTTTCTTTTTGTCTTTCTTTCTTCCTTCCTTTTCTTCCTTTCTTTCTTCTTCCTTTTTCTTTCTTTCTCTTTCCTTCCTTCTTTCTTTTTTCTTTTTCTCTATCTTTCTCTTTCTTTTTTCTTTCTTTCTTTCACTCTTTCATTCTTTTTCTTTCTTCTTTTTTTCTTTCCTTCCTTCCTTCTCTTTCTCTCTTTCTTTCTTTTCTGTCTTCCTTCCTTCCCTTTCTTTCTTTCTTTTTCTTTCTTTCCTTCTTTCTCTCTTTTTCTCTTTCTTTCTCTTTCTTTTTGTCTTTCTTTCTTCCTTTTCTTCCTTTCTTTCTTCTTCCTTTTTCTTTCTTTCTCTTTCCTTCCTTCTTTCTTTTTTCTTTTTCTCTATCTTTCTCTTTCTCTTTCTTTTTTCTTTCTTTCTCTTTTCTTTTCTTTCTTTCACTCTTTCATTCTTTTTCTTTCTTCTTTTTTCTTTCTTTTCTCTATCTCTTCTTTCTTTCTCTTTCTTTCTTCTTTTTCTTCTTTCTTCCTTCCTTCCTTCCTTCCTTTCTTCCTTTCTTGTATTTCTAACTCAGTTTAACAACCAGTCAGCTGTTCCTTTTCATTCCCCAAAATTAGTTTGCATAGATCCCTTCACTTTAAATTATTTGTCCCTTCAGGTGTTTGTTTCATTCCATTTTTGCAGACCTCATCTATGATGGCTGTCATTTTAGCCACAGAATCATCTATGTTTACCTCTTATCTCAGAAACAGAATAAATTATTGCATTTTAATTGCATTTGTATCCTTCTTCAGTAAAAGGCAGGAAGTCTTTATGACATAGACTGTAGGGTGGGAATGCAGTTTTCCTCTCTCTCTCTCTCTCTCTTCCCATTACGATTTCTACTTGATTCCAGTTTTGGGGATCATATGTCAAAATACTTATCTCTATATTCAAAAATTAAATAGATGATGCTTCCAGATTTTTCCAGGTTCATTCCATGATAACTCCAGTTAAAGCAAGGACAACTAATGAGGTTGGGAAAGATAACTCATCCAAAACGTGCCCATGGAAAATTATTTAGCCAAGTGATAACTCCAGGTGTAATGCATGTTTGATACCAATAATAATGCTCCAATACCTGCTCTGATCACCCCAATTATTTCCAAATATAACGGCCACACAAATAAATTCATGTTTATTATTTTGAAGGGATGCTAACCCCACACTCACATATCAGTGGACAAATATCCTCTCCAAGTTATACAACTGCAGAAAAGTTTTAATTAGATATGTTGTTTTATTGCCGTATTATTTTTTTCCTTCCCTGATAACAAACTGTTGTACTAAACTATTTCTCCTTTCTTACTGCACTGTTTTTATTGTAAAAGCTGGTTACAGACGGTAAGAAGGATTATTTGATTTGATTCAATGCATATAATGAAGCAGCTGGTCTTTCTAGAAGCGTGGTGGTCTGGTGGTGAAGACACTCACCTCCCACTCGGAAGGTTGAGAGTTCAATCCTAGGTAGCAGCACACATTTCTCTCGCTGGGTGCAAAGATAAAAAATATCTGCTGTGAACTCCATGTAGGGATCAGGAAGGGCATCCGGCCAGTAAATACTCAGCTCTATCCAGACACCCTGACTCTACCTCAAATTAAAGGATGACAGAGTTAAAAAGGGAGGACTTTTTTTAATGAAAGGTCTGGTTTTTATCTGAGGGTCACAACTGCCATCTTTTTTTAAACTCTTGTAGACAAGAGCTAGAAAGGGATTTATGATTGCTTAACTGTGTGCAGAATTATGGGAATTTTATTCCAAACATATGAAAGAAGCATCAAGTTGGGAAAATCTAGGCCTGCTTCAGGTTTGCAGGAGGCAAGCCCCAAATAGAATCCTAACAATCTTAGAAAGAAAATGTATTATCTGCTCATCACGCTGTCCCAGTTCAGTCCATATAGATAGATAGATGGATGGATGGATGGATGGATGGATGGATGGATGGATGGATGGATAGATAGATAGATAGATAGATAGATAGATAGATAGATAGATAGATAGATAGATAGATAGATAGATAGATAGATATTTGGTTATTCGGGTCTTCTCCCGGGTAAAATTGGAAGTGTCTTGGCAACGTTTCGACGAAGTCTCATTCGTCATCTTCAGGCTGGTGTTCTCGGCTTCGTGCTTCCAGGAAGCACGAAGCCGAGAACACCAGCCTGAAGATGACGAATGAGACTTCGTCGAAACGTTGCCAAGACACTGAAGATGACGAATGAGACTTCGTCGAAACGTTGCCAAGACACTTCCAATTTTACGCGGGAGAAGACCCGAATAACCAAAGACCTACATACAAACACCGGCAAAAACCTCAGAATATATATATATATATATTTCAAAACTTTCCCTGAAAATGAAGTTTGTTTCTGCAAACAAGCCCACCCAGCCTATCTTATTGTTGCTCCTATTTTTATTTTCACAGCCATCCATTATTTAAAATCTCTCATGATTTTCTTTTTTTTTTTTCTTTCTGGTGGTGGTGGTGGTGGGTTTTTTTTCTAAATGTCAGACTAAGGAGAAACGTTTCTGTCTTCAATTTTTAATTAGTGACTCACATTTGAAATGAGCAGGAGAGGGATAGCAGAAATGCCTTTTTGGGTTGCTGCTGTTGTCGTGGTTTCTTTCAATAAATGTAAATGAGAAAACGGAAGGAAAAGGACCAGGAAACAAACTTCTATGCCACGAACAGAGTTGGTATTCAGGCAGTTAGTGACAACTTTGGATGGGGGTGGAGGTTAATAGGTAATAGGAAAGATGAAAAGAATAATAGTAATAAAGGTAGAGGTTCCCCTCGCACATATGTCTCTCTCTCTCTCTCTGTCTCACACACACAGAGGGCTGGGGCAAGTGGTTTTCAGGCCGGAAGTGGAGTGGATTAACATGGCCTCAGATTCCAAGGATTAATGAGCCAAACTCTACTTAGAGTGGGTTTGAGGGTTTCCTGGCAAGTGAGTTGAACCCTTGTCCCAGAACTGAAGTAACGTGACTAAGAATTAAAAGTTCATGATTAGCCAGGAATTCATCACAGATCAAAGTGAGCTTGCATTTCCCAATAATGGGAAAAAAATAATTGGCCTATGTAAAGGTAAAGGTTCCCCTCGCACATACGTGCTAGTCGTTCCCGACTCTAGGGGGCAGTGCTCATTTTGGTTTCAAAGCCAAAGAGCCAACGCTGACTGAAGACATCTCCATGGTCATGTGGCCGGCATGACTCAACTCCAAAGGCGCACGGACGCTGTTCCCTTCCCACTAAAGGTGATTCCTATTTTTTTTCTACTTGCATTTTTTACGTGCTTTCGAACTGCTAGGTTGGGACAAGTAACGGGAGCTCACCCCGTTACGCGGCACTAGGGATTCGAACCGCTGAATTGCCAGCCTTTCGATCGACAAGCTCAGCATCTTAGCCACTGAGCCACTCCAACCATAGATAGGGGTGTCAAAATGTCCAGAACTGGCCCTGGGAATATGTAAGGGAACAATTTTGCCGCTGTTGTTCCAGGGTTAATATTTCAGGGTGAAGTTTAGTTTTAAGCACTTTTCTCAGACAACTGTTTTTTTCTGCGTGAAGGATAATTCTTTGGTGACATGACTCATATACCTAAACTACTGCCAAGCAAAAAATATTGTGCCAACTTTGGCACCCTTTCTGCAATCTTTTTGTTTTATTTTGAGAGAGAAGGCAATATCATTCTTCCTTTTATTTAATGTGCTTTGTGTCAAATGTCTGTGGAGATTCTCCGTTATCCAGGTCATGGTCGTCCCGAAGGTGATTTTTCAAGAGGCAAGTGGACTTTCTTGTTTTGTTTTTTTTCCCTTGGAGAAATTTCGCTTCTCATCCAAGAAGCTTCTTCAGTTCTGACTGAACAGTGGAGAACGGAAGGATTTATATTCTTTGCCTCATTTGAGCAGGAATATAAATCCTTCCGTTCTCCACCGTTCAGTCAGAACTGAAAAAGCTTCTTGGATGAGAAGCAAAATGTCTTCAAGGAAAAAAGAAAGGAAGTCCATTGCCTCTTGGAAAAAAAGCACCTTTTCCAAGCAATGGCTGTGGATTTTTGATACGGTGAAGTGGAAAAGGAAGGTCATGCATTCCTCTCAGTTTCCTTTACTCTCTTACAGGCCGGAGTGACATCATATCCTAACAGAGATGCTGCTGGGGCAAAGATGGACTTTCCATGTGTGCCATTTTGCTCTTCCATTGACTTCTTGGGAATGGTGCCATTTTAGATCAAAGTCTAAATCAAGGGTGTCAAACTCAAAGCCTGGGGGCCAGATCTGGCTCACAGGGTGCTTAGATCTGACCTGCAGGGCTACCCTGGAAACAGCGAAGGACCAGCCCACGGTGCTTATTCCAGCGAAAATGGAGCTTAGGATGGCTGCCCGCGTCTCCCACCAGAAGTGGGTTTCAGTAGGTTCTGACCAGCTCTGGAGAACCGGTAGTAGAAATTTTGAATAGTTCGGAGAACCGGCAAATATCACCTCTGACTGGCCCCGCCCCCATCTATTCTCTGCCTCCCGAATCCCAGCTGATCAGGAGGAAATGGGGATTTTGCAGTATCATTCCCCTGGAGTGGGGTGGGAATGGAGATTTTACAGAATAGAGTAGAGTAGAGTAGAGTAGAGTAGAGTAAGGAATAGGAATAGGAATAGGAATAGGAATAGGAATAGGAATAGGAATAGAATAGAATAGAATAGAATAGAATAGAATAGAATAGAATAGAATAGAATAGAATAGAATAGAATAGAATAGAATAGAATAGAATATTGGAATTAAGAAATTAGAATAGAATAGAATAGAATAGAATAGAATAGAATAGAATAGAATAGAGTAGAGTAGAGTAGAGTAGAGTAGAGTAGAGTAGAGTAGAGTAGAGTAGAGTAGAGTAGAGTAGAGTAGAGTAAGAAATAGGAATAGGAATAGGAATAGGAATAGGAATAGGAATAGGAATAGGAATAGGAATAGGAATAGGAATAGAATAGAATAGAATAGAATAGAATAGAATAGAATAGAATAGAATAGAATAGAATAGAAAATAGCGTAGAGTAGAGCAAGGAATAGAGTGGAGTGGAGTGGAACGGAACGGAACGGAACGGAACGGAACGGAACGGAACGGAACGGAACAGAACAGAACAGAACAGAATAGAATAGAATTGAATTCTTTATTGGCCAAGTGTGATTGGACACATAAGGAATTTGTCTTTGGTGCATACGCTCTCAGTGTACACAAAAGAAAGGATGCAGTCGTCAAGAATCATAAGGTACAACACTTAATGATAGTCATAGGGAAACAGTCAATATAAATCTTAAGGATACCAGCAACAAGGTTACAGTCATACAGTCATAAGTGGGAGGAGATGGGTGGTGGGAACAATGAGAAGATTAATAGTAATGCAGAATATCCTTCCCCTGCCACGCCCACCAAGCCATGCCACAGCCACCAAGCCACACCCACCGAACCGGGTCCCATGGAGGTAAGAGATCCTATGGAAGGAATGGTTCAATGTTGGTTCCTATGCACTGCTCCCACTTCTTCCTCTTCTATTTGCCAAGGATAGGACCGAACGCCATGAATCCCTCAAGACAATCTCCAATCCAAAAGATGACAGAGTAGATGCTGGGGAAGGCAGAAAAGGAACGGAGGAACACATATAGACCCAAAGAGTGGTGTTCTACCCCAGCTACGGACCCCAAAGAACGTAGCACACACAAAGTCTGTGCAAACCTTAGTTTACTAGAATAAAATCAGTTTTTTTCTTCAAACAAAGGCTGTTAATTAACTTTCTTAACAGCCTGCAAGAATCCAAAGAATAAATCATCTTAACCTTACTATGGTTGGCAGAAAACCCAGAAGCAATTTGCAAAGAACTAAGATCAAGGCACGAAGTTGGGAACTAAGTTGTTCCCTGCAAATTGCTTCAGTTGGCATTCTTCCTTAAATAGGCTAAGGGTGTGGCCAATTAGCCCCAAGCCTTACTCTTGAGGAGACCTCCTCCTGAGGAGCCACTCCTGCCTTTTGGCAGCTCTGTGCGCCCGTGCATCGAGAAGAGGCTCCTCCTCTTTGTCCTCTTCACTTATAGGAGCTTCTGAAGGCCCTGGCTGAATCCCCGTCTCTGGCACCACATCTTCTCCAGCCTCCACATTGTCCGACTCGAGTGCCAGCTGCACAGGCTGCTGGCACAGTACCACACCAGCCTTCTCGCTGTCCGAATCAACCACCAGCTGCACAGGCCACATACAGGCCACAACAAGTGGAGAGAGAGAGAGAGTGGGAGAAGGAGGCAACAGCCATCTCTTCAACTGCAACTTAATCCAATCGATGGGGAAATCACTCAGCCAAATCTTTTCTTAATTAACTCATGATAAAAGAAGCTGGGAAACTTCCATTACAATTTCTAGGGTTTATTGACCAAAGGCCAGTCTTAAAAATATCTTAGAGAATACAGAGGGGGTTACATAAATAAACAAATTCCTAGTGTCTATTATTAGGAGCAAGTAGGCTGTGAAACACTGAGAATCAGTCCCAACTCCATATGGTCTTTGATTTCCAACAGTCCATTTAGCAGCCATTCACAAGAGTTCATTTAACGACCAGGTACAATGGTACTGAAAAAAGTGATTTACGAGCATTTTTCACAGTTACGACCATCACAGCATTCCCCCCATCATCACATGATCAAAATTCAGATGCTTGGCAATTGATTCATATTTATGACGGTCGCAGTGTCCTGGGGGGGGGTGATCCGCTTTTGCGACCTTCTGACAAGCAAAGTCTAGGGGGTAGCCAGTTTCACTTAACAACTACGTGGCTAACCGAACGAGTGCAATGATTCACTGAACAGCAGTAGTAAAATATGTCATAAAATGGGGCAAAACAACTCACTTAACAACTCTCTCAACTAACAGCATAAATTTTGAGCTCAATTGTAGTCATAAGTCAAGGACTACTTGTATAGTCACTCTATCAAAATGGTCTTTCAATGGCTGTAATTCAGGGGTGAAATCCAGCAGGTTCTGACAGGTTCTGGAGAACCAATAGCGGAAATTTTGAGTAGTTCGGAGAACCGGCAAATACCACCTCTGGCTGGCCCCAGAGTGGGGTGGGAATGGAGATTTTGCAGTATCCTTCCCCTGGAGTGGGGTGGGAATGGGGATTTTGCAATATCCTCCCCCCAGGAGTGGGGAGGGAATGGGGATTTTGCAGTATCCTTCCCCTGCCACGGCCACCAAGCCACGCCCACAGAACCGTTAGTAAAAAAAAATTGGATTTCACCACTGCTATAATTGCATATTGTGGGACAGATTCTTGTTCTGCCTCTGTAATAACAGAGGATTAAAGTTGACTCTGATTCAGAAACACGATAAGCCATAATGTAATTATATAGTAGCTAGGCCAACATAGCCACTGTGGCTTGTAAATCCTGGCAGTATATGAAGTTAACTCAGCCACATGAGGTGTAATCAAGAGTCACATCAAGGCTTAGTGCAAGAGAACACAACTTCAGTTGGCTTAAGTTGAGTCATTCTTTGTGTAGCACCTCAAGGGCCACACTCCAAAGTTGGCTGGGACAGGATCCGTTAAAAACGGGGAAGGTTTTAAAGGTTTAAAATGGGTGCCTTATGCCCCTGTCTCTTTTGTTATTAGTTGCGAAGTTGTGTCTGACCCATTGTGACCCCATGGACAACGTTCCTCCAGGCCTTCCTGGCCTCTACCATCCTCTGGAGTCCATTTAAGCTCACGCCGACTGCTTCAGTGACTCCATCCAGCCACCTCGTTCTCTGCCGTCCCCTTCTTTTTTTGCCCTCCATCGTTCCCAGCATTAGGCTCTTCTCCAGGGAGTCCTTCCTTCTCATTAGGTGGCCAAAGTATTTGAGTTTCCTCTTCAGGATCTGGCCTTCTCAAGAGCGGTCAGGGTTGATCTCCTCTAGGACTGATCGGTTGGATCACCTTGCAGTCCAAGGGACTCGCAGGAGTCTTCTCCAGCACCAGAGTTCAAAGGCCTCCATTTTTGGCACTCAGCCTTCCTTATAGTCCAACTTTCACAGCCATCCATTGCAACTGGGAAAATCATAGCCTTGGCTATTTGTTGTCAAAAGTGTGTATAGTATGCTTCTTCTTTTTAGTATGCTGTCTAGATTTGTCATAGCTTTCCTCCCACTGTCTCTTAAGCTCCCCAAATTCCAAAGAATGCAAAAAATATATGGGAGCGAGGAAGACAAAACATGAGGGTTGATCCATTTTGGGGACGCAAACGGATTCGGATATGCCCCTGATCTGCCCTTTCAATTTTCCTGGCTTACAGGGCCATGACCCTAACTAAAAGGAGAATTCCAGTAGCAATGTCTTTATGAGACCGATGTGTAGGAAGAAGTGCTGTAACTAACAGTTCCCAAGAAGTGTTTTTTTTTTCCTTCCAAAATTATTTAGAATTAAGATTTTTGGCACGGTGGACAAGACATTCCAAGGCTTTATGGGAACTGGTGCAATTTTTCACCAAGCCCCTGCAGTTACAAACTAGATAATGACGGATTGATTTTCCAAGGAAACATTTTCCTTAATACAACACTCAGCTTGCCACTGTAATGCTGTAGCTGTAACTACAGCATTACAGCATATTATGATTTAGACCAGGGGTATCAAGCTTGATTTCATTGAGGGCTGCATCACAGTTGTGTTTGACCTCGGGGAGCTGGGGTGGGCATGGCCAGCTATTTTTCCTTCCTTCCTTCCTTCCTCTCTCCCTCTCAGTGATTAGAATGCAGTATTGCAGGATAACTCTGCCAACTGTCAGCAGTTCGATCCTGAACAACTCAACTTAGCTTTCCATTCTTCCGAAGTCGGTAAAATGAGGAGCCAGATTGTTGGGGGCCATAGGCTGACTCTGTAAACCACTTAGAGAGGGATATAAAGCAGTATATAAGTCTAAGTGCTATTCCTTCCTTCCTTCCTTCCCTCCCTCCCTCCCTCTCTCTCAGTGGTTAGGATTCAGTATTGCAAGCTAATTCTGCCCATAGCCAGGAGTTCGATTCTGACTGGCTCAAGATTGACTTAGCCTTCTGTTGACTGCTGGCTGACTGTAGTTCAGCAGTTCGAATCCCACCAAGCTCAAGGTTGACTTAGCCTTCCATCCTTCCGAGGTGGGTAAAATGAGGACCCAGATAGTTGGGGGCAAGAGGCTGACTCTATAAACTGCTTAGAGAGGGCTGGAAAGCACTGTGAAGCAGTATATAAGTCTAAGGGCTATTGTTATTGCTAAACTCTGGGAGACAATGGAGGAAGGAAGGCCTGGTGTGCTATATATAGTCCATGAGGTCACGAAGAATTGGACACGATTTAGTGACTGAACAACAAAAATCCCAGAGAACTTTCTTCCAAAATTATTTTTGGGCTTATCTTTGGAAGGATACATCTAACCAGGAATGGGGCTTTTGCTGAGCTCCCATGTATTTCTAACAATAATTCTTCTTTTGGATAAAGTTCTAGCAGCTGTCTCATTCGTCCTGGTGGAAGTTAGATTCCATCTCCCCAGGAATACAAAGTATTTTTTTTCCCCCAATATATACAACAAGTGAAATTCGGATGGCTTTAATATTAGTTAACATTTTTCTTTGGCTTAGCATGCTGTGTCAACCCAGTCATTTTGATTAATTTGCGGTTCAGAGTGCAAGAACCTGTCCAGACACATTGACTCAAAGGCATAAGAAACATTAATTAATTCATTAATTGAAGGCGTTCGGTGAAAAACAGCCAATATGTCACTCCGAGAACCCATCCACAGTGATATATAGGAAACAGCCAGGGGCATAACACTATAGGCCTTCGGTGACAGTCCATTTGTCATTCAAAGCAGCTGCTTCATTTTGCCCAATGATATGACTGACCCTGGACAAACCTCAATTGTACTAGTGTAATAATCATTGCAACAGAGCTATGTAGCACCTTAGATTCAAAGGCAAAAAGATGCTTTGAATCCAAGGTACCGTATTTTTCGGAGTATAAGATGCAACTTTTTCCCCCCCTAAAAGGGGGTGAAAATTTAGGTGCGTCTTATACACCAAATGTAGCCCTGCCCACCCACTGACCCCCCCCCCCACACACCCTTTGGCCTCTGCCCCCCCAGCAGTTTACCTCCTTGCAGCAAGCAGCAAGAAGAAACAGCTCCTTTCAGCTTCAGCACAGCCTAATTAGCACAAGTTGATTGTCCGTTGGATCGGCCTCCCGACTCTCAGCTGTTTTGCTCTCAGCTGTTTTGCGCGGGCCTCTGCTGCTTGCCACAAGGAGGTAAATTGCTGGGAGCAGATTTTTTTTTTTCCTTGTGCTAATCAAGCTATGCTGAAAACAAAAATGAAAGTAAAGCAGGCTGTTTGCTGTTTGCTGCAATGAGGCAAAATTGCTGGGAGGCAGAGGCAGATTTCTTTTTCTTGTTTTCCTCACCAAAAAAAGGTAGGTGCGTCCTATTGTCCGGTGCGTCTTATACTCCGAAAAATATGGTACTTTCTTCCCTGATAAAATGAATGTAGTGAGGTGCGGACAGGATGAGCTGCTGGGGGTTCACAGGGACTCGGGAGTAAGGCCTGGAGATGATTGGCCCCTCCCATAAGGCTTAAAAGATGAGCAAAAGCACATGGGCCCTTTGCAGGAAATCAATGTTGTTAATGCTGTTCCCAGTCGGCATCTTTGTTTGATTCTGGACTCTGTGGGGCTTTGCCAAGTAGGTCTTAGGCAGCATGTCAAGGGAGATAAAGGTTGGTGATTATCCCGAAAGACTTCTCCCAAAAGGACTTTTTGCAAACGAATTGGGACTCAGCTGTGAATGAACGTAATTCACAGCTGTTGCAATAAAAGAGGTTTTTGGGACTACTCATGTGTTTTAACAACTCAGGAAGCCTAGCTCACAACAGTAGCCCCTGCGCATGCACAGAAGGCTTTGCACTTGTGTACATGATGGCTTTGCGCATGCGTGAATTATGCGGCGTGCGCACATTTGCGAACTGATAGGGAAGTTAAGTGAATTTCACCCCTGAAGATGCGGTACTGTCAACTGAAAAGCATAGAAAATGCATAATCATGATTATAAAAAGCTAAAAGATATAAAACAGGAAGCATATATAAAAATCAAAAGTCTACAAGAAAGTTTAAGAGGAGAGAGGAAGGACTGTTTAATGGGTGTAGGAGAGCATAAACGTTAATATGTGACATATTACTGGTAAATCCAGTAAATTAGAGCCTGGTAACTCAGCAGACTAAAAGCATTGTGATTAACACCAGATGTCTTCAATTATTGCGAGTTCGAATCTCACCAGGCTCAAGGTGGACTCAGCCTTCCATCCTTTCTAAGGTAGGTAAATTGAGGACCCAGTTTGTGGGGGCAATAAGCTGACTTTGTATAAATTTACAAAAGTATGAAGGCTATTGCTTAATGCATTGTAAACCGCCCTGAGTCTCCAGAGAAGGGTGGCATATAAATCAAATTTTTTTAAAAAATCCATCACAGTACAGAGCACTGTGGTATGAAGCACTAAATGCTTATTAAGACTATCATCTGATGGGCTTTAAGCTTTGCTGTGCAGCAGCTGGAGATATTAATGGTGGGATGAGATGACTCTGTAATGCAGGGCACTGGAAGAGCATATGCTCTGTTGCATTCGTGTGTCCAAAGTCATAAAGGCATTGTCTTTATACAATCAATATCAAGTGATGCAATTAAAAAAAGTGATACAATCAAGATCAAGTGAGGTACTAATACCAACCTATAAAGCCCTAGTAAGACCACACCTAGAGTACTGCATCCAGTTTTGGTCACCACACTATAAAAAAGATGTGGAGACTCTAGAAAAAGTGCAGAGAAGAGCAACCAAGAGGATTAGGGGACTGGAGGCTAAAACATACAAGGAACAGTTGCAGGAACTGGGCCTGGCTAGTCTAGTGAAGAGAAGGACCAGGGGAGACAGGATAGCAGTCTTCCAATATCTGAGGGGCTGCCACAGAGAGAAGGGGGTCAAGCTATTTTCCAAAGCACCTGAAGACCAGACAAGGAATAACTAAACAAGGAGAGATTCAACCTGGAAATAAGGAGGAATTTTCTGACAGTGAGAACAACCAACCCATGGAACAGAAGTTGCCTTCAGAAGTTGTGGCAGCTTCATCACTGGAGGCTTTCAAGAAGACATTGGACTGCCATCTGTCAGAAATGGTGTAGGGTCTCCTGTTTAGGTGGGAGGTTGGACTAGATGACCTATCAGGTCCCTTCCAACTCTGTTAATCAGTTATCTGTCTCTCCTGGTAGGGAATCTCCCTTTATTGGCCTTCAAGGTCAACTGAAGGAAGGCATGACCTCAACCCAGCATAAAGACCTTCCGGTGATGAGATAGTTCAAGTTTAATTAAGGATGTCACGGGGTGACACAATACCTAGCAATTGTCAATTGGGAGATCCAGGCAGTTCAAATGGGTATAAAGATTTAATCAGGGCTGGGCTGCTGGGGGTTTGGGAGAACCTCTAGCTAAGATTCTGTGCAGTTCACCGAACTCCGAAATCCCACTCCTGGCCGGCCCCTCCCACCCCACCCCACCTCTCTTCTCCCAGGAGTCCACACATGGCCCGTTTTGGATACAGGTAAGTGCAGGGTGCACACGGAGGCTCAGGGAGGGCGAAAAACAGGCCAGAAACGGGGCTGTTTCTGGCCTCCAGAGGGCCCCTGGAGCCCGGGGAGGGCAAAAACGGCATTGAAAAAAAGCAACTTATGACCATTTTTAACATTTATGACCTTTGCAGCATCCCCATGATCATGTGATCAAAATCCAGATGCTTGGCATCTGGCTCATATTTATGACGGTTGCGGTGTTTACTTAACAACGGTGTCAAGAAAAGTCATTAAATGGGGCAAAAGCTCACTTAGCAATTGTCTCGCTCAACAACAGACATTTTGGACTCCATTGCGGTCATGGGTAGAGAATGAAATGTACACAGGTCCCTTTATACTTTCATAGATGCATACAAATAACTCAGGCGTCAGCAGCCGGAATCGCTTGTGAAGAGTCAACAGTAGTTTATTGTTAGTCAATTATGTTAGAAGAATCTCGCCAGTCTGACTGCATTCCCTTGGGAACGTCAAGATAAGGCTTCAAGAATTCTGTGGGAGGTCAAGCCTTTGGCACTTCCTGTTGTCCAGCACCTCCAAAGCCAGGCCCCTTTTAACCCCTGTCTCCAGTCTAGCTGGAGATTCCACCACAAAATACAGCGGCTGATCCAGTTCTACAGAGGAACGATTGAGTCTGTCATCTGCACCTCCATAACTGTCTGGTTTGGCTCTGCAACCCAACAAGACAGACAGAGACTTCAGAGGATAATTAGAACGGCAGAAAAAACAATGGCTACCAACCTGCCTTCCATTGAGGACTTGTATATTGCACGAGTCAAAAAGAGGGCTGGGAAAATATCTACAGACCCCTCATATCCTGGACATAAACTGTTTCAACTCCTACCTTCAAAATGACGCTATAGAGCACTGCACATCAGAACAACTAGACACAAGGACAGTTTTTTTCCCGAACACCATCACTCTGCTAAACAAATAATTCCCTCAACACTGTCAAATTATTCACTAGGGCTGCACTACTATTAATCTTCTCATCATTCCCATCACCCATCTCTTCCCACTTGTGACTGCATGACTGTAAATTTGTTGCTTGGATCCTTACGATTTATATTGATAGTTTCCTAGTATGATTTGATTGCTTATTTGTACCTTATGGCTGTCATGAAGTGTTGTACCTTATGATTCTTGACGAATGTATCTTCTCTTTTTATGTACACTGAGAGCGTAGGCAATAAAGACAAATTCCTTGTGTGTCCAATCACACTTGGCCAATAAAGAATTCTATTCTATTCTAAATCATTTGATATACTTGTTTGCAAAACTACGTGTCGTGGAATTCACTCTTTCCCAATTAGGGTGACCCGTTACATTTCCTTTATTACCTCTGGTTCTTTTCCCAATCTGGTTACTAGGAAGTGAATTATTTAATGAGTTCTCAGGAGCATCGTTCTTTTGAGAGGAGGCAGGGAACACTGAAAATTCAGAAGAAAATCCTGTTCTTAATTAAGAACAGCTAAGATGATTAGAAGCGTGGAGCTAAAACATATGAAGGAAAGGATCTGGCTTTGGCTAGTCTAGAGAAAAGTAGGACTAGGTGGGACATGATAGCATTCCAGTGTTTGAGGTGCTGTCACAAAGAGGAGGGGGTCAATTTAGTTTCCTAAGCACCAGAGGCAGTGGTGAAATCTGGCCAGATCTATCCGGGTCACTATTGTAGCACTTGTGGCAGGAGACTCCAACCACCCACCGGAATGTCATCGCATCCCGTTTTTGACCCTCTGTGCATGCTCAGAAGAGGTGCACATGCGCATAACTCCTGTGCGTTCCCGTTCCTCAACCAATAGCAAAGATAAGTGGATTTCACCACTGACCAGAGGGCAGGACAAGAAACCATGGATAGAAAAACAATCAAGGAGAGAAGCAACTTGGAATTGAGGAGAAACTTCCTAACAGGGAGGACAATTAATCAGTGGAACAGCTGGCCACCAGAAATCATAGGTGCTTCATCCCTGGAGGTTTTTAAGAGTGGACAGTCACTTGTCTGAAATGCTATAGGATCTCCTGATTGAGCAGGGGGATGGACTAGAAGACCTCCAAGGTCCCTTCCATCTCTATTGTGATTCAATCTGGTGGACCACAGATAAAGTTTGATTAAACCTACCTGGAAAAAAAAAGTTCTATTTGGAAGAAGTGAGTCACTACTGTAGAACACTTCGCTTTAAAAAAAAAACAACTTCTTTGTTGAATTTATTTTTTTCAAGAACCAACTAGGGGAATATTAGGGCCATCTCTGCTATGGTGCTCACTATCTATATCACATTGATTTTGCAGGGCACACCGTCATCGGGGGCTTAAAAATATGGACAGACCTCCGGTGCTGTTCATTAGTGTTCCAAGTTGATGTATTGTGATTTGCGCCTCTGTTCCCGGAGAACATGGGACAGAAACAGGCCAATTGAAGCCTGCATTCACCATCATTAAAGGTAAAAGTTCCTCTTGCACCTATGTGCTAGTCGTTCCCGACTCTAGGGGGCAGTGCTCATCTCCGTTACAAAGCTGAAGAGCCAGCGCTGTCCAAAGACATCTCCATGGTCATGTGGCCAGCATGACTCAATGCCAAAGATGCATGGAACGCTGTTCCCTTCCCACCAAAGGTGGTCCCTATTTTTCTACTTGCATTTTTTACCTGCTTTCGAACTGCTAGGTTGGCAGAAGCTGGGACAAGTCACGGGAGCTCACCCTGTTATGCGGCGCTAGGGATTCGAACCGCTGAACTGCCGACCTTTCGATCGACAAGCTCAGTGTCTTAGCCATTGACCCACCGTTTCCCTTACTCACCATCATTAGTGATATTAATAATGGCTCTTTTGTGCCTCAAAGCTCGAAGAGTTTGTACTGGGTGAAGGTAGGCCTTGCAGAATGATCCTTTGTTTCATTAATTCCTGAAGAAGTGGGTCCTTGGTGGTCTTTTGTAGCTTTACTAGTGACTCAGTATCAGAGGTGGTTTCAGTCAGTTCGGATCAGTTCGCCCGAACCAGTAATGGGTAGCCCTATTTAGGCATGTTTTTGAGGCTGGGTGCATGCAGGGAAGGTGTACATGCGCTCACATTTGTGAAGTGGTAGGGAAAGTAAATGAATACCTGTTGTGGTCCACCAGCAGCCTGAGGACCTGGTAGTAGAGTCAGAAAGTGAAGAGGCTGAGGAAGAACAGGGGCCAGTCTTGGAGGCTGGGAAGGCCTACATGAGGGCTCTGCGTGGGAGGCAGAGATGGGGCCAGGGCCATTGGGGAGTGATGTGCGGACTTCAGAGTCTTCAGAGGCTGAGAGTAGAGAGACAGAGGAACAGGAGGAGCCTGTTCCTAGTGCACGTATGAGAAGAGCTGCCAGAAGGCAGAAGCAGCTAAAGCAGAGAGGACGACTCAGCAGTAGGGCCAAGAGATGATTGGCCCCTCCCATAAGGCTTAAAAGACCAACAACAGCTCTTGGGCTCTTTGGTGGAAAACAACGTTTAGAGAATTGCTTCTTGTTTCACTGTATTCATTTCTTGTCGGCATCTTCTGCTTCTGAACTTTGCCAAGAGAAGCCTTTGCCAGTTTGCCTAATTATCCCAAGGTCGGTGATAAACTGAGGAATGGTGTTTTGAAGAATTTGCTTTCATTTAGTTTGGACTACGCTGAGAATGAGTTCATTCTCAGCTGTTCTAATAAAGTCTGTTTTCGAACTGTTTGCATTTCATACTAACTACTTGGGCCTGGGTCCCAACACCCCCTCACCAAACTGGCTATACCAGGGTCTCCAAATTTAACAACTTGAAAAAGTTGCAAGCATGGCCGGCTGAGGAATTCTGGGAATGGAAGCCCACAAGTCTTAAAAATTGCTATATCTGGAGACCTCTGAACCTATATCTTTGTAAAGTGAAACCTTATGCAAACAATAGCTTGCTTGGTTTCATTACCTCCCAGTTCTTCTTTTTATAACCTCAGTAACATTTTAAGGCTGTAGGCAGGAAGTGAATGATTATATTTGAGTTTAGATCTATTTCTGTAACCTGGAGTTCTTAATTTCCCTCCCTTTTGGCCTGCCACTCCTTCTTTACTTTCCACTTCCTTTTCGACTTACTAACGCTCTTCACCTAGACCCCCAGCCTGTCACCTTGGCTCCAAATGGTATGCGATTGCAACATTTCTCCTCCCAGTGATAAAACAGAGTGGGCGTTTAAAGTTTCTTAAGAAAGAGAGGCAAGCTAGAGGTGTCACTCTTGACTTGGACACTCTTCCAAAGGAAGTCCAGGAGTCAAGATGCACAAGATCAAAAGGAGGTCCTTTTGACAACAGGTGCAGCGGCTTTTCACCCAGGTCCTTAGAATTTCATCGCAAGCTTACGATTAGGCAGGGGTGAAATGTTACCGGTTCAGGGCAATTCGACCGAACCGGTAGTAAAAACCGAACCGTGCCCTTAAGACCCTGTTATTCCAACAAGCTGGTCTGACAGAATGATGAGTTTTAAATGGGTATTTTAGCTTTGGGATTTTAATTATTACGGCCAATTTATTGAATCTATTCTAATTGTTTTTAACTTTTGTGTCTCTGTAGTTTTATTATGGGCTGTACACCGCCCTGAGTCCTTCGGAAGAAGGGCGGTATAAAAGTTTAATATTTTTGTGTAAAGTGTGATAGTGACTCTGTGAGCTTCCTGCTTCTTGCTTCATTTTGTGTGAAGTCCAGCTGCTTTTGCACTGTGTGTGAGTCAGTTGTGTAGCTTTTGTGTTATTTTTGTGTAAAGTCTTATAGTTGGTTTTCCCGGTCACATGACCACCAAGCCACGCCCACGCAATCACATGACCACCAAACCACACCGACCAAGCCACGCCCACATAACCGGTAGGAAAAACTTTTGAATTTCACCACTGCAGTTAGGGTATCATTGGAGAATTTATTCTTGGACCTTCTCTTTTGGGCAACAAAACAAGCTTGGATAGTTTAAAGCGAGAATGACCAAGCCTTGAACACCCCTGCTTTAAAGATTGAGCTATTAGGAATGAGTAGCTAAATTATTTATTTGTTTTATTTATTTATTTTTGCGATTTATATGCCGCCAGTCCCCCGGAGGACTCAGGGTGGCTTACAACAACAATCAATAATACAAATCACAAAATAACAAAATAAGTTAAACATAAGTTTAAAAACCCCTTAAAAACCATATTTAAAAATGATTACGATTTGTGCAACCCCTAACAGATCAAGTTATTTGAAGGAAGAGCCACGTCTTCAGTTCGCGGCGAAAGGAGAGGAGGTCCGGGGCTATCCTGAGTTCGGTGGGCAAATCATTCCAGAGGGTTGGCGCTCCGACAGAGAACGCTCTCCCCCTGGGAGCCACCAGTCGACATTGTTTGGCCGACGGCACCCTGAGGAGGCCTGCTCTGCGGGAGCACACGGGACGATGGGAGGAAGGCAGGAGATGGTCCTTCAAATACCCTGGGCCTAAGCCATGTAGGGCTTTATAGGTTAGCCCCAGCACCTTGAAACAGATCTGGAGAGCTACCAGCAGTCAGTGCAGCTCGCGCAGGAGAGGTGTTATACGGGAGTAACGAGGAACTCCCGTAACTGCCTGCGTGGCCGCATTCTGGACCAGCTGGATGCATCCCAAGGGCAGCCCCATGTAGAGGGCATTGCAGTAATCCAGCCGAGAAGTAACAAGGGCGTGGGTGACCGTGGTGAGGGCATTGGGTCCTAGCCATCAGTCTAGGAAAGGGCACAATTGGCGCACAAGACGTACTTGCACGAAGATCATCATCAGATGGTCATCCATGGACAGCCGAGAATCCAGGAGGACACCCAGATTGCGGACTCTAGCGGAGGGGGTAAAAGTCTCCCCTCCGATCACTAACGATGGTACCTCTAGATCCCGAGATGTCGGCATCCACAGCCACTCAGTCTTGGATGGGTTGAGTCTATTAACCAGGAAGAATCACACTGTTTATATCCCCCACCACCACAAAACCATGACCAGGTTAGAATCTTTATAGCTAGTCATGTTGTTAGAAGGTATTGAGAGGTCCTTGGTGCTCTCTGAGCTTGGTTGTTTTTTTGCAGACATTTCATTATCCATACTGATAATGTTACCTAGTTGGGTAGTGAAATGTCTACAAGAAAATGACCAAGCTCAGAGAGCACCAAAGACCCCACTCTTCCTTCTAATACTGATGAAGTTACCTAGTTGGGTAGTCAAACGTCTGCAAGAAAATGACCAACCTCAGAAAGCACCAAGGGCCCCACAATAGTCGTCATCCTCTTCATCCTCCTCTTCCTCCTCCTCCTCCTCCCTTTCCTGCACTCTGCAAACCCAATTCCCTTCTAGCACTGAGTATGTTACCTAATCGGGTAGTGAAATATCCATAATAAAACAACCAAGCTCAGAGAGCACCGAGAACCCCACACTCCTCTTCCTCCTCCTTTCCCAAACTTTACTTCCTTCTAGTACTGATGATGTTACCTAGCTGGGTCATGAGACGTCTGCAAGAAAACCAACCAAGCTCAGAGAGCACCAAGGACCCTCATTTCAACCCAGAGCTACAAATATTCTCCTTTATTGGTCAGTAGGTGTTGTTTAGGGACGTGGTGGCTCAGTAGCTAAGACGCTGAGCTTGTCGATGGAAAAGTAGGCAGCTCAGTGGTTCGAGTCCCTAGCGCCACGTAACGGGGTGAGCTCCCGTGACTTGTCCCAGCTTCTGCCAACCTAGCAGTTCGAAAGCCTGTAAAAAATGCAAGTAGAAAAATAGGGATCACCTTTGATGGGAAGGTAACAGCGTTCCATGCATCTTTGGCGTTGAGTCATGCCGGCCACATGACCACGGAGGCGTCTTCGGACAGCGCTGGCTCTTCGGCTTTGAAACGGAGATGAGCACCGCCCTCTAGAGTCGGGAACGACTAGCACATATGTGTGAGGGGAACCTTTTCCTTTTTAGGTATTGTTTCTCATGATCTTTTAGCCCAAGAAGTTCTTTCTCTGTAATGAAATAACACCCTCCACGCCCCGACTTTCAGTCAAGAGGAAATATAAACCAAATAATTTGCAGTTTCATCTTGTGAAACAGGCAGATATGAGTTATTTTTTTTCCCTGCGAAAGAGACAAATAGTTTTTCCTGCGAAATAGGCAAATGTTTTCTCTTGTTTGTCTCATCGATATCTCCGTTCTTGAGAGCTAGGAGACAAGAGCATCCTGGTGTAAAATAGGGGAAGTGAAAATGTGAGTGCTACTAAGTTCTATTTGTGCAATCCCTCGGATCTCTAAGTAACCCCACCCCAGACAGAAACTTTCCCAGATATAAAAGATCGTTGCAACTCTTGCTTTGAGAATCCGCTTGCAAAGAGGAGATCTAGTTAGATCCAGATAAGGGCAATGCCCAAGTGGGATAAAATTAAGGCAAAGTTATGTCCTGCTTGGAGGCATTATTCTGGCATGCTTTGGTTGCTATTTCTGGAAGATCCGATTTCTCCATTTCTTGGAAAACGAGAGGCTAAAATTAAGGCGGTGGAAATATTCCATAAACCATAAACTATGATGTATCTGGTCAGGGCTTATCTGTTTCAAAGAACCTTGTTTTCATGGATGTCAAGATTGCGCCTACAGTATGTCCTTAGAAGGTGCGCAGAGATGGATAGACTAACTCTAAAATTAAAAAACAAGGAAGACTCACACTACTATCAAATTTGGAATAGATGGTATAAATGGATTGACAAACAAGGGGAAAAAAACAGATGGTAAATACATCAAGAAACCAAAGTTAGTAAATTTACACCGTCAACATAAATATATCATAGCAAGTGAAGATAAATGTATATATATGGTTATATATTGAAATGTTATAGATAGAAAACTTTTGCTTAGCAATATTAGAACATAAGTAATACTGAATTGTACTTTGTTTTTAGCCTTAAGAATGTTTTTATAACTTTTCTCTTTTTTATCTTTTATCTGTTTATATCAAATAAAGTTGGTTTTAAAATTTAAAAAATTAAAAAAAAAAGAAGGTACAGACTGAAACAAGACCATTTAGTCTCATTCTAGGGTGATTGGACAGACGTCTGACTTCTTCTTTTAATTGATTTTCTATTAAATGCATTTCTCGGTGCTTTATAAACGTCGTGTCGTCTGGGTATTTAATTTGCTTAACAAATTAATCTGTGATTAATCTCCACCCCTTTTTTTTTAACCCAACCATTGGTTAAATAAATTCCATGTTTGATAATATGGGCTGCATAAACAGAGGGACAGAATCAAGATCACGTGAAGTGTTAATACCACTTTATAAGGCCTTGGTAAGGCCACACTTGGAATATTGCATTCAATTTTGGTCGCCACGATGTAAAAAAGATGTGGAGACTCTAGAAAGAGTGCAGAGAAGAGCAACAAAGAGGATTCGGGGACTGGAGGCTATAACATATGAAGAACAGTTGCTGGAACTGAGTATGTCTAGTCTGATGAAAAGAAGGACTAGGGGAGACATGATAGCAGTCTTCCAATATCTCAGGAGTTGCCACAAAGAACAGGGAGTCAAACCCACCTGTGCATCTTTGTCCAAATTTTTCTTTTTTTGCTTTGAAACACATCCACCACATATGATATGTAGTCTGACCTAACTGAGCCTTGGTGGAGCAGTGGACTAAAGTGCTGTTAAATAACACTTAGCTGCCAGCTGCCTGCAATTACTGCGAGTTCAAATCTCACCAGGCTCAAGTTTGACTCAACCTTCCATCCTTCCAAGGTAGATCAAATGAGGACCCGGATTGTGGGGGCAATAAGCTGACTTTGTATAAAAAAGAACACTGCTTAGGGCGGGGCCGAAAGCCCTACTAAGCAGGTAATATACAAAGGTATGAAGGCTATTTATTGCTTAACGCATTGTAAGCCGCCCTGAGTCTCCGGAGAAGGGCGGCATATATAAATCGAACCAGTAAGTAAGTAAGTCATCACCTTTTCCTTCAATGTTTTCCAAGTGCTGTCCATGCAAAGCTTTGGTTTTCCATCCGTTCAATCTGTCATCCAGCTGTTTTCCCTTATAGGCCTTCCATCCTTCCGAGGCGGGTAAAATGAGGACCCAGATTGTTGGGGGCAATATGCTATTTAGTATACTGTCGATTGTTGTAAGCCGCCCAGAGTCCTCGGAGAGTGGGCGGCATAGAAATATGATTAATAAAATAAAATAAATAAAATATTCTGCCTTTGTTTCTGTTGTTTTTATAATGTTCTCTGTTTTCACAGCCTGCAGCAATTTTTCTGTACTGTGGTTCACATCATCATCATCATCATCATCATCATCATCATATATTTCTTCATAGTTAATAGCGCTTTCTCACTTATTTCCCACAGGAAAGACTTAGAAACTTGCAGAGACTCTGGCATAAACCAGTGCAGGTAGTTCCAGTGGTGCTCAGCACACTGGGTGCTGTGCCTAAATATCTAGGCAAGCACTTAAAAATAATTGGACGCTGACAAGATCACCATTGGTCAGCTGAGAAGGCCACCTTACTGGGATCTGCTCGCATAATCCGCTGATACATCACACAGTCCTAAACGCTTGGGAAGTGTTCGACTAGTGATTTGGGATACAAAATCCAGCATGGTCATCTTGTTTGCTGTGTAAATAATAATAATAATAATAATAATAATAATAATAATAATAATAATAATAATAATAGCAGCAGCAACAACAACAACCTGGTCAGTGGGTGCAGCAAAATTTCACAGATCGACTACCTACAATGCCATGACCACATTGCTAAGATCATTCACTGGAAATAGTGCCAGAAGTTTGGATTTGCGTACAGCAAAAACCACTGGGAACATCAGGTTGAGAAAGTTTTAGAGAATGAGAAACTCAAGATCTTGTGGGACTTTAGGATTCAGACTGACAGGCACTTGGTCCACAACACACCTGACATAACGGTAGTTGAAGAGAAAAAAGTATGGTTCATTGACATTGCAATACCTGGTGATGCACGGATTGAAGATAAGCAGCAAGAAAAAATCACAAAGTACCGGGACTTGCAAATTGAAGTTGAGCGATTGTGGAAAAAGAAATCATGTGTTGTTCCGATTGTAATTGGAGCCCTTGGAGCAATACCCAAAGGGCTACCCCGCTATTTAGAAATTCTAAATTTACCGGACTTGAACATTTTGACTCTACAAAAAACCACCTTACTCGGAACAGCTTACATCCTCCGACGATACCTTAACAGTTCCTAGGTCCTTGGTTAGGACTCGAGCTGCTGAGCTATTAACCAGCCTCAAAGACTGTGAATCTCACTACAGATTAAATAATAATAATAATAATAATAATAATAATAATAATAATAACAACAACAACAACAACAACAACAACAACAATAATAATAATATATTTCTTCACGGTTAATAAATAGTGCTTTCCCACTTATTTCCCACGAGAAAGAATTTGTTTATCCCAAAATCAAGTTGGCTGGTGTGCAAAGGAGAATATTTTAGATTCCTCCAATTGAAGCTGCTTTCCCTCTTCCATCGTACACACACTTCTCCTACACACACACACACATGCACACACACACACACACAATGTCTCCTTTTGCTTCCACTGCAAGGGTCATTGGCCTTTTCAGATGCTGGGCACCAGCTGCTTCCCCAAGAGACCATCCCAAAGCGAATTAAATCATCTGGCAAGATTTGAAGAATCACATTTCTGAGACCTTGCTGAAGTTTTCTGAGGTTGAGTCATTTTATGAGATCACGGCTGTTTACGATCTTGTTTTAACTTAAGTGGGGAGGATTAGAATGGATAATTTGGGGAACAAAGACCATCCTGACGCCCACAAATTCCATGTTCCTCATCCTTGTTTGACAGGATAGGAATAGTTAGCCTCACCTATCTTCTACCAGTAGTTCTTGATCTGAGGATAATTACACTCAAGGGGGTCCTTTGGGCAAATCCTGGGAGTAGTGGAGAAATTTATAATTGCTTGTTTGTGAGCTGAGTAATTGCAAGTCTAAGGGAACATCATCCTCAACATCAAGGTAGCCTCTGCCTGTGTGTGGGGCAGTGGTGGAATTCAATTTTTTTTACTACTGGTTCTGTGGGCGTGGCTTGGTGGGCGTGGCTTGGTGGGAGTGGCAGGAGAAGGATACTGCAAAATCCCCATTCCCTCCCTACTCCTCGGATAAGGATATTGCAAAATCTCCATTCCCACCCCACTCTGGGGCCAGCCAGAGATGGTATTTGCCAGTTCTCCGAACTACTCAAAATTTTCACCACCGGTTCTCCAGAACCTGTCAGAACCTGCTGAATTTCACTCCTGGTGTGGGGCACTGAGGCATGCCTCTGTCTCTGATCGCCAGCTGGTGGCTGGCCATGTCTTCACCTTTAGCAATTGTCCCAGCGAAATCCACATCCGAAACCCATGTAGATTTATGTCCATTTTTGGAGCGACGTAGCTGAGGATTCATCTTGTGAGAAGATGTTGAGGGAACTTCTGACTCAAATGAGGGTAAAAGCTGTATTATGTCCTTAGTGTTTGTCTGTTTAGGGGGCAGTGTGTGATGTAGCCCTTTGTCTTTCAGCTGTTTCTCAGAGTCTGGGTCAGTCAGTGTAGTTGTTACCCCACTGTCAGCCTGTGTGCTGTGGCCCACCAGTGGATCTGGCAGCAGATTCGGAAAGTGAGGAGGTTGGGGAGGAACATGGGCCAGTCCTGGAGTCTGAGGAATTGATCTGTCCCCCTCTACAGAGACCCACAAAAACACAGCCAGTCGAGGGTTAAGAAGCACTTGACACACTCCACAGTTCTTATCTCAAACTTGGCAGCGATATGCACACCGTCTGCCAAGGACTTTAATAGTTCACAAAAAGAAAATCACCTATGTAGCTTTGCCAAAATCCTTTCTTTTAGCTCCAAAGACTACTAGATTGCGTTTTTGTTCATCACAGAGATCATGAACCACCCTCCTGTCTTATATAGGCTCTGGGTGTGGTCCAGTGACTCATTGATCCTGTGACTCAAGTCCAGTGACTCAGGTCTATTCCCTCATGCGTCTCCGCAGCTGCTGTAAACGTTTATCTCGCCTTCTTTGGCGTGCGTCCAGGAATGACATCTCTCCCTCACTCTCATCTGAGACACCTGTTTCCCCACTACTTGGCTCTCTTTCAGCTGGCACCTGAGACGGTGCCAGAGGGGGGGGCTGGGAGATCTGGCTGGCTCCTCTTCCTCTAGCTCAGAGCTTCCTTCCTCCAATGGGATAGGCTCAGAGGACGGGGCCACAACAGGAATGCTCTGATGAGGGCTCTGCATCAGAGGCAGAGAGTGGGCCAGGGCTGTATGCCAGGTATCAGCTGCCTTTGGAGTCAGACATCAGTGAGGCAGACAAGCAATTGAAGCCTGTTCCCAGTGTGCTCGTGCACTGAGTTGCCAGTTGAAGGGAACAGCTAAAGAACAAGGGTCGACTTGGGAGTAAGGCCACAGGTGGACAGTGAAGGGCCCCTCCCAGAGGGAATAAAAGAGGAGCGAACAGAGAGGGGAGTTTGCAAGGAGACAATTCGTTCGTCTAATTGGTTCATGACTCTCAGAGAAGCCTTGCCAAGTTTTGAAGATATGGGCCTGGCAGCTCTCCAAGCCAGATAAGGTCTGTGACTGTAAATGCTCTCTTGAAAGACTTCGTTGGATGTGAATGTGAGAAGTTCACAGCAACTTAATAAAAAGTGGGTTTTTGTCAGCACAAGGAGTTTGTGTCATGGTTTAGGAATGCCTAAGTCATAACACTGTGTCACACTACCTTTTGTTGCTATTGTGGTTAAGGCAGAACTTTTAGCATTGAACCTACAACAGGCCATATAGTTTTTATGGATTGCAACTATCATATAGTCAGACGATGTCTAATTGGCAGGCTGGTTTTTTTTATAGATTTTAGTTGTTGCTTATTTTTTTGTACTAGAATTTGTAGTTGTATATGTATTGAGTGCTTTTGTCTGTTCTGGTCTCTGGTCTAAGACTGTAATAGTAAATTGATTGATGGATTGAGCTGTTGAGTATTCAATTTAGGGCTGCCCGTTGAGATGTTTGGGTAAAACAACAGCCTTTTTCTTTTTTAAAACATGGGAACAGTGATGCTATTGAAGCTCAGGAAAGGGAGTCATTGGTCAGTTTAAGGGCCACCATGTTATACCATTTAAATGGGCTCCAGATTAAAAACAAGAATTGAAATTTGCATGCATTGTTCTGTGAAATACTTCTCAAATAAACAAGTGCATGCACACATTTCCTCTAATAGTTCCCTGCTACGCCAACATAGACAGTTTTAATTGCTTCTTTGTAAAATGGGAGGGAGAGAGGTGTGTGTGTGTGTGTGTGTGTGTGTGCGTGTGTGTGTGTTCAGGTAATATCTCGGGTTTCTTCCCGTGTAATTGTAAGCATATCTTTAGAAGGATAGCAGATATGCTTACAATTACACGGGAAGAAACCCGAGATATTACCTGTACACACATATATACCCTTGAACACTTACACAGACATAGAGGGAGGGAGGGAGAGAGAGAGAGAGAAAGAGAGATTATTTTCTGGGATAGAATGGCAAGATTTTGGTGGCATGATAGATAGATAGATAGATAGATAGATAGATAGATAGATAGATAGATAGATAGATAGATAGATGGATGGATGGATGGATGGATGGATGGATGGATGGATGGATGGATGGATGGATGGATGGATGGATGGACGGACGGACGGACGGACGGACGGACGGACGGACAGACAGACAGACAGACAGACAGACAGATAGACATATGTATGTACATACATACATAGAATGGCCAGATTTTGGTGGCACAATAGATAGATAGATAGATAGATAGATAGATAGATAGATAGATAGATAGATAGATAGATAGATAGATAGATAGATAGATAGATAGGTAGGTAGGTAGGTAGGTAGGTAGGTAGGTAGGTAGGTAGGTAGGTAGGTAGATAGATAGATAGATAGATAGATAGATAGATAGATAGATAGATAGATAGATAGATAGATAGATAGATAGATAGATAGATAGATAGATAGGCAGGCATTATTTTCTGGGATAGAATGGCCAGATTTTGGTGGCATGATAGATAGAGAGGGGGGGGCGAGAGAGGGAGGGAGAGAGGGAGAATGAATTTGGATGAATAAGAAGTCAGGTATATATTCTTCTTCTCTTTGTTCCTGATAAGAAGGGAAATATTTGTTAAAAAGGAAAAAAAATAAAAATAAAAACAATCTTAAATCATGTCCTTGTGGACACCATATCAATATAGAAAGAATTGGTTCATCTACTATGTACACACATGCAAATATTATCTCAGGTGTTATGATTAACAGACTAATAAAGAATTCCAAGCTAAAGAGACCAGGATTTTAATCAAATATTTTAAAAGTATATTAGTGGGGAAATTATGGAACAACAGATGCAGGCCCTCTATTCTTCCCCACCCCACCCCACCCAGCTTTTTTTTTATTTTAACATCCAGGTACAAATTTAGGCTGTTGATAAATCAACTCCTTGATCAAAGTCAGTTTTAAATGGCTTGGATCCAGATTAGCATGCCAATTCTCCCTTCCCTGGTCCTGCCTCTCACCCGACCGCTGCTGAACCCTCCATAATGACACATTTCTACCTGCCAATTTCATTTGTACCGTGCCTCGCAGTCTGGCTCCGTTTGTGAGATCGTACCATTACATAACTCGCTTGCGCATTTCAAAAAGATAGCCTGGCTATTCAAATATTTGTCAAAGAGATGAAGAGGTGAACAGGAGAGCAAGTCCACACACACACAGAGTTATGACAGTCTCGTGTTGAGTATTGGAATTTTGGAATAGCCCATCGTCTTGTTGTAAATAACTTCATGCCAGGAGTGAAATGGTCCCGGATCGCCCGATCCGGTAGTGATGGTGGCGGGTGGTTCAGAGAACCGGTAGCAAAAATCCCTGCGCCCCCCCCCCCAACCATGCCCAGCTGCCCAGCTCTTCAGAGGCTTTTTTTTTTTTTACTTTTAAAAGCATTTTTTCTATAACCTCTTCCGACGAAAAAATGCTTTTTTTAAAAAAAAAAAGCCTCTGATGATCACGCGGCTCAGCTGGGATCGTCAGAGGCTTTTCAAAGCATTTTTTTCTGCAACTTCTTGGCCGAAGAGGTGGTAAAAAAAAGTGCTTTGAAAAGTCTCTGACGATCCCAGCTGAGTTGCCTGATCAGCAGAGGCTTTTCAAAGCATTAGAAAAAATGCTTTGAAAAGTTTTTTTTTTAAAAAAAAAGTTGGCCATGCCCACACAGTCACATTACCCCACACCCACAGAACTGGTAGTAACAAATTTTACATTTCACTCCTGTTTCATGCCAAAGTTAAAATTGTCACGGCTTGCATCATGGCTCTGAATAACGAAGCAATCATTTTTACAGGGGAAATAAAGCAACTTTGCTTCTCTGCATTTGTAACTGCTGGATAAATCTATCCCAGAGTTATCTGTCCCAGTTAATCGTAAACATCCCTGGCTCCTGTTGCTATGTAACTTTCCCATAAAAAAACATTATTTTCACTCAAAGGTTCAGTTTTGTATCATCAGCAAGCAGTCTTTAATGGAGAAAGCTATTTTTGGCCCCAGACAGTGTCGGTTTATTTATTTATTTATTTTTCCCCATCCTGAAATAAACAAGAAAATGAAACATTTAGACCCAGCAATTTCGTTCAATGAGAGGAAGCCAAGAGTACTTGGGATCAGAAAATTACAGAGCTTGAAAAGGCCACCGACACAGTTGAGTCTACCTTCCTGCTCAAGGGCAGGGATTCTACCTAAACATAATCGTAAATAAAACAACTCTTTGAATAAAACACAACGCTACGTAAAGCATTCGTGGCAGATGATTGTCTAGTCTTTCTTAACTAGATCAAGGCTGAGAGATCAGCAAAACGGGCTGATTTTGTGAGAAGGACGAAAGGAGTGTCACAGCGTTGAGATGGGAGCTCCATGCCTTATATGTGTGGCAATCTAATGGCTCCCTCTTCATCTCTTTATGTGTCTGCACCAGGGACAACTCAGGGCTATCCAAAATGTCAAGAGGGCAGCTGCATCCACAGCATCAACGCCCCGCTCCCTCCCTGTTTTTATGCTTCATCTCCATCTTCACTGTTCCAAAGGCTTTTTCAGGAGACAACTGGATTTTCTTGGTTTTTTTCTTTAATCCTTCCATTCCCCACCATGCTGTCAGAACTTGGAGAAGCTTCTTGGAGAAGTTTCTTGGAGAAGCTTCTCACCCACCCACCCCCACCCTCCCGGAGGCCCTCCAGAGGCCAGCAATGGCCTGTTTGCCAACTTCTGGTCCTGGCACATGATGGCAAAAAGGTTAGCCATCCCTGCCCTAGGGGTTCTGGACTAGAATCTGGGAAGCTCTGAGTTCTAGTCTTCCTGGATAACTTTAGGCCAGCTCCTCTTTCAGTCCAACCCACATCCTGGGCTGTGATCATGAGGAAAATAGGAGGCAGGAAGTTACGTATGCCACCTTAAGTCACACAAAATAAAGGCAGAGTCCAATCTAAGAAATAAATAATGGCTAACATTTTGTACCTTTTGGCTTAGAATATTATAACACTATCTAACTTTGGATCTCATGAAGACTCTTCAGGAGCTACAGTTAATAGATTAAGAGCATCTTCCTCTTTGCTTTGGAGGACAATTCAGGATCCTGGATGTGACAAATCAAGAGATTAAAACCTAAATTCCCAGTCTCTGGAATTTGTTCCCATCTGAAACCTACCTAAAGTTCTTAGTTTTTAGTCACATGGTTAGGTGGTTGCTTCTGTAACCCACCCCACCTCAATTTTGGTTGTTCTTGTTTACTGTTCACGTTTCTGTTTAATATTTCAAATCCAGCTACCCTGTTTCCACCCAAAATAAGCCCTCTCCAAAAATAAGCCCTCCCCAAAAATATTTAAACACATGCACAGCCGATCCCCACCATTTCCTCTTGTTAGGGTTTAGGGAGACAGAGCTCGAAATCAGATAAGATGGCACCAGGAGCCCCATCTTGCTCCACGCGCCCGAAAATAATAAAACCTTCCCGAAAATAAGGCCAAGCGCTTATTTTGGGGTTCAAAAAAATAAAATAAGAGAGGGTCTTATTTTGGGGAAAACACGGTATATTTTACATTGGTTTTTGAAATATAGCTTGGATACCTAGTTCTATTTTTATGTATCTACCATTGTAATAAATATCGTTGTCATTTTAGTTGTTAGAGGTGGGCTAGAAGTAAAAATGTTATCAGATCCTTAGGACAGAAATAGAAAATTCTTCCCAAAAACCCAAAATAGACCAAAGCTTTAAATAACAAGAAAGTTTAGCTGGTCTTTTTAAATACTTGGTAAATGATATCATCTTTCTGATTTGTTTGTTTGTTTTTTAACGAGGGATGAGATAAAATGGAAGTGATATCCGTATCCCTATTGTGACCAGAACCTCTGTCACTAAGTGATGCAATGTCAGTCCTGCCTCAGCTCAAACCTTGAAGTAAGAACGATCCTTGACTCCATTTAGTGAGAAAGGTATAGTTTACTAAAGGTCAAGTGAAACACAGTAGAGCAAAACCAGAACTGAAATTCATGTGCCCAAATCCCTAGGTTTAACTCCGCCTTCCCCCTGAGTCACTTCCTCCTGCTGGTCTCTCATTGTCCAATTGTATTCAAATGAAGTGTTTGGGGAACGGTCTCTTCAACTATGGGCTGGCCAGGATGCTGTCTGACCTTGAAGTTGTGTCCCTAGAACAGAGGTGTCAAACTCAAGGCCCGCGAGCCAGATACAGCCTGCGAGGTGCTTAGGTCTGGCCTGCGGGACCACCCTGGGAACAGTGAAGGACTGGCCCCGCGGTGCCTCTGCCAGTGAAAACGGAGCTCAGGAGGACTGCTTGTGGGCCTCCCGAGCTCCGTTTTCACTGGCAGAGGGTTGCAGGAGGCCGTTGCAGCTGAAAATGGAGATTGGGAGGCCGTTTTTGCTGGCAGAATATTCAGTCCATCACAGTGATGTCGAGTTGGCCACACCCACCCTGGCCACTCCCACCCAGCCCCCCCCCCCTGAGGATGCGACCCTCAATGAAATCAAGCTTGACACCTCTGCTCTAGAAGGTATGGGTGAACGTTCTCCCTTCCCTCAGGTCATCAGTTACATTGTCCAGTAGACAATGGTTGCTTGGCTACTCCACTCCTCCTCTTCTCAGCCACCTGTTGGAATGATCTTGGTTCCCACAGGAAAACTTTTTGCTTTGACTGCCAATCCGACTGCCAATCTATTTTTCCCCCTCCCTTTCCCCTCTTCTGCCGTGTGGCAATCAGGAAACAGCAAAAGTTTTGCCTCAGCCAGGTTCACTTCAGGGTGACGAGTGGCCTCCATTCCTTTTTGCAAGCAAGGCCTCGGAGCCAACGAATTCCATTAATAGCCTGCAGCAGATGTGCCAATTTTAGCCCCTTATCTTGCAAAATATTTTTTGTGATTGGTGGGAGTGGATGCCTGTAGAGGTTTCTTTGCCTTACTTATCTCTCCTTTTCCACAGAATAACTCAGCATTCCATGGAAAGAAAACAGGTCAGTCGAACTGGTCAAAGAAAAGCAAACACGTCATCTTGAAAATAGTAACAAACTCCACCGCAGCCTTATTTAGGATTTAGCAGAGGTACTGGTCTACCAGGCTTTTAACTGCTTGGAGAGCTGTACCGATCTACCCATTTATTTTTGCAGGCACTGATCTACTCATATATTTTTGCAGGCAATGATCTACCCATTTATTTTTGCAGGCACTGATCTATTCACGTACTTTGTAGGCACCGGTCTATCCATTTATTTTGCAGGCACTGATCTACTCATGTATTTTTGCAGGCACCAGTCTACTCATGTATTTTGCAGGCACCGGTCTACTCATTTGTTTTCTTTTAACACTGATCAGCTGTAGGGCGGCCCTTTGAAGCCCCGCGGCAAGAGTTTAAACAGGTTTTTTTTCCTTCTAGCCATCAGCTGGGACTCAGGAGGCAGCAATCGATTGGGGGTGGGGCCAAATAGAAGGTAAGAATAACCCAGTGGGTGGGTGGGGTGGGCATGGTGGGGTGGGAGGGGCACAGGAGGCAGAACCAGTTCAGTGATGTCATATCGTCACCGCTACCGGCTCGGAAGAACCAGGCGGTACCCACCACTGGTCTAGGGACTGGTTAGGCAATTAATTTTCCCAAGCGGCCACAGGAAAAACTGGGACTGTTGTGGAGAGTCCCTGCCAACATCACCACAGCTGCCTGCGGCCAGACAGGGACAATCAAAGGGGTAAATGTGGCCCACAGACCATAAAATGCCAAGATTTGGTCTAGGTCTATGAAGAAAGGTTACAGGAACTGCTCCAGAGGTGGGTTTCAGCGGAAATTTTGAGTAGTTCAGAGAACCGGTAGTAAAAATTCTGACTGGCCCAGCTCCCATCTATTCTCTGCCTCCCAAGTCCCAGCTGATCGGGAGGAAATGAGGATTTTGCAGTAACCTTCCCCTGCCATGCCCACCAAGCCACGCCCACCAAGCCACACCCACAGAACCAGTAGTAAAAAAATTTGAAACCCACCACTGAACTGGTCATGGCTAGTCTAGTGAAGGGGAGGACCAAGAGAGACGTGAGAGCAGTCTTCCAATATTTGAAGGGATACCACAGAGACAAGGGGGTCAAACTATTTTCCAAGGCATCCGACGCCAAACAAAGAATAATGGATGGAACCTGACCAAGGAGAGATTCAACCTGGAAATAAGGAGGAATTTTCTGACAGTGAGAACTATCAACCCGTGGAACAGAAATTGCCTTTGGAAGTTGTGGGAGCTTCATCCCTGGAACCTTTCAAGAAGAGACTGGACTGCCATCGGTCAGAAATGGTGTAGGATCTCCTGCTTGGATGCGGGGTTGGACTAGATGACCTACAAGGTCCCTTCCAATTCTGTGAATCTGTTAAAGATCTGTTAAAGGAAGAAGATTTAAACCTCCCGCGATTTTCACTATCAGTTTGGGTGAACTGGTCCGAATCGGCTGAATACCATCTCTGCTTCCAAGTGAGGTTGCTGAAAACAACATTGGGAATAATTTAGTCCAAGCTCTGTATCCAAAACGTGGGCCTTGTTTTGCTTCCCCAGGCTGCTTGATCAAATCTCAACCACACGTTCCGCCTGTTCTTGGATTCAGCCTCGCACCACTGCTCTTGAATAACCAGCTGATCTCAGTCACCGCTTTTCCTAGAAGTAATTTAGCAACAGATTTTTTTTTTTAAGTCCTGACCTCTTCGACTGTTCCACCTCTGCTAGCGGAACAGAGCAGAAAAACAGAGTCGGAAGGGACCTCGGAGGTCTTCTAATCCAACCCCCTGCTTGGCAGGAAACCCTACACCACTTCAGACAAATGGTTGTGCAATCTCTTCTTTAAAAACTCCAGTGATGGAGCATTCACAACTTCTGCAGGCAAGTCGTTCCACGGATTAATTGTTCTCACGGTTTTAGGAAACTTCTCCTTAGTCCTAGGTTGCTTCTCTCCTTGATTAGTTTCCACCCATTGCTTCTGGTGCTTTGGAAAATAGGATGACCCCCTCTTCTTTGTGGCAGACCCTCAAATATTGGAAGAATGCTATCGTGTCACCCCTTGTCCTTCTTTTCACTAGACTATGAGCCGTGGTGGTGCAGTGGTTAGAGTGCAGTACTGCCGACTGCCTGCAATTTGGCAGTTCAAATCTCACCAGGCCCAAGGTTGACTCAGCCTTCCAGCCTTCCGAGGTCAGTAAAATGTGGACTCAGATTGTTGGGGGGAAAAGGCTGACTCTCTAAACCACTTAGAGGGGGCTTTAGAGCACTGTGAAGTGATATATAAGTCTAAGTGCTATTGCCTTTCCTTCCTTCCTTCCTTCCTTCCTTCCTTCCTTCCTTCCTTCCTCCCTCCCTCCCTCCCTCCCTCCCTCCCTCCCTCCCTTCCTTCCTTCCTTCCTTCCTTCCTTCCATGGTGCACAGTGGTTAGAATGCAGCATTGCCCTTCCTTCCTTCCTTCCTTCCTTCCTTCCTTCCTCCTTCCTTCCTTCCTTCTTTCCTCCCTCCCTCCCTTGGTACACAGTGGTTAGAATGCAGCATTACAGGCTGACTCTGCCCACAGCCAGGAGTTCGATCCTGACCGGCTGAAGGTTGACTCAGCCTTCCATCCTTCCTTCCATGGTGCACAGTGGTTAGAATGCAGCATTGCTCTTCCTTTCTCCGTCCCTCCCTCCCTCCCTCCCTCCCTCCCTCCCTCCCTCCCTCCCTTCCTTCCTTCCTTCCTTCCTTCCTTCCTTCCTTCCTTCCTTCCATGGTGCACAGTGGTTAGAATGCAGCATTGCCCTTCCTTCCTTCCTTCCTTCCTTCCTTCCTTCCTTCCTTCCTTCCTTCTTTCCTCCCTCCCTCCCTTGGTACACAGTGGTTAGAATGCAGCATTGCAGGCTGATTCTGCCCACAGCCAGGAGTTCGATCCTGACCGGCTGAAGGTTGACTCAGCCTTCCATCCTTCCGAGGTGGGTAAAATGAGGACCCAGACTGTTGGTGGTGGGGCAAGAGGCTGACTCTGTAAACCGCTTAGAGGGGTCTGTAAAGCACTGCGAAGTGGTATATAAGTCTAAGTGCTATAGTTTTTGCTAAATTAGACATACCCAATTCCTGCAACTGGTTCTTCATAGGTGTTAACCTCGTATGTTTTTAGCTTCCTATGTTTTAGCTCTCCCTCTCTGAGTGTTATGGGATAGGGTGAATTCTTACCCAACCCAAAAATCCATGTCCCGGTCTGTTTGCCAGGCTGTGCAAGATGGAACTGGCCTGGCCCACACATTGCTTCAGCATACTCTGTTCTCAGAATGGGTGGTTGTTGAAGGCACTAAAACACCGGGCAGGAAATTCAGTTGTGATATTGATGTAGCCTATAACTGGAAGGATAATTCCCATGAACGCAATAAAATGTTATCTAAGCATCTCTCGTTACAAAGAAGAGGAAGAAAAGGAGGGTGAGAGCCAGGCAGGGACAGCCGAGTGGGAATTCTCCCATTTCTCTTCTGGAAATGTTCACAAATCTCTTCTAATAAAGATAGCGCAACAGCCAAACAAAATAAAAATAAAACCCTAGAATTCCAGTCTTAGTGGGTGACCAGATTGATATTAATGGATCAACATGGCAACTGGACAGGAGTTTTGAGCGGATTTTGAGATCTCATTCTTAAAACCTGACAAATTCTCAGCATTCTTGGCCATAAGGTCAAAAGAAAATATTGTCGTCCTTATCATAATCTAAAACATGCACATTTCTTTGGACTCACAAGTATTTGCTTGTCAAAATGCCAGTAACCTGCCTGAAGTTCCTTCCTCAAGAGCAGGGGTGAAATTCAGCAGGTTCTGACAGGTTCTGGAGAACCAGTAGCAGAAATTTTGAGTAGTTCAGAGAACCGGCAAATACCACCTCTGGCTGATCCCAGAGTGGGGTGGGAATGGGGATTTTGCAGCATCCTTCCCCTGGAACAGGGAGGGAATGGAGATTTTGCACTATCCTTTCTCTGGAGTGGGGTGGGAATGGAGATTTTGCAGTATCCTTCCCCTGGAATGGGGCAGGAAGGGAGATTTTGCAGTAACCTTCCCCTGGAGTGCAGAGGGAATGGGAATTTTGCAGTATCCTTCCTCTGGAGTGGGTGGGAATGGGGATTTTGCAGTATCCTTCCTCTGGAGGAGGGAGGGAATGGGGATTTTGCAGTATCCTTCCTCTGGAATGGGGTGGGAATGGAGATTTTGCAGTATCCTTCCCCTGGAGTGGGGAGGGAATGGGGATTTTGCAGTATCCTTCCCCTGGGGTGGGAATGGGGATTTTGCAGTATCCTTCCCCTGGAATGGTGTGGGAATGGAGATTTTGAAGTAACCTTCCCCTGGAGTGCAGAGGGAATGGGAATTTTGCAGTATCCTTCCTCTGGAGTGGGTGGGAATGGGGATTTTGCAGTAGACTTCCCCTGGAGTGAGGTGGAAATGGACATTTTGCAGTATCCTTTCCCTGCCACACCCACCAAGCCACACCACGCCCATCAAGCCACGCCCCCAGAACCCTGTAGTTAAAAAAATTGGATTTCACCACTGCTCAAGAGGATGATGTTTGGGTCATCTGAAAATGCCAGAGAGCCGTGATGGCGAATCTAAGGCACGTGTGCCTGAAGTGGCATGTGGAGCCATGTCGCCTGGCCTGTGTGGCGTCACATCCGGGTTCCTGGTGCACACGCAACAATCAGATGGCCTTTGTGCATGCAGTGCTGGAAACTTCAACCTGGAAATAAGGAGAGATTTTCTGACACTGAGAACAATTGACCCATGGAACAGAAGTTGTGAGAGCTTCATCCCTGGAGGCTTTCAAGAAGAGACTGGACTGCCATCGGTCAGAAACGGTGTAGGGTCTCCTGCTTGGGTGGGGAGTTGGATTAGATGACCTACAACTCTTGTTAATCTGTTAATCTCTCTCTTTACTATACAGCTGCTATTCCAATAACATATGTACTATGTCCTCAATCGCAGATGGTAAATATAACCAGGAACCGATTAAGCCCAAGGAATTCTCCTGTGCCTCTACCTTAGAACATGTTTTTCTAAGGTGTGGGTTCTACAAACAATTGCACTCCCAACTAATCCAACTCTTAATAGATAGACTGCCCAGCCCTTAGCAACCCTCCCTCAAGATAAGCACTTTGAAAGTATTTATGCCATTGTTAAATACTCTACTACTCAAGCTATATGGCCATGCTACATTCCACCCGACCAGGTGATTCATCCAGCTGATAACGTTTAGCTCATATTGGATCGGGGTTTGTTTTAATTTTTTATCGTCTGGTCTTGAACTGCAATGCATTATCTCGTTGTGGGAGGTTGCATGGACTCCGAGCCACGCAGCTGCTTGTGTAACCTCAGCCGTGCTTATTTTACAATTCCAGATGTCTTGTGATGTGCGGATGGAGAGCCACCCTAAGGAAGTAGTGGCGGCAGGGGACTGGGTGGGCCGAGGCGGTTATTACCTTCTTCCTTCCTGCCACTTGCCGACCTCCAATTATTTCTGGGTAGCCTGGAGGTTTGGGAAGGACAAGAAAAGGTTCCCAAGTCAAGAAAGCGACGGTAGTTGTCGAATTCTGGAATGCTGGAAGTTTCTTTCCGGCTGTTCCAGCCGTACACCCTTCCCGTGGTCCGTCCCCTTTGTGTTGCCATTCTGTCCTGCTTGTGCACAAGCCACCCTGTGTATAATAAAGGAAATGTCGGCAGCTGGCTGGAAATGTTTACTTGGAGAAGGAATGGGCAGTCCAGCCATGACCGGCCTTCATGTTTATTTCATCTTAAGTTCTGTTTCATAATGTTTTAATATTCTGTTTTATAAGACTTTATAAAGTCTTTCCTTGTCTGTTTTAGCTAATTAAGCCTGGGGCTTTGGAGAGAGAGAGGGAGGGAAGCAGTGTTTGGGTCAGCTCCAGGGTTGATAGTTTTCTTCCAAGGAGGTATGTGGAACTAATATGTCCACGGCCTTCTTTGAGCCAACCAACCCAATTTTCTTTAAAAGCAAAACATGATTCCCCCACCCCCACCCCCCACCTCCACAGTTTTCTCATCTCTGCTGCTTCTAAATATTTTTTGAGAGTGACTCTGGGCAGAAAATGGCCAAGAAAGATTGAAAGGAGTAAGACAGGTCATAATCATAATCATAAGTTTATTTGTCAAGCGTATATAATTTAACAGGGAAAAGTATAAACATAATTGGAATACATGAAAAGAGTAAGTAAAAAGGAATATTAGAACAGGGATGGTAGGCGCGCTGGTGAGCTTATGCTCGCCCCGTACAGACCTCTTAGGAATGGGGTGAGGTCAACAGTAGGCAGTTTAAGATTAAAGTTTTGGGGGTTTGGGGAAGAAACCACAGAGTCAGGTAGTGCATTCCAGGCATTGACCCCTCTGTTGCTGAAGTCGTATTTTCTGCAATCGAGTTTGGAGCGGTTTACCTTGAGTTTGTATGTATTATTTGCTCGTGTATTGTTGTGGTTGAAGCTGAAGTAGTCATTGACAGGAAGGACATTGTGGCAGATAATTTTATGTACTATGTTTAGATCAGACTGAAGTCGGCGTAGTTCTAAGTTGTCTAAGCCCAAAATTTGGAGTCTGGTGGCATAAGGTATTTTATTGTGGGTAGAGGAAAGGAGGACTCTTCTCGTAAAATATCTCTGGACTCTCTTGATTGTATTTGTGTCCGATATGAAGTGTGGGTTCCAGACAGATGAGCTGTATTCAAGAGTTGGTCTAACAAATATTTTGTATGCTCTAGTTAGTAGTACAACATTACCAGAGAAGAAGCTACACAAGATTAGGTTAAGAACTCTTAATGCCTTTTTGGCAATGTTGTTATAGTGGGCTCGGGCACTTAGATCTTTAGAAATGAGTACTCCAAGGTCCTTGACAGAGTGAGCATCTTCTACAAGGTCATGTCCATCTAAAAAAGTCCTGAAACTTCTCCCTGCTTTCTTTCTTTCTTTCTTTCTTTCTTTCTTTCTTTCTTTCTTTCTTTCTTTCTTTCTTTCTTTCTTTCTTTCTTTCTTTCTTTCTTTCTTTCTTTCTTTTTTTTTTGATTATCCATCTTTTCTGTCCCCAAAGATGTCCCTTTGTACAAACTTTGATGGCTTGCATCCTGGGAGCGAGAACAAAGAACTTGCAAGGGAACTGATTTGTGGGTGGGTGTTTGTGTGCGCACCTCCCTGTGCATAACCGTTCGTCAGATTGTGGGTTGAAAAGACACTCTCCACGCAGAACGGGACAATGTGCCACAGCCAACTCGACCCAGGACAATTCGCTATGGGACAATTTAACAATTCAATTGACGGGTTTAAAATCATTTCAAAAACATTTTAATTTTTTTGTCATTCGGATTTCATGTTGTCCCTCCTTTGGCATCCTGTTTTTAATGAGTCTATTCTGCCATTTTGTGAGGACAATTAACCAGAGGGACAACTTGCTTTCAGAAATCATGGGCGCTCCATCACTGGAGGTTTTTAAGAAGAGACTAGACAGTCACTTGTCTGAAATGGTATAGGTTCTCCTGCTTGAGAAGGGGCTGGACTAGAAGACCTCCAAGGTCCCTTCCCTCTTCTCTTCTCTTCTCTTCTCTTCTCTTCTCTTCTCTTCTCTTCTCTTCTCTTCTCTTCTCTTCTTATTCCCTTCTCTTATTCTCTTCTCTTCCCTTCCTTTCCCTTCTCTTATTCCCTTCTCTTATTCCCTTCTCTTATTCTCTTCTCTTCTCTTCTGTTCTCTTCTTCCCTTCCCTTCTCTTCCCTTCCCTTCTCTTATTCTCTTCTCTTCTCTTATTCTCTTCTCTTCTCTTCTCTTCTCTTCTCTTCTCTTCTCTTCTCTTCTCTTCTCTTCTCTTCTCTTCTCTTCTTCCCTTCCCTTCCCTTCCCTTCCCTTCCCTTCTCTTCCCTTCTCTTATTCTCTTCTCTTCTCTTCTCTTCTCTTCTCTTCTCTTCTCTTCTCTTCTCTTCTCTTCTCTTCTCTTCTCTTCTCTTCTCTTCTTCCCTTCCCTTCCCTTCCCTTCCCTTCCCTTCCCTTCCCTTCCCTTCCCTTCTCTTCCCTTCTCTTATTCTCTTCCCTTCTCTTATTCTCTTCTCTTTTCTTCCTTTCCCTTCTCTTTTTCTTCTCCCTTCTCTTCTTCTCTTCTCTTCTGTTCTCTTCTTCCCTTCCCTTCCCTTCCCTTCCCTTCCCTTCTCCTCTCCTCTCCTCTCCTCCCCTGCCCTGCCCTTCCCTTCCCTCCTCTCCATTCCATTCCATTCCACTCCCATCCTGTCCTGTCCTGTCCTGTCCTGTCCTATTCTATTCTATTCTATTCTATTCTATTCTATTCTATTCTATTCTATTCTATTCTATTCTATTCTATTCTATTCTATTCTATTCCATATTTTCTATTCTTAATCTAGTCTAGTCTAGTCTAGTCTAGTCTAGTCTAGTCTAGTCTAGTCTAGTCTAGTCTTGTCTTGTCTTGTCTTGTCTTCAATATTAGCATAACTCTTGTCCTGCAGCAAGTAGGCCGCAACGCGTTGTCGTAGACACCGATGTGGAACGGGACACAATGTCACTCTGGATTCTAAAATTTGAAGTTACAACCGAAACGGATCGGCTGAGAATTTTAATTCAACCAAGTGACCTCTTTTCTCTCTCATTTTTTTTCTCAAGGTGCTCCAGGCGCAAGGAGGCTTCCATTTTTCCTGCCTCTTCCTCAAAGTCATTTATGCCTGTGATGTTTTCTGTTTGACACGGTTGCAGGGCAGCCAAGAATCCTGCTTTTTCGTTATGTTTATTTTCATCGCTGGGCAAGTTATTTCGTGACGGGAGGAGGGAAACCATGAGGGGAGGATTCTCCAAGGACTTAATTGAGGGGAGGTCAAGTATTTTCAGATGAAGCACATTTTTTTTAATAAAGACCTCTAGGGTTCTGGACTCTGGGGACTGAATGATATCCCTAAATGCAAAATCACCCACTCACCCACACTCATGTCAGTGTTTTTCTCTTTTTTTTCTTTTTCTTTTTACATGTGAATCGTTTTACATTTACTGCAATGCACTTTGCAGGAGTATTTGGGTCATCTCAGCCAAAGCTTCATTTTGCATAATACAAGATGTAGAGTAATAAGAGTTGGAAGAGACGTTGAGAGATCTTCTAGTCTGACCTCTCTGTTCAAGCAGGAGACCCTATATCAGGGGTGAAATCCAGCAGGTTCTGACAGGTTCTGGAGAACCTGTAGCGTAGGGGAGTAATGCCTCCTACAAAGGCAGCATTTAAGATCCATCTGCTACAATTACTTGCGAGTTCAATCCCAGGCAGGTTCAAGGTCGACTCAGCCTTCCATCCTTTATAAGGTGGGTAAATTGAGGACCCAGTTTGTGGGTGGCAATAAGCTGACTTTGTATAAATATAAATATACAAAAGTATGAAGGCTATTGCTTAACGCACTGTAAGCCACCCTGAGTCTCCGGAGAAGGGCGGCATATAAATCAAATTTAAAAAAAATATTTTTTTTGAGTAGTTCAGAGAACTGGCAAATGCCACCTCTGGCTGGCCCCAAAGTGGGGAGGGAATGGGGCTTTTGCAGTATCCTTCCCCTGGAGTGGGTGGGAATGGAGATTTTGCAGTATCCTTCCCCTGCCATGCCCACCAAGCCACGCCCACCCAGCCACACCATGTCCACCAAGCCACGCTCACAGAACCGGTAGTAAAAGAAAATTGGATTTCACCACTGCCTTATACCAGTGATAGCAAACCTTTTCGGCACCGAGTGCCCAAACTGGAATGCGGGCACCGGAGCACCAGAAAACTGAAGATCAGCTGCCCAGGGTGCATGCATGCACTGACTAGTTGGTCTTCGGATTTCCGGTGCTCAGGTGTGCATGACGACCAGCTGGCCAGCATGCATGCGTTTATTGAAAACCGGAAGAGCAGCTGGCAATGGTGCGCGTGGCCACAGAGATGGCACGGCGTGCTACCTGTGGCACGCATGCAGTAGGTTCCTGCCTAAGTAGGGGGTTAGATTAGAACAGGGATCAGCAACCCGCGACTCTGGAGCCGCATGTGGCTCTTTCATCCCTCTGCTGCGGCTCCCTGTTGCTCAAAATATGCATCACAGCTGCCAATGTGCAACACTCACCGATGCACAATTTATTACGTTTTTCAATCCTCAGTAGGCCAATCATGGAAAAATCCAAGAAAAGAAAAGTTTCAGAAGAAAACAGAATCTTTAATTCAACTACATATGCTAGTTTTGCGGCCGCTCAGGAAATAATCAGGTACGGGAAGAGTTTTGTGGCTCCCGGTGTTTTCTTTTTTGTGGGAAACGGGTCCAAATGGCTCTCTGAGTGTTTAAAGTTGCCGACCCTTGGATTAGAAGACCTCCAAGGTTTCTTCTAACTGTGTCATCTGTTCTATTCTGAGAAGCTGCTCTATGTGAGGTCCCCAAGGTGAATAATCAATAACCTGAAACTGGAACCGTGAAAGAAGTGGAGCTATTCCCTTCTCTGAAAAACAAAGAAAATCCATTTTAAGGGATGCCATTTTGAGTTCTATTCCTACTAATTTTTTATTTATTTATTTCAATTTATATACCGCCCTTCTCCCCAGGAGGGGGACTCAGGGCGGTGGGAGGGGGACTCAGGACCTTCAGCCCAGAATTCATCCATAAATTTCTAAAATAGTTTCTCCAATACATGCTTCAAAAGGCTGTTGGGCCCTAAAAGCGTCCAATCGCCACGGAAAGAGAAAGAACATGTCGAAGTCAATACTTTGGAAATTCCCGCCTCCGAGGAATATTTATATATTTGTCTTTATGTATTGGTATTATTATTATTATTGCTGTCTTCGATTTCTAACTCATTTGGTAGTCAAACTGCTTCCCCGAGCAACACGGGTAATAAATAACACAATTAAAGTACAATAAAGCCAGAAATAAAATACAATTAAAATCAGAACCCAGAGCAACAAGAGAACAAACTCGGATACACTGTTCCTTCCAGCTGAGCTGTAACTCAGAGCCCATAAATGTCATCCCGGCAGTTGGTGTCCTGATTATAAAAACGGTTGTGAAAAGAAAATGCCTTTACCGCTTTCTGGAAAATAAGAAAACTGCAAAGAAATGAGCTGGCTCAGAAATAATTATTCCAGAAGGAAGTCCTTTAGAACAGGGTTCCGCAACCTTTCGGACCTCAGAGACTACTAAATTCATAATTTTAAAGCCCACCAGATTACTAATATGATCTGCCTAATGACCGGCTGGTGAGGACAATTAACCAGAAATCATGGGCATTCCACAGAGGTGGGATACACTTACCTTCCCTACTGGTTTGCAAAGGTGAGCACAGGGGCCACCTCTGCACATGGCCTGTGCATGTGCAGTAGTCACGCATTACCTCCGGCGGGCGGACAGAGCCTCCCGCAGTCGACGCTACTGGTTTGCGCAATCCAGACCGAACCGGCTGAATCCCACCACTGGCTCTCCATCACTGGTGGTTTTGAAGAAGAGACTGGACAGTCACTTGTCTGAGATTGTATGGGTTTTCCTGCTTGAGCAGGGGGCTGGACTAGAAGGCCTCCAAGGTCCCTTCCAGCTCATTCTATTCTATTCTATTCTATTCTATTCTATTCTATTCTATTCTATTCTATTCTATTCTATTCTATTCTATTCTACTCTATTCTATTCTATTCCATTCCATTCCATTCCATTCTATATTTATTATTCCATTTCATTCCATTCCATTCTATATTTATTGTTCTGTTCTGTTCTGTTCTATTCTGTTCCATTCCATTCTAATCCATTCCATATTTATTATTCTGTTCTGTTCCGTTCCGTTCCGTTCCATTCCATTCCATATTTATTATTCTATTCTATTCTATTCTATTCTATTCTATTCTATTCTATTCTATTCTATTCTATTCTATTCTATTCTATTCTATTCTATTCTATTCCATTCCATTTTTATTGTTCTGTTCTGTTCTGTTCTGTTCTGTTCCGTTCCGTTCCGTTCCGTTCCATTCCATATTTATTATTCTGTTCTGTTCTGTTCCATTCCATTCTGTTCCATTCCATATTTATTATTCTATTCTATTCTATTCTATTCTATTCTATTCTATTCTATTCTATTCTATTCTATTCTATTCTATTCTATTCTATTCCATTCCATTCCATTCCATTCCATTCCATTCTATATTTATTGTTCTGTTCTGTTCTGTTCTGTTCCGTTCTATTCCGTTCCATTCCATTCTATTCCATTCCATATTTATTATTCTGTTCTGTTCTGTTCCATTCCATTCTGTTCCATTCCATATTTATTATTCTATTCTATTCTATTCTATTCTATTCTATTCTATTCTATTCTATTCTATTCTATTCTATTCTATTCTATTCTTTTATTCTATTCTATTCTATTCTATTCTATTCCATTCCATTCCATTCCATTCCATTCTATATTTATTGTTCTGTTCTGTTCTGTTCTGTTCTGTTCTGTTCTGTTCCGTTCCGTTCCGTTCCATTCCATTCCATATTTATTATTCTGTTATGTTCCGTTCCGTTCCGTTCCGTTCCATTCCATTCCATTCCATTCCATATTTATTATTCTATTCTATTCTATTCTGTTCTGTTCTGTTCCGTTCTGTTGTGTTCTGTTCTATTCTGTTCTACTCTACTCTACTCTTATTCTGTTCTGTTCTGTTCTATTCTACATTGAAAGGGGTCCACTGAGAATAACAGAATAACAGTATTAGAAGAGACCTTAGAGGACTTCTAATCGAAACCCCTGCTCAAGCACGAGACCCTCCACCACTTCAGACAAATGGTTGTCCAATCTCTTCTTTAAAACTTCCAGTATTGGAGCATTCACAACTTCTGGAGGCAAGTTGTTCCACTGATTAATTGTTCTAACTATCAGGAAATTTCCCCTTAGTTCTAAGTTGCTTCCTTCCTCGATTCACTAGACTAGCCTTTGAAGAAACACAGAGAAAAGCAACAGCCAGCTTCTTTTGCGATACTCTCTATGAATTATTGAGGAAACAGATTTTACATTTTGGTTCTCCCACCATCAACCATCATTGATGACCAGATATAATGTGCTTAATAAGGTGGGTCCTGAAATCTCAACTAAAAGGTTTGATTTCACCCGTAGGCATAGGGCAAAACCAAGAGGAACTTAAGGTAAACAAATTGGTTTTCTTCTGCTGGGAAGCATTGAGATAATTACAGGTATTGATCGTCTTAAATAAAAGGGAATCGAATTAATAATTGTTCTTGGCTAAAGCATAAGAAAATGGGGAATCAATTCTGCATTTCTGGTAATGATCATTTTTCAACAAATTATCTGCAGATTTGACTTGTAAGTGGTGAATCCTAACCAATCCATAGTCGTGATCCTGTCTGGGGCTTCCTAAGGAGGTTAAGAAGAATAGGATTGGTATAAGAAATCAAAGTTTTGGGAAAAGACAGATTTTTTTGTTGCTGTCATTGGAACTGCTTGGTGGATTGAGAATCAGTAGATCTAATTTCACGTCGATCACGTGATTATATTCTTGGGCTTTAATTTTTGAAAATAGAAATGAGAAAACATACAAATTTCACTACAATCTCACTCAATAAGTCCAATTAGTTAAAGGTCATTTCTACACCCAAGAACAGGGGTCGGCTGCTGGGGGTTCACAGGTGTTCAGGAGAACCTCTAGCTAAGATTCTGTGCAGTTTGGAGAACCCCCAAATCCCACTCCTGGCTGGCCCCACCCCTCCCAGGAGTATTTGGCCCATTTTGGATGCAGGTAAGTGCAGGGTATGCATGGAGGTTTGGGGAGGGTGATAAGTGGGCCTACCGGAAGTTCGGGAAGGCCAGAAATGGGCCAGGAGCATGGGGAGGCTGTCTTCGCCCTCCTGGAGGCTCAAGAAAAGCCTCCGGAGCCCGGGAAGGGAAAAATGCCCCCCCCCCCATGGTACAGGAGGCTGACTAGACCAAGCCTCAGCAGGTTCTGAGCAGTTCTGGAGAACCAGTAGTGGAAATTTTGAGTAGTTCGGAGAACCAGTAAATGCCACCTCTGATTGGCTCCATCCCCATCTATTCTCTGCTTCCCGAGTCCCAGCTGACTGGGAGGGAATGGGGATTTTGCAGTAACCTTCCCCTGGAGTGGGGAGGGATTAGAGATTTTACAGTATCCTTCCCCTGCCACGCCCACAAAACTAGCACCTATAGTTGAATTAAAGATTCTGTTTTCTTCTGAAACTTTTCTTTTCTTAGATTTATCCAGGATTGGCCTATTGGGGATCAAAAAGCTTAATAAATTGTGCGTCAGTATAGGTGTCACACATTGGCAGTTGTGACGCATATTTTGAGCGACAGGGAACCACAGCAGAGAGATGAAAGAGCCACATGAGGCTCCAGAGCCGTGGGTTGCTGACTCCTGCTCTAGGGCCACTATCTATTTCAGACTGCATGCTCAGTTAGTCAAGATACCACAACTGAACATGCATTTTTCCCTTGTTTTTCTTATGAAATGTCTTCTTCCTTGCTAAAATCTATTTTTATCCAATACATAGCAAAATCTCCCTATAAATAGTTTTTCCCTGATCGTGAAACTGCTCTATGCAAAATGTAGCAACGTCTATTCTTATCCAAATTCAGCTCCAAATTCTACTTCGTGAGGCAACAAAGATGGATGGTGGGAGGATTTTTCACAATGTCTTCTAGGGAAAAGCCAAATTTTACCTCAGTTTTTTGGGGGTGGGGTTGTTTATACAATAAAAAGAAGGGTGATCTCTGAAGAAATCTTTCATTTTTGGTCTTTTATGAAATGTTACCCGTAGCCATTATCCAGATGATTTATTATCAAGAAAGAAACTCTGATAACTATAGAAGAGAATTAGAATCAGAATTTAAGGTTGTATTATAGGGTTTAGATGCATGTATAGTAGTGGCCAAAATTGTGGAAACCTTTTGGGAAAAGTGTATTTGATGATTAATTACACCACTTTTTTTGGGGAGTTTCAAGATCATCCTATTCCACTGCTGGAATGGCCTGGGAATAGCCCAGATCTTAACCCAATTGAAAATCTATGGAGCCCACTAAAGAAACTGGTTAGTCAGAAGTGACCCAGCAATAAAATCCAGTTAATAGAAGCCATCTTTCAAACTTGGTTTCACATGATAACAGTGGCAGAACTAAAAGACTTGGTTCACTCCATGGGAAGACATCGTAAAGCCGTCATTCATGCTAAAGGTTACCCAACGAAGTATTAACTGATGTGGCGATCATTTTTGTATATCTCATATTTTCTACGTGTTTCACTTTTCTTCTTTATACTGTAACTGCTATTCTAATAGCAAATCCTTCATAAAAGTTATTGCATGACATTCTTGATTAAATTATCTTTCCATTGACATATAATTTTATGATACTACCCCAAAAAAAGTGGTATTAGCTAGCTTTAGAAAATACACAAAGGAAAAGGAGGGGAAGGGAGGGGAGGGGAGGAAAGGCGAGGAGAGGAAAGGAGAGGAGAGGAGAGGAGAGGAAAGGAAAGGAAAGGAAAGGAAAGGAAAGGAAAGGAAAGGAAAGGAAAGGAAAGGAAAGGAAAGGAAAGGAAAGGAAAGGAAAGGAAAGGAAAGGAAAGGAAAGGAAAGGAAAGGAAGATGCTCTCCTGTTTTTTAAAAGCTCACCTGAGAGGGAAACTTGATTAGTTGCTCAGGATTTTATTTTTACTGTCTCTGATTGTTTGGACTCATTATCTAGATTGACAGGTCAGATTTGACTGACAGATCAAATGTAAGCTTTCTTTCAACGGCTTCATGACTAAACCTCATTCACTATATCTACATACAAATCTTCTTTCAACGTTCTCCACTAAATTTATGGCCAGAGAAACAGGGTAGGTGACTGTCTCACATTTATCCTCCCAAAGGAGAAAATCTCCAATAATTCCCAGAGGTAGGACTCCCCCTGAATTGGTGTAAGTAGCACTGTGACTGGAAAAACCCATGGAAAACTTCTCATCTGATCTCTTGGGATTGTATGGAAGAAAGGAAGGCAAAAAATAGCTGGGATTAAGGAGAAATTTCCTGACCTTTAGAACAATGAATCAGTGGAAGAACTTTCCTCCGGAAGTTGTGAATGCTCCATCACTGGAGGTTCTTAATAAGAGATTGGACAACCATTTGTCTGACATATTATGGGGTCTCCTGCTTGAGTAGGGGGTTGGTCTAGAAGCATGATGGCGAACCTATGGCATGAATGCCAGAGGTGGTATGCAGAGCCCTCTTTGTGGGCACGCGCACTGGCCAACTGGTCTTCAGGTTTCTAGCGCTCCAGCATATGTGAAGACTGGCGCTTGCCAAAAACTCAAAAATCAGCTGGCTGGCACACATGCATTTGCCGGAAATTTGAAGATCAGCTGGCTGGCACGCATGCACATTCCAGAAACTTGAAGATCAGCTGGCTGGCACACATGCATTTGCCAGAAACTCAAAGACCAGCTAGCTGGCACACATATGCATGCCGGAAACTCAAAGATCAGCTGGCTGGCACACATGCATTTGCTGGAAACCCAAAGACCAGTGGACTGGCACACATGCACATGCCAGAAACTCGAAGATCAGCTGGCTGGTACACATGCGCTTGCCAGAAACTCGAAGACCAGCTGGCCAGCACTCATGCGCATACCAGAATCCCAAAGACCAGCTGGCTGGCATGCATATGCTTGCTGGAAACTCAAAGATCAGCTGGCTGGCACACATGCATTTGCCGGAAATTTGAAGAACAGCTGGCTGGCATTAATGCACATGCCAGAAACTCGAAGACCAGCTGGCTGGCCTGCATATGCTTGCTGGAAACTCGAAGATCAGCTGGCTGGCACACATACATTTGCTGGAAACCCAAAGACCAGTGGACTGGCACGCATGTGGTTGCCGGAAAGACCAGCTGGCCAACACACATGTGCCTACTGGAAACCCAAAGACCAGCAGACTGGCATGCATACAGTTGCCGGAAACTCAAAAACCAGCTGGCCAGCACACATGCGTCTACCGGAAACCCAAAGACCAGCTGGCTGGGATGCATACAGTTGCCGGAAACTCAAAAACCAGCTGGCCAGCACACATGCGTCTACCGGAAACTCAAAAACCAGCTGGCCAGCACACATGCGTCTACCGGAAACCCAAAGACCAGCTGGCTGGGATGCACACATTTGCTGGGAACTTGAAGACCAGCTGGCTGGCACGCATGAGTGCATTCCAGTTTGGGCACTCAGTGCTGAAAAGGTTCACTATCACTGATCTAGAAGACCTTCAAGGTCCCATCCAACTCTGTCATTCTGTTCTGCTCTCTAGCACACAGCTCAGGAGATGCTTAAACAGCAAAAAAAAAAAAAAAAAAAGCAGGACATTCAGATCCCTTCATCGGGCACCACCTCTCTAAATACGTTCCTTGAACTGCTCCTCTCCTTGAAAAGGATCATTAAGAGAGCCTCAGATAGCTCAACAGGCTAATAGCCTGTTATTAACATTCAGCTGTCTGCAATTATTGCAAGTTCGAGGCTCAAGGTTGACTCAGCCTTCCATCCTTTCTAAGGTAGGTAAATTGAGGACCCAGTTTGTGGGGGCAATAAGCTGACTTTGTATAAAAAAATATACAAAAGTATGAAGGCTATTGCTTAACGCATTGTAAGCCGCCCTGAGTCTCCGGAGAAGGGTGGCATATAAATCAAATTTTAAAAAAAAATTAAAGAAAGTCCTCATCCCTCCAACATCAAATTCTCGACTCTCGTCTTTGACAGCAAAACAGAGCAGAGCCCAGGTGTATGAAAACATATAGCAAAATGGATCACATTACATTAGCAAATATTATACAACTTGGCTGAAAACACTAGTTTCTCCTTAGCTGGAAAAATAGCTCGAGCCAGCTCAATGTAATAGCTCATTTCCCTCTGGAGTCCCCCTTAAGTCCCACAATTCTTATTATTACTATTTTTCCCCCCTCGGAGATAGTGGCAATTTTTACTAAAAGAGCACCAAATTGTCGGAAGAAATATCCATCTGGTTCAGTTCCAAGCCAGGAAAAAGACACTGGAAACATGGAGGCTGATTGGAAAGATGGTTTATTGATGGACAGGACCGCGCGGGTTTGAGGTCCTGGTGCAGCTGACCACATGGAGTTGAGAGAGAGGGGTATTTATATACCCTCTCTTGGGCTTTGCACTTGAGCTTCCTGTTCCTGTGCAAGAATATGTATTCTATTGGTTGTTGTGGGGTCACAGCTAATTTTGTAGGCTGTCTGAGTCCCAGGCTTGGTTGAAGGTTGCTGGGTGATGCAATGTCCCCAGGTGATTTTGCAATGCGGTGAGCTCTGCTGCTAGATAATCCTATTATGTCCTGGAGGGGTCATGTCTTAATCCCATCACTCTGGAGCTGAAGGAGCTTTTGTCTTGTAGATAAGCTGGCCCAGTCCTTCTCAATGGGCACCAAATAACTCCTAGGGGCAGAGAGCTGAAGCTCTGTGTTTCTGTCTCCCTTAAGATTTCCATTTCTTTTTTAGGGGAAATATAATATTCTGCCTTTGTTAATATTTCCTTAAAAATATCTCATTCTTCTAGGAGAAGGATGGATGCTACCTTTGTACAAGGTAAGGTAAAGGTAAAGGTTCCACTCGGACATATCTGCTAGTTGTTCCTGACTCTAGAGAGTGGTGCTCATCTCTGTTTCAAAGCCGAAGAGCCAGCACTGTCCAAAGACGTCTCTGTGATCATGTGGCTGGCATGACTCAACGCCAAAGGCACATGGGATGCTGTTACATTCCCACCAAAGATGGTCCCTATTTTTCTACTTGCATTTTTTGCGTGCTTTCGATCTGTTAGGTTGGCAGAAGCTGGGAGAAGTCACGGGAACTCACCCCGTTATACGGCGCTCAGGATTCAAACTGCTGAACTGCTGACCTTCTGATCGACAAACTCAGCATCCTAGCCACTGAGCCACCACTTCTCTTCTTGTACAAGATAGAAGGTCAATTTTCCTGGCTGCTTACAGATTCACTTAACAGTCTGACGGGGCCGACCCAGAGCTTTGAAGCTATGGTCAGACTGGACTTCTCCTCCATCTTCTCATTTATCACAGGGACACAGACGTTGTTCAAAGGTCATTCTTGTGCAGTTTTTGTCTCCTTCTGGCCGGCATCTAGGCCTTATCCTGATTCAACACAGTTCCTCGGTTGGGGAAAAACACCAGCCGTAAATCCCTCAGGCAGAACATCAAAAATAGCTTTGCCAGACTCCGGAACTATACCCAAGTCGGAGACCAATAACGAGGACACAATGTGCAAAGTTGACTCTTGAGAAGGGTAAGAAAGAATAAAACGACAACTGCCTTCAACCACAACAATTAAAAATAAAAACTACAGATTTGGGTTTTGTTTTGTTTTTCCCAAAAAAAAATCCTATATCAGAAGGGATGGATCCAGGGATGGGCTTCAAAAATTTTAGCAAGGGATTCTCTGCCTGGTTGCTGAATGGGCGTGGCCATGGTGGGCGTGGCCTAGTTGGCCTCCTGCACCATGGCAGGGGAGAGTTTGCCCTCCCTGGGCACCAGAGACTTTCCTCAAGCCTCCAGGAGGGCGAAAATGGCCTCCCCAGGCTCCGGAGGCCCTCTAGAGGCCAGAAACAGGTCCATTTCCAGCCTTCCTGAACTTCTGATAGGCCCGTTTTTGACCCTCCCCGAGCCTCCACGCGTGCCCTGCACTTACCTGCATCCAAAATGGCCTCATGGAGACTCCTGGGAGGGGTGACGTGGGTGGGGCCAGCCAGGAGTGGGATTTGGGGGTTCTCCGAACTGCACAGAATCTTAGCTAGACATTATCCCGAACCCCTGCAAACCCCCAGCAGCCCACCCCTGGATGGATCGCAATCTTTTTAAGACGCCAAGAAGCCTGCAAGTAAAATACAGGAAGTCCTGGACTTACGACCACAACTGAGCTCAAAACTTCTGTTACTAAGTGAGACATTGGTTGTGCGTTTTGCCCCGTTTTATGAACCTCTGAGTTGCTGCAGTTGTCAAGTTAGTAATATGGCTGTTCAGTGAATCCAAGAGCCTGGTGGCTCAGCAGACTAAAAGCATTGTGATTAACACCAGCTGCCTGCAATTACTGTAAGTTCAAATCTCACCAGGCTCCAGGTTGACTCAGCCTTCCATCCTTTCTAAGGTAGGTGAAATGAGGACCCATTGTGGGGGCAATAAGCTGACTTTGTATAAATATACAAAAGTATGAAGGCTATTGCTTAATGCATTGTAAGCCGCCCTGAGTCTCCGGAGAAGGGCGGCATATAAATCAATTTTTTTAAAAAAAAATCCGATTTCCCCGTTGAAAGGGGAAGCCAGATTCAGAAAACGTTTTTCTGACCGAGTGCCCAAAGTATGCCCGAACCCCCAAAATACAATGCGTGCATGGCCCCCGCATATGCCCCACCCCAGCGGAGCTGAACTGGGGTGACAGCTCACATTCCCACAGAGAGGGCACTGTGTGGCCCCTCTGCCATACATTTGAAATCACGGGACGAGAGCCTGGGACAAATAAGGATTGGCCTGCAATCATTTATTTAAACTGCTGTTGTTTTCCTTAATGCCCTTTAATAGATTCTATTCAACCATTCAATCGATGCTGAAATGCTTCCAGCATTCATATGAAGCTGTGATCTGGAGAAGCAATTGGCCCACAGAAATTATAGGTTACAGGCAAAAAGAATAACCCCCTGGCATCTATTTAGCAGGACTCGTTTATCTTACATTTGTCATTTTAAAGACAGTTATTTCAAAACTGGGGTAGAATAGATTAGAATAGAATAAAACTTCATTGTCACTTTAAATGCGCACTAATCAGCATACATTAGGAATGAAATTTCTTTGAATTCAGCTCTCAAAAGATAAGCATTACGCATATACCCACATACACACACATATATGACACAGAGAAGCATCACAGTGTAATTCAGATCTATACATAAAGATGGCGGGGGGGAGGAATCCTATGAATTTATAAGACGGATGGCATAAGGAACAAAGCTGTTACGTTATCTAGTAGTACTATATGTATACTATGCTATAAATACTTCAACACCTCCTCCCAGATGGGAGCAATGAAAACAGACCATGAAGTGAGTGTCTCTAACAATACTTTGAACTCTAGGCACAAAGTGTTTATAAGCAGTATCCTGAATAATGGGAAGCGAGCTTCCTATAATCTTCTCCATTGTCCTCACCACTCTCTGTATGGACTTTCTATCTAAGGTGCTGTTGCTACCAAACCAAACAGGGATGAAGCTTGCCTCTGTAAAAAGTGGCTGGGACAGAAGGAGAAAGATGTGCTATCCTCATCCGATACAAGAAACGTGAATGTTGTTTGCACGCTTCATTAAGGATGACATACGAAGAGACCAAGTCCAATTGTTAGCTATCTGCACCCCCAGGTGTACACAATGAAGTGGTAAGCGAAGGATTTGTAACACTGAAAGTGAGGACTGAAGGAAAGAATCAATTTAGTTCCCATTGTAATGTAAATTTATTTAATTTCATTTTTTTAAAATCAATGCACACTCTTAAAGCTCGCTATCATTCAGAACTCACCGTTCTTATGAATATTGCAATACCGTCTGTCAACACTGAAAAAAAAAAGGCTTTCAGGAGAGAACATGAAAATGCCTTAAATTTGGAACATAGCTGCAAAAATGATGTCGACGTGCCAAATTTCAAAGAAAAATAAATGCATACACTTTGGAGAAATGTGCACTCAATCCTAACCAATCATAGGGCAAGCTTTAAAAAGAAGCGACATTTAATGAATCACAAAACAGACAGAATCACAAAGATGGAAAACCAGAGGTACTTTGTAGAATCAGCTGACCTTAGAAAGAAGCAACCACATCAAATTTTCTATTGTCTTTATGAGAATGAGGGATTTTATGCAGAGGTGAAATCCAGCAGGTTCTGACAGGTTCTGGAGAACCGGTAGTGGAAATTTTGAGCAGTTTGGAGAACTGGCAAATACCACCTTTGACTGGCCCCAGAGTGGTGTGGGAATGGAGATTTTGTAATATCCTTTCCCCAGAAGTGGGGAGGGAATGGGGATTTTGCAGTATCCTTCCCCTGCCATGCCCACCAAGCCATGCCCACCAAGCCACACCACACACCAAGCCATGCCCACAGAACCGGTAGTAAAAAAAAAATGGATTTCACCACTGATTTTATGGCTTGAAAGCCAACCAACCGTCAGCCTCCAAAATCCAAGAAAAACCGTGTTGTGATTCTTCCAAGCAGATTTCTTTAACGTTCCACACCTATAGACAGAATCTTGCCAAATCGAAGCAGAGTTACCTGCATGAAGCTTATGCTCTGGGAACTATTAGGAAGGGGCTGCCTTCACCTTCTTTCTCTCACACAAATGATCTGACCTGAGTTGCCTCTTATTCCTGTGAAATGCACTCCCTCCCTTCTGGGAATCTAGACTACATTCCATCACACCAAGGCAATACTTATGGTAACCCATGCACAAAACAGAAAAGCATTTTCCCCGTGGTCAAAACCAATAAAGAGCTGCTAAATAAGCGCTTCTGGTGGATTCTTTCCAAGTGGCAGGGCTCAATTCCGGTCCTGCAGCCCTTGCCAAGTCTCACAGAAACGACTCCTTCTACTGAGTTGTTCGCTCTTCTGTTTTCTCTCTGAGCTTGATGGTAGACTCCTTACTTTGAGGAAGAGGACAGATGTGGAAAGTAGTGATAGAAAATAAGTACTGGTAAGAAGGCAGGCAAAAGGGGAACAGTAAGGTTACTCGGAAAGTCTTGTTTGCTCCTGAAAGTTGCACCCCTCCACATCGCTTTCCCCAGATGATGGTAATGATGGTGAGGGAGGAGGAGGAGGAGGAGGAGAGGAGGACGAGGAGGAGGAGGAGGAGGAGGAGGAGGAGGAGGAGGAGGAGGAGGAGGAGAAGGAGGAGGAGGAGGAGGGGGAGGAGGAGGAGGAGGAGGAGGAGAAGAAGAGGAGGAGGAGGAGGAGGAGGAGGAGAAGAGAAGAAGAAGAAGAAAGAAGAAGAAGAAGAGAAGAAGAAGAAGAAGAAGAAGAAGAAGAAGAGAGAAGAAGAAGAAGAAGAAGAGGAAGAAACTGTTATCCATTCAGTCGTATCTGACTCTCAGCGATTTTATGGACCAGGATCGCGCGGCACAGCTGATTGGCATAGCTGATTGTCAGAATCTTTTTATTTATTTATTTTTACTTTTTTAAGCATTTTTTAACTACCTATTGTCCAAATGGGTAGTAAAAAAATGCTTTAAGAAAAAGTTTTTAAAAAAATTTTAAAGCATTTTTTTTACTACCAGTTCAAGCAAACCCGTAGCATTTTCACTACCGGTTCGGGAGAACTGTCCCGAACCGGTAGCATTTTAACCCCTGGACAGAAGATTGTATCATTTGATGTTGCTTCTGTGTGGCACACAAAAACAGCTGCTCCTTAATGCTAGTTTTCGACTCCCCGTTCCAGATAGGCATGCCAGTTTAATGGTAGGGTCCATCTGAAGCTAAACCACAGCGTGTGAACAGCTGCCACCTGTACCTTTTGCAAGTTTCATAATACCAGGTTCCTTTCGAAAAGCAAACAAACCACGGGTTACTCAGCCATCTTCCACACAACCCTCCATTTGCCAGTTTGCTTTCAACCTCCATTCCCGCCCTGAATTAAAGCCCTGGTGATGGCATAATTGTAACTTTTCCCTGCAAATGTGGGATTTGGGAAGGTCCTGGTCCATTCACAAGGCGCAGTTGGTTTTTAAAAGGAGTTGATACTACAAAGTGAGAACCGGAAGTGGACAAGTGGGTCTGGTAGCTCAGCAGACTAAAAGCATTGTGATTAACACCAGCTGTCTGCAATTACTGTAAGTTCGAATCTCACCAGGCTCAAGGTTGACTCAGCCTTCCATCCTTTCTAAGGTAGGTCAATAGAGGACCCAGTTTGTGGGGGGCAATAAGATGACTTTGTATAAATATACAAAAGTATGAAGGCTATTGCTTAACGCATTGTAAGCCGCCCTAAGTCTCCGGAGAAGGGCAGCATATAAACCAAATTAAAAAAAGGAAGGAAGAAAGAGGAAGGAAGGAAGGAAGGAAGGAAGGAAGGAAGGAAGGAAGGAAGGAAGGAAGGAAGGAAGGAAGGAAGGAAGGAAGGAAGGAAGGAAGGAGAACATTCAGCTGCCTGCAGTTACTGTAAGTTCGAATCTCACCAGGCTCAAGGTCGACTCAGCCTTCCATCCTTTCTAAGGTAGGTAAAATGAGGGCCCAGTTTGTGGGGGCAATAAGCTGACTTTGTATAAATATACAAAGGTATGAAGGCTATTGCTTAACGCATTGTAAGCCGCCCTGAGTCTCCGGAGAAGGGCAGCATATAAATTAAATTTTTAAAAAAAAAGCTTTGCTGAGATTAAAGACTGTAGACAGAATGGAGGTGGGGATTACAACAAGGTGCAGACAGAGTCAAATTCTGCTTTACCAGCCTTTCTGGATCCTGTTTAAATGTATAATTTCTACTCTTTTGTCATTTCCCAGCCCGAGAGGAATTCTGGGAGCTGTCTAGGAATACGATGGTGCTGAATTGCGCCCTCTGCAGGACAAGACAATCCTCCAATTTTTCCACCCAAGGCACTGAAAAATAGAAAATAGAATAATAGAGTTGGAAGGGACCTTGGAGGTCATCTAGTCCAACCCCCTGCCCAGGCAGGAAACCTTACACCTCTTCACACAAATGGTTATCCAACATCTTCTTTAAAACTTCCAGTATTGGAGCATTCGCAACTCCTGGAGACAAGTTGTTCCACTGATTCATTGTTCTAACTGCTTGAATTTCTCCAACGTTGCGCAAATGCCAAGTTCGAACACACCCTCCAAAGATCTAATAATTAGAAAGGTATTAGATTGCGCCGAGATGGATAAAATGGCATTGGAACTGAAAGGACTGATGGATTCGGATTTTTACGTAACATGGGAGAAATGGTATAATCGGATCGAAGATAGAAAAGAAAGGGAAATAACAGATCGTAGATTTTGCAAAATTATATAGAGTATAGGAGAATGTTAGTGCGATGATATGTAAATGGTCACAGTCATGCACAAGAGTTGAGTAAGAATTGTTTAGTTGTTAAAACCCAATTAAACTCAAATTTTTAAAAATTGTTCTAACTGTCAGGAAATTCCTCCTTATTTCCAGGTTGAATCTCTCCTTGTTCCGTTTCCATCCATTATCCTTGTCTGGCCTTCAGGTGCTTTGGAAAATAGCTTGACCCCCTTCCTCCTCTCTGTGGCAGCCCCTCAAATATTGGAAGACTGCTATCCTGTCTCCCCTGGTCCTTCTCTTCACTAGACTAGCCATGGCCAGTTCCTGCAACATTTGTCATATATTTTAGCCTCCAGTCCCCTCTTCATCCTGGTTGCTCTTCTCTGCACTCTCTCTAGAGTCTCCACAACTTTTTTACTTTTTAAAATATCTTTGAGCTGGCCCAAAGTAAACAATGCTCTTTTGTACATTGTGATGAAACACAGGAAGGGAGGAACCTGGATCCATCTGTTCTTAGGGCAGGTCTACTTTCTCCACACATGTCCCAAACCTAAGAAACAGCTGAGGAGCAAATCTGGCTCGTCTTCAATTTTGCTCATTTGAAAGGCTGAGAACAAAAGGTCAAGTTAAAATCACTGTAACTCCTGCGACAGTAAATATCTTCTACCCTCTGATATTCCCTCTGGAAAAAAAAAATGGGGGAAGAGAAAGAGAAGGAATTCTGCAGAAAAGAGGCACTTGAGTGGTCCCAGGGAAGAGATTGGACAGCAATCTGCCTGAAATGGAAGAAGGACTCCTGCCTGGAACAGGTCCCTCCCTGCCCTAGGATTCTATTATTCTATGAGCCATGGTGGTGCAAGGGTTAGAGTGCAAAACTACAGGATCCTTCTGCTGCCTGCCGGCTGCCTGCAATTTGACAGTTCGAATCTCAGCAGGCTCAAGGTTGACTCAGTTTTCCATCCTTCCGAAGTGGGTAAAATGTGGACCCAGATTGTTGGGGGCAAGAGGCTGACTCTGTAAACCGCTTAGAGAGGACTGTAAAAGCACTGTGAAGCAGTATATAATTGCTATTGCTATCTTCCTTCCTTCCTTCCTTCCTTCCTTCCTTCCTTCCTTCCTTCCTTCCTTCCTTCCTTCCTTCCTTCCTTCCTTCCTTCCTTCTTTCCTTCCTTCCGTCCTTCCTTCCTTCCTTCCTTCCTTCCTTCCTTCCTTCCGTCCGTCCTTCCTTCCTTCCTTCCTCTTATTCCTTTTCTCCTTCTCCTTCCTGGTTCCTCAGTGGTTAGAACACAGTATTGCTGGCTAACTCTGCCCACTGCCAGGAGTTCGATCCTGACCACTTCAAGGTTGACTCGGCCTTCCATCCTTCCGAGGTGGGTAAAATGAAGACCCAGATTGTTGGGGGTAAAAGGCTGACTCTATAAATCTCTCAGAGAGGACTGTAAAACGCTGTGAAGCTGTATATAAGTCCAGGTGCTATTGTTATTCTATGCGGAAGACAAAAAGCAAAAATTAACTAAACGTGTGTACATTTTACCCCATTCCTGGGCTGTTCGAAGGGAAAGACACCCTTATAGAAAGCATGGATGGTTTACTCTACAATAAGCATACAGTTCATTGATTTAAAATTCCAGAAGTTTTGAAATCTTTTGTTAGAAAAGGTAAATTTCTGGAGGGGAAAAGTTCTGCAGTGTTTCCTTCAACTCCAGCAGTCGCTGGAGAAGGTGAGGTGAGGCAGGAAAGGAGAAAGGAGCCTGAATAGCTCAGGAGACTAATGCATTGTAATTTAACTCCAGCTATCTGCAATTATTGTTAGTTCGAATCTCACCAGCTCAAGGTCGACTCAGCCTTCCATCCTTTCTAAGGTAGGTAAAACGAGGACACAGTTTGTGGGGGCAATAAGCTGACTTTGTATAAATATACCAAAGTATGAAGGCTATTGCTTAATGCATTGTAAGCCGCCCTGAGTCTCCGGAGAAGGGTGGCATATAAATCAAATTTTAAAAAAAGAAGAAAGAAAGAAAGAAAGAAAGAAAGAAGAAGAAAGAAAGAAAGAAAGAAAGAAGGAAGGAAGGAAGGAAGGAAGGAAGGAAGGAAGGAAGGAAGGAAGGAAGGAAGGAAGGAAGGAAGGAAGGAAGGAAGAAAGAAGAAAGAAAGAAAGAAAGAAAGAAAGAAAGAAAGAAAGAAGAAAGAAAGAAAGAAAGTACATTCAGCTGTCTGCAATTACTGTAAGTTCGAATCTCACCAGGTTCAAGGTCGACTCAGCCTTCCATCCTTTCTAAGGTAGGTAAAACGAGGACCCAGTTTGTGGGGGGAATAAGCTGACTTTGTATAAATATACAAAAGTATGAAGGCTATTGCTTAATGCATTGTAAGCCGCCCTGAGTCTCCGGAGAAGGGTGGCATATAAATCAAATTTTAAAAAAAGAAGAAAGAAAGAAAGAAAGAAAGAAAGAAAGAAAGAAAGAAGGAAGGAAGGAAGGAAGGAAGGAAGGAAGGAAGGAAGGAAGGAAGGAAGGAAGGAAGGAAGGAAGGAAGGAAGAAAGAAAGAAAGAAAGAAAGAAAGAAAGAAAGAAAGAAAGAAAGAAAGAAAGAAAGAAAGAAAGAAAGAAAGAAAGAAAGAAAGAAAGAAAGAAAGAACATTCAGCTGCCTGCAATTACTGTAAGTTCGAATCTCCCCAGGTTCAAGGTTGACTCAGCCTTCCATCCTTTCTAAGGTAGGTAAAACGAGGACCCAGTTTGTGGGGGGAATAAGCTGACTTTGTATAAATATACAAAAGTATGAAGGCTATTGCTTAATGCATTGTAAGCTGCCCTGAGTCTCCGGAGAAGGGCGGCATATAAATCTAATTAAAAAAAAAAAAGATAAGTCCAAGGCTGCTTGAAAATAGACGGCGTGAAATGCTGATCTTGTCCTGCTACGCAGGCAGAAGTAGAAGCATCAGAGGGAGGCTTTAGAGAAGCATTTTTTTAGTTTATAAACATCAGGAAGTATTTTGCGACTGGAAACGACTTCTGGACTTCATGCTCAGAACAGGAGAAAAATGAAACTGTGGCATTAAGTTTTGATGATTAATCTGCTGTTACGAAAATGCTACTCAATATGTAAAGCCAAAAGTTGAGGTTATAACTGTATTTTGTGTCTTAGTGCACTAAAAAACCACGCGGGAGTAACTGCTTTTGTCTCTGCCTCTTACCTTGCACCCAGCTCTCTTTTCCCCTCTCCTTTTCCTGTTGGAAAAAGTTCAGAGAAGAGCAACTAAGATGATCAAACGGCCTGGAGACTCAACCATGTGAAGAACGGCTGCAGGATTTGGGTTTGGCTAGTCTGAAGAACAGAAGAATTTGGGGTGACCTGATAGCAGTTTTCTGGTATTTGAGGGGCTGCCACAAAGAAGAGGGGTGGGGTCAAATGATTCTCCAAAGCCTCAGAGGGCAGGACAAGAAGCGATGGATGAAAATTAATCCAGGAGAGAAACAAGGTAGAACTAAGGAGAAACTTCCTAACAGTGGGGACAATTAACCAGTGGAACAGATTGCCACCAGAAATCATGGGTGCTCCAACACTGGAGGTTTTTAAGAAGAGTCTAGACAATCACTTTTCTGAAATAGTATAGGTTCTCCTGCTTGAGTAAGAGGTCGGACTAGAAGACCTCCAAGGTCCCTTCCAACTCGGTTATTCTATTCTATTCTATTCTATTCTATTCTATTCTATTCTATTCTATTCTATTCTATTCTATTCTATTCTATTCTACCCTACCCTACCCTACCCTACCCTACCCTACCCTACCCTACCCTACCTTATTCTATTCTATTCTATTCTATTCTATTCTATTCTATTCTATTCTATTCTATTCTATTCTATTCTATTCTACCCTACCCTACCCTACCCTACCCTACCCTACCCTACCCTACCCTACCCTACCCTACCCTACCCTACCTTATTCTATTCTATTCTATTCTATTCTATTCTATTCTATTCTATTCTATTCTACTCTACTCTACCCTACCCTACCCTACCCTACCCTACCCTACCCTACCCTACCCTACCCTACCCTACCCTACCCTACCCTACTCTATTCTATTCTATTCTATTCTATTCTATTCTATTCTATTCTATTCTATTCTATTCTATTCTATTCTATTCTATTCTATTCTATTTCTCTTATTATCTTGGTTTCAGTTTGTATTTTATATCAAACTTTAATTTAAAACAGGAGGTATTTCCAAAGCAAAACCATCACTCCAGAGTGGAGTTGATCCTTTGAGACACAGAGTTCTCCTTAGGTTTAGGTTTATTAGATTTGTATACCGCCCTACTCCCGAAGGACTCAGGGCGGTGAACAGCCAACAATAAAAATACATGCATACAAAATTTAAAAGATAAAATCAAATTAAATAGATTTGGCCCAGACAGAATTAAAACACCCCAAACAATTTAAAACAGATTAAAATTAATGCTAAAAGAGGAAGAGAGGTTAGGCCAGGCCCGCCTGGTGAAATAAAAAGGTCTTAAGAGCGCGGCGGAAGGTGCGCAGATCCGGGATCCTCTGTATCTCCGAGGGGAGATCATTCCAGATAGTAGGTGCCCCCACAGAGAAAGCTCTCCCCCTGGGGGCCGCCAGTCGACACTGTTTGGCCGACGGCACCCGGAGGAGCCCCTCTCTATGAGAGCGTACCGGCCGGTGGGAGGCTATAGGTGATATAGTAGGCGGTCCTGCAAGTACCTTGGATTGGATTAATCTGCTCTCAACCGTTCTTCAACCAGGCCTGCATTGCAGATCCAGCATAAAATACACGGCTCTCTTCAAGAGCCTCCAAAGCAGGGATCTTTCAGCTCCTGGATCACGGCCAGGTACCAGGCCGTGGCCAATTGGGAACCAGGCTGCACAAGTGACAGGCGAGCAGGTGAAACTCCATTTGCACAAACAGCAGGCGCGTGCGCGAATCCTGACATCCGCCACTTGTGCATAACCATCCCCTTGCGTGCCCCCCGCCCGCCGCCACCATCGACAACCCCACTGGTCCACAGAGCCAGAAAGGTTGGGGACCGATGCTCCCAAAGCCCCTTCCAGTGACGGTTCTGTGATTTTGGTGACTTAACCAGGGGGCTCGCAGGGGAGAATCTCTAGCTAAGATTCTCTGCAGTTTGGAGAACTCCCAAATCCCACTCCTGGCTGGCCCCTCCCACCCCACCATGCCCCTCCTAGGAGTCCTCACACGGCCCGTTTTGGATGCAGGTAAGTGCAGGGTACGCACGGAGGCTTGGGGAGGGCAAAACGGGCCTACTGGAAATTCAGGAAGGCCACAAACACGCCCAAAGGAACCTGGGGAGGCCATTTTCGCCCTCCCTTAGGCTCGAAGAAAGTCTCTGGAGCTCAGGGAGGGCAAAAACGCCCCCGCCATAGTGCAGGAAGCCGACTAGGCCACACCCACCATGGCCACGCCCACCCAGCAACCAACCCTGGACTTAACATGCCACACGTTTTACAGTGCCTAAATGCCAATGGCGCGGATTGGGTTAGCCTAACCTGCAGCTGACACCAAAGTCAATTCAGCCCACCCAGACATGCAGGAATTAACTTGGACAGATTCTAACCGACGTAGAAATTGACAGTAATAAAAATAAAGTGAACGAGGCACCTCTGATTAAAAACGAGGGGCAGAAACGGATTGTTATTTATGAGATTTGGGGAAACTCAAATCTCTCCGGGTTTGTCTGGGTACTGTCGCTTGTCACGGACCAGTGCTACTCTGGTCATTTGGGGTAGTAAATACGGATCTACTTGGATGCCACTGTAAAAACTAATAATAATAATCTTTTGCTATCACTCTGCAGCCATCTTAGTCACTTTAATCTCTTTTAAGGTCAAACCAGCGGCTTTCAGAAACACTCTGGATTTTTTTTTTTCACTGAGTCAGTCTTTCAGCTGCCCAAAAAAGTTTATCCATTTGTCATCTATTTTTTGTTCTTTGGATTTTTTTTTTGGTTAAAATTCTCAGGGAAAGGCGCAGCTGTAGATGCTGCCTCCGAACTGTAGACTTCTGAAGTTAAGAAGACTGATAGCCCTCTGCTGCCACCTGGTGGATTCATCTATAAAACACAGGAATCCAGGCGACAGATCGTTGCGGTCTATAAAAGAAACTCTGTGTGCAGCATTCAGCGGAATAAACGAGTCTCGAGTTTATGATTCCAATAAATTATGCGGCATTTGATAACCAAGTGGCATTTTAGTATCTTACCAAAGAGTAAATAAGTGTTCATTTTGTATGAACCAGCGTGGTGTAGTGGTGGTACAGACGCAGTGGGGGGTTCCGCCCGGTTCCGCCGAGCCAGTAGCGGTGACGATATGACATCACCGAATCAGTTCTGCCCCTCCGCCCCTCGCCCACCCCGCCCCTGTGTTATTCTTACCTTTTATTTGGTCCCACCCCCAATCTATTGCTGCCTCCTGAGTCTCAGTTTATGGGCTATAAGGAAAAACTGTTTAAACTGCAAAAAGGTTACTGGTGAGCCCGGTAGGCCTATTTTTCGCCCTCCCCAGGCTCCAGAGACTTTCTTGGAGCCTGGGGATAGCAAAACAGCCTTCCCTTCCCCCACAGAGGCCCTCCGGAGTCTGGAAATGGCCTGTTTCCTGACTTCCAGAAAGCCTGAAAATCAGCTGGCCGGCGCACACATGCGCACTGGGCCTGAGCTATGACAATGCTCGCGTGCCCACAGATATGGCGTTACGTGCCACGTGTGGCACGCGGGCCATAGGTTCGCCATCACGGTTATAGAGCATCTGAAATTCTCAACTCTCTACATATATCTTTTTATTCCTCATCCTTTGGACACCATCTCACAGTTTCTCTTCAAGAATCAGCTTTTATTTTTAAACTGAAAGCATACATACATATGTATGTATGTATGTATGTATGTATGTATGTATGTATATATGTATGTATGTATGTATGTATCACGGGTGGGCTCTACTTACCTTTACTACCGGTTCGCAACGGGATTGCACACGAGCACGAGCGAAGCAAGCCTGAGTGGCATAGGAGACTAATGCCTCCTACTAAGGCAGCATTTAACATCCAGCTGCCTGCAATTACTGCGAGTTCAATTCTCACCAGGCTCAAGGTCGACTCAGCCTTCCATCCTTTCTAAGGTGGGTAAATTGAGGACCCAGTTTGTGGGGGCAATAAGCTGACTTTGTATAAATATACAAAAGTATGAAGGCTATTGCTTAACGCATTGTAAGCCGCCCTGAGTCTCCGGAGAAGGGCGGCATATAAATCAAATTTTTAAAAAAAAAGCGCGTCCACCTTTGAAAATATTCAGGGCGGTAGGCGGGGCCTCCCGCCAGTTTTACTTCCGGTTCTTGCGAACTGGTCTAAACTGGGGACAACCCACCACTGATATGTGTGTGTGTGTGTGTGTGTGTGTGTGTGTGTGTGTGTGTTTATATATATCATCTGAGAACAGAACAGTTAACATCAATTAAGCCAAGCCAACCTTTTTATTTTACAGAACTACAGGAATTCATCAGGCAGGAAGTTTAATATTTGAAGATAACAAAATGTCAGCAGGATAATTAGGAGCTGAGTTTTCAACATGAAAACAGTTGCAAGCTTTAAATTCTCATGTACCAGAAATAACGAATGAACTTAGCAGATGGGGACGCCGGTAAATGTTCAGGGAAAGGGACAGCAATAAATTTAAATATACGTTACATCAATTTCATATAAAATAAACATGACTGCAACACATTCCCGCCCCAGGGATAGAATTAAAAATTCTTATTCAACAACAACAACAACAGCGATAAAACATCTTTCTTGATGGTTTTGAAAAGCATTTTTTGAGCCAACTCTTTAACGGAAATTACAGATGGGGATCATAAAGGAAGGAGATGTGTAGATAATTGAAAATTATTTCATTTTCTTAAAATGTCATTAGAAGTCCTTCTTTGAGTGGAAACTTAAGCACTGAAAAATGGTGGTTCTGTGCTGAACTGGAAGAGTCCTCAAGGGGGAGTAAAATAAAGTTAAGTTGGCCGCTATAATCGTACGGGACACTTGTAAACAAAGAGATGATGGTTTAGACTGAGTGTCAGCAACCTGCGGCTCTGGAGCTGCATGCGGCTCCTTGAGCCCTCTACTGTGGCTCCCTGTCAGGTGATCCCACCACTGGCTGGCCCCGCCCCTCGCTCTCCCCTACCAATCACTCCTCGCCTGGCCTGAGAAGGGCAATGGCAGTGGATTGATAAGCGGCCAGGGCAGAGACAGAGAGATACAGAGAGAGAGAGACATAGAGAGAGGGAGAGTGGGGGAGAGAGGGAGGGAGAGGAGAGAGAAAGATGTCAAAAGGATTTTGTGGTTCCCGGTGTTTTTTAACAACTGGTTCTCTGCTTTAATGACCGGCTGGGTAGGCGTGACTAGGGGGTCATGTGACTGTTGGAAGTGAGTGACGTCGAGTTGGCCACGCCCACCCAGTTTTGTGGCTCCCGGTGTTTTCTTTTCTGTGGGAAACGGGTCCAAATGGCTCTTTGAGTGTTTAAGGTTGCAGACTAAACCCTGGTTTAGTCACACAGTTGTCAGCTTTGTGAGGGGGTCCAGACAAGAAGCACCCCTAGAAATACAAGCTCTATTTTTACCATAAGGTTATATTAACAGAATCTTGCAAGTCTGAAAGTACATCTCGATCCCCCCCCCCTCACCTATACAGCCCAAGACACTAGGGAGGGTCCCTTCTGAGATGCTTTCATCACCCTCTCCCCTTTCAGACTCAAATTTCATTTCAATGCAGAAGGGCCTTGACAGACGAGTATGGGTCCCTATCCCACAAGATGTATACAGCAGTAGTGGACAAAATTGTGGAAACCTTTTGGGAAAAGTGTATTTTCTAAAACTAGCTAGTAAGACCACCTTTTTTTTTTTTTTGGAGTAGTGTTCTGTCCCAGCTACAGACCCCAAAGAACGCAGCACACCCAAAGTCTGTACAAACCTTAGTTTACTAAATTAAATCAGTCTCTTTCAAATAAAGGCTGTTAATTAACTTTCTTAACAGCCTACAAGAATCCAAAGAATAAATAATCGTAATCTTACTAGGATTGGCAGAAAGCCCAAAAGCAATTTGCAGGAAAACTGATAAGAGAACTAAGATCAGGACACAAAGGAGAGTGAACAAAGTTGTTCCCTGCAAATTGCTTCAGTCGGTGTTCCTCCTTAAATAGGCTAAGGGAGTGTCCAATTAGCCCCAAGCCATACTCTCGAGGAGACCTCCTCCTGAGGAGCCACTCCTGCCTTTTGGCTGCTCTGCGCATCCGTACATCGAGAAGAGGCTCCTCCTCTTCATCCTCTTCACTTATGGGAGCTTCTGGAGGTTCTGAAGACCCTGGCTGAATCCCTGCCTCTGTCACCACTTCTTCTCCAGCCTCCTCATTGTCTGACTCGAGTGCCAGCTGCACAGGCTCCTGGCGCAGCACCACACCAGCCTCCTCGCTGTCGGAATCAGCTACTAGCTGCACAGGCCGCTGACGGGCCACAACAAGTAGTACCATAAAATTATATATCAATGGAAAGATAATTTAATCAGGAATGTAATTTTGATTAGGAATCGTAACAGAGGGACATTGTAAAGGGTCAACATATTTAATATTACACATCAAAATGGCAGTGAGAATGGTACACGCCAAACAATGGAAAAATGAAAGTATATCTTTAGAAAGGGAGATAATAAAGGAAATATTGGTTTGCGCAGAAATGGATAATTTGATGTTTGAATTAAAAAAAAACAAAGGAGAGACAGAATATCATGATATATGCAATAGATTTTACCAATGGATGGAACTAAGAGGTGGGAATTGTAACAGGAAATAACCAGGATTTGTAAACCCGAAATGTAATATATGTAATATATGTAAATATAACTGAGTACATTGGGTAGAATAATTATATATAATTAGTACTGTTTGAAGAGTATATATGATATTGGTATATTTTATATTTTAGGGTGTATCAATGCCAGGAGGATCACACTGTGTCCAATATTTTAATAAGAAATGAATATATTTTTTTAAAAAAAGAATGTAATGCAATAACTTTAATGAAGGATTTGCTATTAGAGTAGCAGTTACAGTATTAAAAAAAAGTGAAACACGTAGAAAAAAATGAGGTATACAAAGATTGTCCCCATGTCAGTTACGTATAAGTTGGGTTGACAAAATCAGAAATAAGAAGCTGATAAGCTTTCCGGGAAAGCCAAGGGAAATCATCCAAACCATTAAAAAGCGAAAGAATATTTTGGACATGCAATGCGACACCTGGAAAAATACAGCATACTTCGCTTAATCCTCCAAGGAAAGATTGAAGGCAAACGAGGTCCAGACAGAAGAACATCATGGCTTCAAAATCTAAGGGACTGGAAACTCAGCACAAAAACATTTTTTTGTGCAGCTGTTGCTGAAAAGAGGCTTGTCATCACGATCGCCAATGTCCGATGACGGATATGGCACAAGAAGAAAAAGAATACACTTCACACAGCAGTCGGAAAATCATCTGAATTGTGAACATCTAGGAGCTCAGGACTCCTGATTATTTATATCATTCCAGATGTATGAATAGCTGGAGGAGAAATTGAGAGTTTATTTATGTTGCTGAAACCCACAAGGGAGTTCAGTTGCTATGATCCACAGTGAAGTGCAAAAGTTACGGTCGATAATTTATCACACAGCAACCATATAGAATGATTAAATTGTGTATGGAATAGAAGGCAACGGTATCTATTTCAACCAGCTGCGGGGAGCGGGGGGGAGAAGACTATATATATATATTTAATCATTCCAAATCAGAAATTATTTAAGCACAAACGTAGCACCGAGTCAGATCCATCTGAGGAGATAACTGGGACAAACAAGCACAAAAAGATTCTAAATTCAGAAAATTGCAACACCTATTGGAGAATGCTGGAGATCAATTTATATTTTTCACACGCTAAAGGACCTATTTTGAGAAAGAACATCAGGTATAATGAAGTCATCGCTTCGGAATAATGTAATTAGATATACAGCCTCGGTGTCTTTTAATTGAAACTTAGATTAACTAGCTGACTCATTGTTTTACCATTCCTTTAAAACTGTTTAAAACTTACAACAATCAGGAGCTTTTTTTTCCTTCTTAGAGGGGAAGGAAAGCGAAAAGTAGATTTTATGCACCGGTAGGGGAATTATTCTAAGAGAATTTTTTTTTTACCCTCAATAATGTTTAGCAACAGGCAATTCTCCCTAGACCTAGAATTTATTGAGCAATGTTTCTGAAAAATGAAGTAGTGAAGAAAAAGTATAATTTTGTATAATACTGTATTAGAACATAGAAGATGCAATAACAGAGTGGGAACGGACCTTGGAGGTCATATAGTTCAACTCCTCCCCACCCAAGTAGGAGACCCTACACCATTTCTGACAGATGGCAGTCCAGTCTCTTCTTGAAAGCCTCCAGGGATGAAGCTCCCACAACTTCTGAAGGCCACTTCTGTTCCACTGGTTGATGGTTCTCACTGTCAGAAAATTTCCCATTTCCAGGTTGAATCTCTCCTTGTTCCTTGTTCATTCCATTATTCCTTGTCTGGACTTCAGGTGCCTTGGAAAATAGGCTGACCCCTTCCTCTCTGAGGGAGCCCTTGAGATATTGGAAGATGCTATGATGTCTCCCCTAGTCCTTCTCTTCACTAGACTAGCCATGCCCAGTTCCTGCAACCGTTCTTTGTATATTTTAGTCTCCAATCCCCTTTGGACTAGAAGAAGTCTTCTAGTAAACCCTTACTGAAGCAGGAGACTCTATATCGTTTCAGACAAATGGCTATCCAGTCTCCTCTTAAAAGCCCTTCAGTGATGGAGCACCCATAACTTCTGGAGCTAAATCATTCCATTGATTAATTGTTTGGTCAGGAAATTTCTCCTTAGTTCTAGGTTGCTTCTCTCCTTGATTGGTTTCCACCCATTGCTTCTTGTCCTGCCTTCAGGTGCTTTGGAGAATAGTTTGATTCCTTCATCTTTATAGGAGCCCCTCAAATGTTGGAAAATGGCTATCATGTCTCCTCTAGTCCTTCTTTTCACTAGACTAACCATGCCCAGCTCCTGCAACTGTTCTTTGTATGTTGTAGCCTCCAGTCCCCTCATCATCCTTGTTGTATTAGAGGCCTGATTTCTTTAGATGAAGAAATAATAATAATAATAAAACGGAAATGCCTCCATTAAATCAGTGTTATATGAAACTAACAGATTTAGCAATGTCAAGACAGTTTCAAGGGGTTCTTTGGATAAGATCAATCATGTAGAATAGCAATAAATTTGACTATGAAGGTTTTGGAGCAATGCACAAGGTATTGAAGGGGATAACTGATTTTATTGCCGCGCAGGGCCAAAAAGTCAAGATGGCAGCCAGTTGAATCCCTCCTGAGTCCAATCCTGCCTTTCTGTTATATAGGATATGCCCCAATGATGTTAATTGTCCTTGGGGATGAATACTTAGATCAGTTTTTTAACAGAATAACAGAATTGGAAGGGACCTTGGAGTTCTTCTAGTCAAAGCAGGACGCCCACACCATTTCAGACAATTGGCTGTCCAGTCTCTTCTTAAAAGCCTCCATTGATAGAGCACCCTGACTGGGGAATTCTGGGAGTTGAAGTCCACCCATCTTACCTTGAACCTATCAAGGTTGAAAAATACTGTTTTAGGGGCTTACTGAATGAGGTCTTCTTTTTTCCACCTAAACTAAATTAATTAGTGAAAATGGATGTGGTACTATAGAACCGCGATGGCGAACTTATGGCACACGTGTCACAGGTGGCACGCGGAGTCATATCTGTGGGCACGCGACCGTTGCCCTAGCTCAACTCCAGCACCGGCCAACTGATTTTCAGGCCTGTTGGTCCCACCGGAAGTCGGGAAACTGGCCATTTCCGGCCTCTGGAGGATCTCCAGGGGGATGGGGAAGGCTGTTTTCGCCCTCCCCAGGCTCCTAGAAAGCCTCTGTAGCCTGGGAAGAGGAAAAAATAGGCCTTCTGGGATCACTGGAAGTCAGGAAACAAGCTGTTTTTGGCCTCTGGAGGGCCTCTGGGGTGATGGGGAAGGCCGTTTTTGCCCTTCCCAGGCTCCTAGAAAGCCCCTGGAACCTGGGGAGGGTGAAAAACAGGCCTATCAGGCCCAACCGTGCCATTATATGCCAAAAGCAAAGGGAGCATGGAGGGGTCACGCACACATGTGTGGGGGGCAGGACGCATTGAATTATGGGTGTGGGCACGTGCACGCACAACACACAGACACACACACCGCTCCCCCCGCTTTTGGCACACGACAGCAAAAAAGTTAGCCATCACTGCTATAGAACATGCATGCAAAATCAGGCGAAGAACCAGCAAAATATGTGATGTGAAGTTCGATCCATGAAAAGCGTTTGGTTTGGGGGCTGTGCTGATTTTTTACTTCCCGTTTCATTTTCTTCTGAACATTTTTTTATTTCAGTTTTGCCCCAGTTCAGACTTTCTGCAGATAAACAATCCTGCGATCTGCCTATCACAAGCAGGTTTGCATATTATCTGCCTGGGAAATTGTCGGCGCAGAATTTAATCTCCGGGTCTCAGAACATTAATTTTACATTTAGCTACTGCAGCATCCCTTCCAGCTGCAGGGACTGTCTAAAGATGCCTGAAGCGTAACTGGTTGGAAATAAAGCAAATTATTTTTTGATATTGCACAGGATCAATGGCTGCATTGCCAATATGGGAACTTCGGAAGCCGTCTGTTTGAAACATCCGAGGGGAAAAAAGCAAAAAAAGAAAGGAGACAGCTTCAAAATGGCTGGGAAGAAACACAGGTAGGAATTTAAGACATGCTGTCAAATGCAATGTACTAAGCATTTCTTCTAGAAAGATACTATCGCTCAAAGAGAAACGTTAAGATCAAAGAGAGACATGAGCCTTCACATAAGCCCTTGCAAGTTACCAATATATAGTAATCCTCAACTTATGTACAACTATTCATTTGGGGGCCAAACGTACTACAGCACTGAAGAAAAATGATTTACAACCAGTCTTCACACTTAGAAGCTTTCAAGAAGAGACCAGACCGCCATTTGTCAGAAATGGTGTGGGGTCTCCACCAGGGGTTTGGACTAGATGACCTCCAACTCTGTTAATCTGTTTAAAAACCTCCGTTTCAGCATCTCCGCTAATGTGAATGATGTGAATGGCATAGGGTCAGCTATATGAACTCTGGGGGACCCTCTCTATTCACATTATTATAAGAAAGAAAAGTGCTTGTTTAGAGATTACCCTAAATCAGCTAAATTCCACCTTGGTAATATATATCTTCTGAGGGGCCTAGTTGTCAAGAATGCGAGGACACCATTATGAAACAGACAGTTACTTGTTAGCCAAAGCAGCCACGAATCTACGCATCAGCAGTCACAAAACTAAGGAGGATGTTTAGCTAAGATTATCTCACGTACTCTAAATGAATGTAGGAATTTAGTAATTAGAAAGTGCCAATTATAATGTAACAAATGTATGTTAACCGTAGTTGTGGCAAAACAGGATGTAAAATTGGGCATGCCTCACTTAACAACGGTGTGCTGAGCAATGGAAATTCTGGACCCGGTTTTAGTTGTTTAGTTGAGAACTACCGTACAAGCCAACACTCGCCCGGCATTATTTTATGCTACAGTGAATTTGGGATGTGAACAGAGGATTATTCCAAGCGGTGTAGGTGTTAAGGCCAAATGCGATTTTAAAATATGAAGTTAAATCAAAATGGCGGAAGGGTGTCAGTGTCGCTGGGTTTCCATTTACAGTTATCAAGAAGATTTAAAAGGGATATTTATGGTGTGGAGCAAAGTAAGAAGAGTCTCATGGGAGCTCCATGTGGCCTCTTTTTGGCCGTCAGAGTGCTGCAGGAGGCCATGGAGGCTGAAAACGAGGCACATTTCGGCCGGCAGGGTGCTGCAGGAGGCATCTGTCCTGTTTCCCGCCCCCCACCGCTTGGTCCCCACCCACCCACCCCAACAGCCCATGGAGGAGAACTACAATGTGGATCCAGCCCTCGAAGAAATCCAGTTTGACACCCCTGCTTTAGACGATCTGGGTGAAGAGTTGCTCACTCCTATTATATACATATATCAAGACATGTTGACTGACGGGCTCCATAATCATGAATTTAATCTCTACCTTTGACCAAAAAGGATAGTCTTTTAGAGTTGTATCATAGCTTCTTTTGTTGTATCCCGGACACTTTTTAAGAATTTCAGAACCCGTGAACCCCCAGTCCCTAACCCTTCCAGGAAAGATGGAGGACTTGTGGTTTGAGAAATATTATTCTTGGCTTTTTTGGCTGCTATGACGATGTACTTGGTGACGATGGTGATATGGTAAGTCCTTAGCTCAGAAAGAGCAGCCACGCACTTGTTATACATGGTCTGAAGGTCTTGGTTTCCAGAAGACAAGACGTGATCCTTCAGTGATGGGACAGATTGGATTTCTTCAATGAAGGCTTGATGATGAGGAGGCATATATTTTCTCATCCTATACAAAAATGCAGCTGGTAAAAGATATCAAAGCAATGGATAAGTGGGGTTCAAGGCCATTTAAAGTGGTTGAGTCAGCCTACTCAACAAATAGCCCTTTAGATATTTTAAAATCCCTCATAATTTCTAGCCCACACGGTTGATGTAGGAGAAGAGCAGGCAGAGCTAGGTGGTGGAGTGCAGCAAGTCGTCAGCCTAGAGTCATTATGTTCCCATAAACAATCTAAATCCAATCCCTCTCAAATTCTGTTGTCTCTTAAAAGGTAAAGGTTCCCCTTGGACATATGTGCTAGTTGTTCCTGACTCTAGGGGGCGGTGCTCATCTCTGTTTCAAAGCCAAAGAGCCAGCGCTGTCCGAAGACGTCTCCGTGGTCATGTGGCCGGCATGACTCAACGCCCAAGGCAGACGGAATGCTGTTACCTTCCCACCAAGGATGGTCCCTATTTTTCTACTTGCATTTTTTACATGCTTTCGAACTGCTAGGTTGGCAGAAGCTGGGACAAGTAATGGGAGCTCACCCTGTTACACAGCACTAGGGATTCGAACTGCTGAACTACCGACCTTTCGATCGACAAGCTCAGTGTCTTAGCCACTGAGCTACTGCATCCCTTATCTACTTGACTCTTATCTAGTGCCAATTTAACACTAAACATTAGTTGGCTAGATTTGAGCGGCATGGTGGCCTAGAGGTGGAGCTCTCGCCTCACAATCAGGAGCCTGTGAGTTCGATCCTAGGTAGCGACACCATGTGGCACCATGTGAAATTATCTACTGCGAACTCTGCATTGGCGATGGGAAGGGCATCCGGCCAGTAAACACTCAGCTCCATTCAGTTGCCCTGACTCCACCCCGCTGTAAGGGATTACTGGGTCATTAAAAGACCAAAAAAAATTAGTTGACTAGATTCTTGTGGATAGATTTGAGCATCAAACTTTCTTAACACAACATAACATGTGTTGATTCCTCACACCTCAAATGCAACTGGCTGAAAGTTGCAGAAATAGGTATATGACTAAGGAAAGCTGTCCTATAGTATATCAGCCTCTGAGTCACTATGGACAAGCCAATATTGTACATGGTGGGATTACTTTCTAAATTATTTCCACGCCCTTTCACAATCACTTTGTTTCATTTTCATTTTGCATATCCTCTCTGGATCTTTATCAGCATTCATCCTGAGCACAAAAACTAACTTGGCACAGGAAGTGCTGGATGAGAACTTTTGCTGTAAACAATTCCTTTACAGTAATTTCAGTAGAGAATGTCGGATCTCAACGCAAGCAAAGGACAGGTCTTACCACTTTCTTTCTGATGTTGGATACCAAGCAGCTCATCGAAGGCATGTAGGGTGGAGCTCTGAGCTGCACTGCCCCCAGAATACGTCAGAGGCTGTTCGGAAAGGCCTTCATACAACAACCCTTCTGGTAACATGGGGTTATCTTTCCAACTGGAAAAGGGTAGAATAGAATTCTTTATTGGCCAAGTGTAATTCGTCTTTGGTGCATATGCTCTCAGTGTACATACAAGCAACAAGCGATAAATCATTTTCACATATCATAAATTACAACACTCAGCGATAGCTATAGGATACTAAGTAAGCAATCAACATAAATCGTACTAGAATAGAATATAATTCTTTATTGGCCAAGTGTGATTGGACACACAAGGAATTTGTCTTTGGTGCATATGCTCTCAGTGTACATACAAGCAACAAGCGATAAATCATGTTCACGTATCATAAATTACAACACTCAGTGATAGCTATAGGATACTAAGTAAGCAATCAACATAAATCATACTAGAATAGAATAGAATAGAATTCTTTATTGGCCAAGTGTGATTGGACACACAAGGAATTTGTCTTTGGTGCATAGGCTCTCAGTGTACGTAAGATCTCAGTGTACATAAGATACAATACTTAGTGATAATCAAGGTTACTAATAAGATATCAAATTGTACTAGGAAACAAATAAAAACAATATAAATTGAAAGATACCAATAAAAACAATATAATTGAAAGATACAAGCAACATGGTTATAGTAATAAGTGGGAAGAGATAATACTAGTAAGGAAGAGAAGAATAATAGTAATACAGTCTTAGTAGATAGTTTGACAGTGTTGAGGGAATTATTTGTTTAGAAGGGTGATGGCGTTTGGGGAAAAAACTGTCCTTGTGTCTAGTTGTTCTGATGTGCAGTGCTCTATAGTGTCATTTTGAGGGTAGGAGTTGAAATAATTTATGTCTAGGATGCAAGGGGTCTGTAAATATTTTCCCAGCCCTCTTTTTGACTCGTGCAGTAGACAGGTCCTCAATGGAAGGCAGGTTGGTAGCCATTGTTTTTTCTGCAGTTCTAATTATCCTCTGAAGTCTGTGCCTCTCTTGTTGGGTTGCAGAGCCAAACCAGACAGTTATGGAGGTGCAGATGACAGACTCAATAAGTCCGATCAATGGATAACCTTCTGTAGCAGCCAATACCCAAGTAAGCAGAAACAGCAGCAGCTAATCAATAATGCCGAAACAATTCCCTAAGACCTGAACAGAATCCAGAAAGGCCACGCCAGAACTAAGATGAAGCTTTATGTGGAGAATGGCCGAGAAGCCGCAAGGGGACTGTGGCGCATCAGAACAAACAGTAACACATTTATTTGGGGAATGTTCTGTCAGGAAATTTTAAGGCACCTGGGAGATCTTATTGTAGCAGCACCAGAAGCCGTTAAATGAGTTGCTTCCTTAGATATTGAATGATAGCATCTCTTCTATTGTGACTTTAGGCCGCAATATTATAGTGATTTTATCATGGTTTTACTTTAATATTTTTTCTCATATATTCTCTCTCTCTGTCTGTCTGTCTGTCTGTCTATATCTATCAATACAGTATCTGTCTCTATTATCTGTCTGTCTGCCTGCCTGCCTGCCTGCCTGTGTATCTGTGTATCTGTGTATGTGTGTATCTATCTATCTACCTACCTACCTGCCTACAAGCCTATCTATCTATCTATCTATCTATCTATCTATCTATCTATCTATCTATCTATCTATCTCTATCATCTCTCTCTACCTCTCTATCTCTATCTAACTCTCTGTCTCTTATCATCTATCTATCTCTAGCGTCTTTCTATCTCTCTATATCTATCTATTTCTCTATCTTTCTATCTATCTATCTATCTCTATCATCTCTCTACCTCTCTGTCTCTCTATCTCTATCTATCTCTAGCATCTTTCTTTCTCTCTATATCTATCTATCTATCTATCTATCTATCTATCTATCTATCTATCTATCTATCTATCTCTATCATCTCTCTCTCTACCTCTCTACCTCTCTATCTCTATCTAACTCTCTGTCTCTTATCATCTATCTATCTCTAGCATCTTTCTATCTCTCTATATCTATCTATCTATCTATCTATCTATCTATCTCTATCTCTATCTCTATCTCTCTACCTCTCTATCTCTCTATCTCTATCTATCTCTAGCATCTTTCTTTCTCTCTATATCTATCTATCCATCTATCTATCTATCTATCTATCTATCTATCTATCTATCTATCTATCTATCTCTATCATCTCTCTCTACCTCTCTACCTCTCTATCTCTATCTAACTCTCTGTCTCTTATCATCTATCTATCTCTAGCGTCTTTCTATCTCTCTATATCTATCTATTTCTCTATCTTTCTATCTATCTATCTATCTCTATCATCTCTCTATCTCTCTACCTCTCTATCTCTCTATCTCTATCTATCTCTAGCATCTTTCTTTCTCTCTATATCTATCTATCTATCTATCTATCTATCTATCTATCTATCTATCTATCTATCTATCTCTATCATCTCTCTCTCTACCTCTCTACCTCTCTATCTCTATCTAACTCTCTGTCTCTTATCATCTATCTATCTCTAGCATCTTTCTATCTCTCTATATCTATCTATCTATCTATCTATCTATCTATCTATCTATCTATCTGCCTACCTGCCTATCTATCTGTCTACTGATACTTTAAAGTCATATTTGTGTCTGTGTGCATCTATTTTATTAGTGTTATACATCAGCGATATACACTAAATAAATAAAATAATGCCCTAATCAAGGACCCATGAAGGAAGAAAGCATCCCCCAGTCAAGACTGGTAAGACAAGATAGGAACAATGAGCACAGTCCGTTATTCTATGCGCTGTTGATGTGACCTAACCTCATAGTCAAATACCTTCAGGAAAACAGCCAAGATCAGAGAATACCATGAACTCAACGAATATATAACCTGACAGTGTTGTTTGCTAAGTTTGGCTAGCCTTATCTCCATTTTGTGACTAGTCTGTTTTAATACATGTAGAATTCAATATACGATGAGAAACAAATGGCATTTATTTGGAATATATGTATACCAAATTTATATTTGCTGATAAAGAAATAAAGGGAGACTAGTATAGATCCATTTCAAGCTATTTAGCTTTCATCAGCTAGCCATACCCTTATCGGGATTCGAACTTGGGCTGCCTGCATGTTAGGCAGTTGCATTAACCTCTGAGCCACAAGTTCTCCTCCTTTCATCAGCTTGAGCCAGGGGAGAGATTAAGTGTTTTCTATCGAGGCACCTGGTCTACCCCAACATGTAGGAGGGAGCATCCTGCTTCCCTTTTGCCTTTCATTTTTATACCATTTTGGCATAAAAATGGTTTGTCGTGAATGCGGCTGCTTGAGGAGGAGGAGGAGAGGGTGGAGGAGGAAGGTAAGAGGAGGAAGAAGCAAAAGGAGGAGGAGGAGGAGGAGAGAGGGGAGAAGGAAGATAAGAAGAGGAAGAAGCAAAAGGAGGAGGAGGAGGAGGTGGAGGAGGAGGAGGAGGAGAGTGGGAGGAGGAAGGTAAGAGGAGGAAGAAGCAAAAGGCAGAGGAGGAGGAGGAGGAGGAGGAGAGGGGGGAGGAGGAAGATAAGAGGAGGAAGAAGCAAAAGGAGGAGGAGAGGGGAAGATAAGAAGAGGAAGAAGCAAAAGGAGGAGGAGGAGGTGGAGGAGGAGGAGGAGGAGGAGAGGGGGAGGAGGAAGGTAAGAGGAAGAAGAAGCAAAAGGAGGAGGAGGAGGAGGAGGAGGAGAGAGGGGAGAAGGAAGATAAGAAGAGGAAGAAGCAAAAGGAGGAGGAGGAGAGTGGGAGGAGGAAGGTAAGAGGAGGAAGAAGCAAAAGGCAGAGGAGGAGGAGGAGGAAGAGGAGGAGGAGAGGGGGGAGGAGGAAGATAAGAAGAGGAAGAAGCAAAAGGAGGAGGAGGAGGAGGAGGAGGAGGAGAGGGGGAGGAGGAAGATAAGAGGAGGAAGAAGCAAAAGGAGGAAGAGGAGGAGGGTGGCAACTTCAGAGCCCCCAATTCCTCTACCAACTGATGCATTTCAAGAGCCACAGATCAACTGCAGAGTAAGCTGGTGCTCACAGAGACTCAAGCTGTGCGTGCAGCTCATTAGCTGACCTGTGCCACCTGCCCTCCTTGCCAGATGTTACCGAAGCACCAGGGAAGCAAGCCGGTCTATTTTTAGGCTGCCCTTTTATTCAAATGCTCATGCAGAGCAAAAACATAAGCTGCCTTCCTAGCAGCTGCTCAGAAGACCTGAGTTGCAGGGAGGCATTTCTCCAAGCAACGGGGCCCTTTTCAAGAGGCATTTGGTATGCCAACGCCTCTTTGCCCAACAACAGGTAACCATGGAGGAGATGTGCCACGTACTGTGAATGCACACAGCCTCTGTTCAGACGTTATTGTGTGAGAAGTGAGTGAATGAGAGAGAAGAAACCCATTGGGGGGCCTACGTTCTCCATCTCTTCAATGCCAATCAGCAATCGTAATAAAGTTCATGGATGAGCTGAAGACACTCCTTTTATTTCTGATGCTCAGAGGCAAGTTTCTTTGCTATTTAAAGATAAGGCAGAGAGTGACAGCTCAAGGCTGGTGGGCCTTCGTGGCCACCCAATCTCTGAGCCCCTAGAACAGAAATGGAGAAGGCTCTCAGTTATCCAAGTCATGGTTGTCCCAAAGATACTTTTTCAGGAGGCCACCGGATTTTCTTGGGTTGTTTTTTTTTAAAAGACGTTTTGCTTCTCATCCAAGAAGCTCATTCAGCTCCGACACAGGACAGTGGGGAATGGAAGGATTTATATTCCTTGCAGACAGCTGGTCATTTGCATCCTTTTAGAGAGTTGTTGAGGTTGCATGCAAGTTTATCTGCAGTTGTAGTGCAAGTTGGGCACTTGCTTGGGCGTCCTCCTGGACTCGCGGCTGTCTTTAGAGGATCATACGACAGCCGTGGCCAGGGGGGCTTTTTATCAGGTCCGCCTGATTCGCCAGCTGCGACCCTTTCTAGATCGGGACTCCCTACGCACGGTCACTCACGCTCTTGTCACTTCCCGTCTGGACTACTGTAATGCTCTCTACATGGGGCTCCCCTTGGGGTGCACCCGGAGGCTCCAACTGGTGCAGAATGCGGCCGCGCGGGGGATTATGGGAGCGACGGGACGCTCCCACGTGACACCTCTCCTGCGCGAGCTGCATTGGCTGCCGGTGGACTTTCGGGTGCGTTTCAAGGTGTTGGTAATCACCTTTAAAGCGCTCCATGGCTTAGGGCCAGGGTACCTACGGGACCGCCTTCTGCCGCCAATTGCCTCCCACCGGCCGGTTCACTCCCACAGAGAGGGCCTCCTCAGGGTGCTGTCAGCCAGACAATGCCGGCTGGCGACCCCCAGGGGGAGAGCCTTCTCTGTGGCAGCACCCACCCTCTGGAATGATCTGCCTCCAGAGTTAAGAACAATCTCTGACCTCCCGACCTTCCGGCGGGCTTTAAAAACCCATCTCTTTCAGCTCACCGGCTTAGCCTGATTCCTGTAAATATTTTATCATTTTAGAGTTTTATTTTAATATGAAGTTAGTTTTAAATCTATGGCCACTTGTATTGCTATTTTATGAAATTTTAACTTTTGTATGTTTGTTTTTAATTGGCTGTACACCGCCCTGAGTCCGTAAGGAGAAGGGCGGTATATAAATCTAAATAAAGTAAAGTAAAGTAAAGTGGATATATCCACACCCATTTGCACCACTCAGGTGACCCTGAGGACACAGATAAATCTCCAAGGGCTTCAAGGACCCTCTAAAAGGATGCAAAGGACCAGCTGTCTGCAAGGAATATCAATCCTTCCATTCCCCACCATTCAGTCAGAGTTGAAGAAGTTTCTTGGATGAGAAGCAAAAAAGAAAAAAACCAAGAAAGTCCAGTTGTCTCCTGAAAAAGCACCTTTGGGAGAAGACAAGATCCAACTTTTCCGCCTACTTTGCGGATCTGGGTGGTTGATAGCGCTTGGCCGAATTTTGTGATATTTAAGGCATGCATTTTATCCCTTTCATTATACGCCTTCAAATTTGGGCTACTTCTATTTGGGGGGAAAGCAACATGGATGCTTTAATCCTCCATAACCTTGAATACACCTGTTTCAGTTTTTACACAAAACACATAGATACAAATCCTCCTTCCAAATGGGCCACTGTTCTCCTAACGATACAACTACTTTTTTAAAAAATTTGATTTACCATATTTTCCGGCGTATAAGACGACTGGGCGTATAAGACGACCCTCCTCAGAGCCATTTAAGGCCCGTCAGAGCCTTATGGGCTGGTCTGCCTGGTTACAGGAGAATGAGACCCGGTGTATAAGACGACCCCCGACTTTTGAGAAGATTTTTGTGTGTTAGAAAGTAGTCTTATACGCAGGAAAATACAGTATATGCCACCCATCTCCAGAGACTCAGGGCGGCTTACAATGTGTTAAGCAATAGCCTTCATACTTTTGTATATTTATCCAAAGTCAGCTTATTGCCCCCACAAACTGGGTCCTCAATTTACCTAGCTTAGAAAGGATGGAAGGTTGAGTCAACCTTGAGCCTGGTGAGATTCGAACTTACAGTAATTGCAGGCAGCTGAATGTTAATAACAGGCTTTAGTCTGCCACGCCACCAGGCTCTTATTAAATGTAAATAATGATCCTGCTAACAAAACAATTAATTATGAATATTTAAAAATAAAGAGAAGGAGCGGGAGGATAAAAGCTAAGAGTAAAGACAAAAGTCGAGGCAGAAAGTTGTAAAATTGTATATATCTGTTGTTAGTATTGTATTTTAACGTCTGGTGTATGTGTGTTTTTGTTTTTTTTGTTTTTTTTTTGTCTCTTGATTTCTTTTGCTATTGTGTGTTTGGTTTTAAAATGTAAAATACTCAATAAAAATTATTTTATTTTTTTGAAAAAAAGCAACTACTTATCAAACATTGCTGTTGAATGCAGGCAAACACAATTTTTCAAGTGTGTCTGCACCAAATGTTTTTTAAAAATTCAAGTTGATGGTGGACCTAATGGTACGACCAAAGCTTTGGTCACACCACTGTGATTGCCACAGCTTGACATTCTTTTACTAGACCTTGCAAACACGGCAATTTTATTTGGGTTTAGACAAAGAGAATCTGACAACTGAAGTCACCTGGGGTGACAGGCTAATCCATTGTTTTTGCTGAGGTCTCAGCCTAAAATAAATCTAATTTTTTTTTCCTCACATTCGTGAGGAGAAGCCTCATCTTGTGACAGTCACAAAGGGTGTCTCATAACCTACTTTTACACTGGTGATCTAAGCAACAAGTTCCCTTTGTAGTCATTTAGGGATTCTGCAACGCCCCAGGGGGAGAATTTTGCTTCATAGTCAAGTTCCACTTCCTTCTAAGTATCATTCCTTCCCCTCACTGCTTCAACACATCCGAATTTTAATGAAGGTTTAATGAGGGACCTTGATTAAGTGAAGGCAACACAATTAGCTAATGTGGCCTTGGGATACCAAACATTAAGGAAGAGATTAACAAGCCCTCCCTTGGCATGCTTTGTGCAAGAGAAGGGGCCGTAAAGATTTGGATTGAGGATGGGCTGGTCAGGGGTTGGATTCATCCCTTCTCCTCCTTCGTTTATGATCCAGGCGCTTTCTCAAAGCAACAGGAAGGAGTCGAAGAGGTCAGGAAGGCCCTCGTCTAATTCAGATTCCGAGGCAGATTCTGCACAGTTCACGTGTTCGAAGGGGAGCAACAAATGGAGGCAGGCTTTGTGCTGAAATGTGTCCTCTCACGCGGAAGGATGGTGGTTTGGGGAGGGTTGACATCATGGGGTATGAAAACATATATGTGAATGGAAAATGCAGACCAAAGGATTGGGTGAGATGAATGGTTGCGCAAGAAGAAAAGAGAAGGAGGGAGGGAGAAAAGGGAATGGGGGAAGGAAGGAAGGAAGGAAGGAAGGAAGGAAGGAAGGAAGGAAGGAAGGAAGGAAGGAAGGAAGGAAGGAAGGAAGGAAGGAAGGAAGGAAGGAAGGAAGGAAGATGTTTAGTCCTAAAATACCTCTCCCAAAGAGATAGGAAGGAAGGAAGGAAGGAAGGAAGGAAGGAAGGAAGGAAGGAAGGAAGGAAGGAGAGAGAAAGGGAGAAAGAAGGTGGGAGGGAGGGAGGAAGTTTAGCCCTGAGACACCCCTCCCAAACAGGAAGGAAGGAAGGAATGAAGGAAGGAAGGAAGGAAGGAAGGAAGGAAGGAGAGAGGGGGGAAAGAAGGGAGGAGGGAGGCGGAAGGAAGGAAGGAGAGAGAAAGAGGGAAAGAAGGAGGGAGAGAGGAAGGAAGTTTAGCCCTGAGACACCCTTCCCAAACAGGAAGGAAGGAAGGAAGGAAGGAGAGAGAGAGAGAGAGAAAAAGGAGGGGAAAAGAAGGGAGGGAGGAAGCAAGGAAGCAAGGAAGGATGTTTAATCCTAAAATACCCCTCCCAAATAGATAAGAGCCATATGTATCACTTGAGAATAAATGCTCTGAAAATTGTGAAAAGAAATAGTACATCTCAAAGGAAAATGGTAGAAAGATCTCTTGTTTGCCACGTCTAATCGGTACAAATGTTTGGGTCAATTCTTGGAGAGCAAGGAAAGCCCCCAATTCAGTTGGCATTGTGGGTTTTCTCAATATCAACAGTTGCTTCTCTTTCTGTGGTTCTGCTTGGAAGATACTTTTAAAGCCTAAGGAATATAGCTGTACTTACCCAGAAAAAAATATCCTTGTCACTCCATAAAAGACTGAAGGATCAACGTAATCTAGGAATCAAGAGCACATAAAGATTGGATCAGTGTGCCGGATATACTTAAAATAAGTGCAAGGTTAAGTATGAATGTAACGTATATTATTTATATTGTTCTGTTCTGTTCTGTTCCATTCTGTTCTGTTCTGTTATACTATATTATGTTATATTATTATTCAATCCTAGATAGTGTTCTGGCCCCGATCCCAGAAATAACCTCCCCTCAGACAATCAGAGTCTAATGAACTGGCAGGCAACCAAGTAAGCTGATAACAAAAGTTGGCAGCAATCCGCAGCTGCTTGCCAACGTCTTTATTAATAGGTCAGTCACATACACACCACCAAAGCTGAGACGCAGGGCCGATTCAAAACCGGGATCCATGAATCTTTGTTTTGTTCGTCACAAAGATACGGCTGCAATCCCTCTCTTATATAGTCTGGGAGGCGTGGTCCACCAGCTAATCACGACCACGCCTTTTCCTCTGCTGGGCTCTCCTGTCTCTCCGACGCTGGCGAGGATCCAACCAAAACTCACTCCCCTCATCAATGTCTTCCTGTGGCTGCGGGGACGAGCTTGGCTCTGGGCCTATCTCCTGCCCTTCAGTGTCCTCCGGAGGCACTGCCAGAGAGGAGAGTCCTGGAGAAGGAGGCCTTGCCAACTCCTCTCCCTCACTCTCAGAGTCCTCCCCTGCTGATGACGCAGGCTCAGGCAACGGAGCCACAACAGATAGAGGCTGATATTTCTCTTTCTGGGCACAATGAGGATATATCTGCTGAACGAAACTCTGCATTGGTGACAGGAAGGGCATCTGGCCCTTAAAACACTCTGCTATCTCCATTCAGTTGCCCAGACTCCACCCCGCAAGGGATTATGGGTTCGTTAAAATGAAGATGAGGATGATGTTATATGATTCAATGCAAAAATCTGTCGCTCCTTTTCTACAAGGTACAACTATGACTTGTTTCCGGTTCTGCTCCCTGTGAGAAATGGAGCACTCTGCCTTTTTAAGATTTTTATTTATTTATTGACCTTGAGATGTGAACCAAACGCAGCACCGAGATTGGAAGGCACGACTGCCTAGGAGAGAGGCCAATGTTTGAAAATCAATTCTATTCATTTGGCTAAGCCTCCCTTCTAGCCCCAGTGGGGTTGCTTCCACTAAGCGCAAGAGATAATTACAGAACTAAATGATGGGTAAATCTTACAACCTCAGAGGCTTTTGTTGATATCAAGGCTTATCAAAAGGCCAAGAAAATAACCAAGCAATGAATCAACAATATTGAGCCACAATACTGGGATTCAGAAGCCGCTGAGATCTGTCAAGCACGGAGGGAAATTCAAAGGCTCTTTTCCAGCGTTAAAGATTTACTCTCTTTGCTGTCACAAATACGGATGCTCTTTGTCTAGAGATCTTTCTAATGCTCTTCCCGTGAGCAACCCTGGAGGGCAGATTCAGCAAAACAATTTTATTACTAAAATTATCCCTGCGCAGTTCAGGTGCCATTAGAATCCATGGGCTACATTTTTTTCTCTCTTAGGTATCCTACCCTACCCTATCCTACCCTATCCTACCCTATCCTATCCTATCCTATCCTATCCCATTCCATTCCATTCCATTCCATTCCATTCCATTCCATTCCATTCCATATTCTATTCTATTCTATTCTATTCTATTCTATTCTATTCTATTCTATTCTATTCTATTCTATTCTATTCTATTCTATTCTATTCTATTCTATCCCATTCCATTCCATTCCATTCCATATTTATTATTCTATTCTATTCTATTCTATTCTATTCTATTCTATTCTATTCTATTCTATTCTATTCTATTCTATTCCATTCCATTCCATTCCATTCCATTCCATTCCATTCCATTCCATATTCTGTTCTGTTCTATTCTATTCCATTCCATTCCATTCCATTCCATTCCATTCCATTCAATATTTATTATTCTATTCTATTCTGTTCTGTTCTATTCTATTCTATTCTATTCTATTCTATTCTATTCTATTCTATTCTATTCTATTCTATTCCATTCCATTCCATTCCATTCCATTCCATTCCATTCCATTCCATTCCATTCCATTCCATTCCATATTTATCATTCCATTCCATTCCATTCCATATTTATTATTCTATTCTGTTCTGTTCTGTTCTGTTCCGTTCCGTTCCGTTCCGTTCCATTCGATATTTATTATTCTATTCTATTCTATTCTATTCTATTCTATTCTATTCTATTCTATTCTATTCCATTCCATTCCATTCCATTCCATTCCATTCCATTCCATTCCATTCCACATTTATGATTCTGTTCTATTCCATTCTGGTTTAAGATTAAGATAGGGGGACACGGTGGCTCAGTGGCTAAGATGCTGAGCTTGTCGATCAAAAGGTCGGCAGTTCAGCAGCTCGAATCCCTAGTGCCACGTAACGGGGTGAGCTCCCGGTACTTGTCCCAGCTTCTGCCGACCTACCAGTTCGAAAGCACATAAAAAATGCAAGTAGAAAAATAGGGACCCCCTTTGGTGGGAAGATAACAGCATTCTGTGCGCCTTTGGTGTTGTCTCCAGGCCTTTAATCATCTTAACTGCTCTTCTTTGCACTTTTTCCAAAGTCTCAACATCTTTTTTTTAAATGTGGTGACCGGCTCAAGTTTGACTCAGCCTTCCATCCTTCCAAAGGCAGTAGAATGAGGGCCCAGTTTGTTAGGAGCAATATGCTGACTCTGTAAACCGCTTAGAGAGGGGCTGGAAAGCACTGTGAAGCGGTATATAAGTCTAAGTGCTATTGCTACTCACTTCTTCCCTCCCAGCTTCTTTTCCCCTTTCTCTCTCTCTCCTTCCTTCCTTCACTCCTTCCTTCCTTCCTTCCTTCTTTTTTCTTGCCACAGTGGTGCAGTGGTTAGAATGCTGTATTGCAGGCTAATTCTGCCCACTGCCAGCAGTTCAATCATGACCAGCTGAAGGTTGACTCAGCCTTCCATCCTTCCAAGGTGGGTAAAAGGAGGACCCAGATTGTTGGGGGCAAGATTGTTGATTCTGTAAACTGCTTCGAAAGGGCTGTGAAGCACTGTGAAGCAGTATATAAATCTAAGTGCTATTCCTATATAAGTACATATCAGAGGGGACACATTCTACTGAAGAAGACATGAACAACAAATCAATGATAAAGATTTGCAGAAGGTTGTGGGCCAGCATGTGCTGGGACTTCGAATATCTGCCTCTTTGTTGTATCAACTTCTTTCTAACATTACCTCGAATTTAATGCTAAACATTCTTTGTGCCTCTGATATATTTTTAAAGAATCGTTCCGAAAGCACCCAATCAATTGCAAAGAAGAATGCGCAGACTTAATCGATGAACTGTAAAGAATAAAACATTAATATTCTCTTAGCGAGCCGAGGTGGAGCAGTGGATAGAGTGCGGCTACTTCAGCTGACTGCTAGTTCAGCAAATCAGCAGATCAAATCTCACCGGCTCAAGGTTGATTCAACCTTCCATCCTTCCGAGGTGGGTAAAATGAGGACCCAGATTGTTGGGGGCAATATGCTAATGCTAATGCAATATGCTAAATTTGTAAACGTCTTAGAGAGGGCTGCAAAGCACTATGAAGCGGCATAGAAGTCTAAATAAAAACAATTCTAAATATGGATTATTTTTTTTTATTGCCAACTCATGAAGAAGAGATTGGACAGCCAATCTGGAATCTGCTATAAAGCCTCCTGCTCCACAGGGGGTTGGACTAGAAGACCTCCAATGTCCCTTTACAATCTGTCTATATTTAAGTGTATGTGGCTCGCAGGCTTACCATGCATTTTCTTCAGAGTTTTGGTCATTTCTTGAAGGGTGTTTGTCACTTCTTGCAATGCTTCAGCCAGGATTTTGTCATCTGGCTGAAGAAGTCCATTCACAGCCTTGGCAATGGCCTGTCGAAAACAAGAGAGCTGTGTTTAAAACTTACAGGCCATCCTATTCCCAGCAATTCTGAACTGCCTTTGCAGGAATCCATTGGCTTCGTTATAGCTTTCCATTTTGCTGGTGACTTTCTTATTATTATTTTTTTTAACGTGTTGAGTCATTTTACAGATCACCCAGAGAAATGCGTTTATGATGCCTAGCGTAGGCAGAATTCTACTTCGTTTGTTCCCAGAAGTCAAGGTTTCTATCGTGTGAGCTGTAGCTGGAGTCATATCCTCTAAAGAAGAATGAACAAAGCACATTTTGCTTTGTTCACACAACATGCTGTGCCTCCTCAACTTGTCAAGGTTAGATCAGGGATGTCAAACTCAAGGGGTGTCAAACTCACCACTCTGACTCCTGCTGGAGAAGGGCGGTATAAAAATCAAATAAATAAAAATAAAAAATAAAAATAAAGGTCCGGGGGCCCGATACGGCCTGCAGGGTGCTTAGATCTGGCATCTCCCGAGCTCCATTTCTGCTGGCAGAGGAATTGCAGGAGGCCGCCACAGCCGAAAATGGAGCTCGGGAGCCTGATTTCACTGGCAGAGCGTTTGGGCCACCACAGGCTCCCCGACACAAGTGACATCGAGCTGGCCACGCCCACTCCATCCATGCCCACCCCAACCCACTCCCCCAGGTCAAATACAACCCTGATGCAGCCCTCAATGAAATCGAGTCTGACACCCCTGTATTACCCTGTTTCCCCGAAAATAAGACCTCCCCTGATAATAAGCCCAGTTGGGCTTTTGAGTGCATGCACTAAAATAAGCCTGCCCCACCTGAAAAAATAAGCCCTCCCCAAAAATATTTAAATGCATGTGCAGCCGGTCCCCACCATTAACTTTGGTTAGGGTTAGGGAGACAGAGCTGGAAATCAGGTACTCAAAATTTCCGCTACCGGTTCTCTGAACTACTCAAAATTTCCGCTACCGGTTCTCCGAACTACTCAAAATTTCCGCTACCGGTTCTCTGAACTACTCAAAATTTCTGCTACCGGTTCTCCGAACTACTCAAAATTTCCACTACCAGTTCCCCAGAACCTGTCAGAACCTGTTAGATTTCACCCCTGGACCTCCCCGAAAATAAGGCCAAGCGCTTATTTCAGGGTTCAAAAAAATAAGATAGGGTCTTATTTTCGGGGAAACACAGTAGAATCAGGGGTGGGTTCTACTTACCTTTACTACCGGTTCAAAGCGGGGCCACACACGCTCTTCTCCACATTGGCAGAAGCATTTTGACGATGTCAGGGTTGGTGGGTAGAGCCTCCCGCCGGTTTTACGACCGGGGGCAAATCGGGGGCAACCCACCACTGGGTAGAACTTAATGTGATAACTACGTTCAGGCTGGTTGGATTCCCACCGTCTGCTAAATAACAGGCCACCAGCTTGTTTTAACCTAGTCTAGCTTGTTAGGTGAACTCAACGTGCTTTCAGTTTAGCCAAAATGCTGGGGAACGTTCCCCTCGATCCCTCACAAAAACAACCAAAGCAAACATTGATCATTAATTTAGGAGAAAACTAGACCTTGAGTCCTGGTGCGGCAACTTTCTCAGTTAGGAAACTGACCAGAATGAAACCAATTGTGCTTGTTCCTCCAGGCAAGGTGACTATGGGCTCCAAGTTCCTGGGAAGAGAACAGAATCAAAAGTCTAGGAACGGAAGTACAAGTGTGTATTAGTGCTTTCAAGGGAGGGGTTGTTTCTCCAAAAAAAATGCAAGGCATACAAAACGACAGATCTATAAGCTGCGCAGCATCTCATTTGTTGCTTCTGTTCACCGCTTGGCAAGATTTGAGAAAGCTTCAAAAAATCCGCACTACCTTCTTTGACATGGGATTGTAGAAACCAATGTCGGTTTGTTACTTCAGTTGCTCGCTTGCGAACTAAATCAGTGCCGATTCACGCATATACCTTCTCAACTCAGTCTATTGGGCATGGGGAGGTTCTTGTTGTTGTTGTTGTTGTTGTTGTTGTTGATCATATTTCTATGCCGCCCACTCTCCAAGGACTCTGGGTGGCTTACAACAATCAACAGTATACTACATAGCATATTGCCCCCAACAATCTGGGTCCTCGTTTTACCCACCTCGGAAGGATGGAAAGCTGAGTCAACCTTGAGCCGGTGAGATTTGATTTGCTGATCTGCTGAACTAACAGTCAGCTGAAGTAGCTGTAGTACAGCACTCTAACCACTGCACCACCTCAGTTGGAGGTCCGGAAGAAGTGAGGCAGGCACCTACAGCGCACAGAATCTCCTTCTATGTGATGCTTCCAAAGGATTTCATTACCTGTTGATTTTTGTAACTTCCAACAAGGCTTGGCCAGTTCATAAAAGTTTGACCAGACTCATCCTGGCAGTTATCTGAAACCTCCTGATACTCCTCTACTGGAGTACCATTTCTTTAGATAGTCCAGATAGCAATAGCACTTAGACTTATATACTGCTTCACAGTGCTTTACAGCCCTCTCTAAGCAGTTTACAGAGACAGCCTCTTGCCCCCAACAATCTGGGTCCTCATTTTACCAATCTCGGAAAGATGGAAGGCTGAATCAACCTTGAACCAGTCAGAATCGAGCTGCTGGCAGCCAGCAGAAGTCGCCTGCCGTACTGCATTCCAACCACTGTGTGAACCATGAATCATAATTATCAAAGATAATTACCATAGTCATGTAGCCAGCATGGATATATGCTGAAGACACATGGAACGCTGTTACCTTCCTACCAAAGTGGTACCTATTAATCTACTTGCATTTGCATGCTTTCGAACTACTAGGTGGCAGCAAGTAATGGGAGTTCACCCATTGCATGGAGCTCAGGTCTCGAGTCTGGGCTGTCAACTTTACAGCTGACAATGTAGAGGCACTACTATACTGATATAGAGTCAACTCATTAATAAAGCTATAAAAGTTAACAGAGTCTAACAACACAACTTCTTGGAGATATGGCAGTCCAGGTGGGTCATTCTGGTGATCAAAATTCGTCCCAAAAGTAAGAAAATCCCATTCTCTGTTATTTGCTGATCATTGATGATAAAAACTCTCACATTTTTTATTAAGATTTGGCCATCTGGCTAGTAAACAGCATCAAACATTTCTTTAAGTATTTAATGATATTCTGTTTTATTATTACATTTGGAGGCAGCTAGAAATGCTATTAGAAATATTGTTAGTTTATATACAGCATCACAGAGCAAACAAAGGGTACAGTCACCATGTGCTTTACTGCTCAACTATTTTAACTGTAACAGGAAACGGGAACAAAAGAGCCGTGATGGTGAACCTATGGCGCACATGTCACAGGTGCCCATATCAGTGGGCACACGAGCTCAGCTCCGCCAGCTGATTTTCAGGCCTTCTAGGCCCACCAGAAATAGGGAAACAGGCTGTTTCCTGCCTCCAGAGGGCCTCAGAGGTTGGTGGGGAAGGCCAGTTTTTTGCTGTCCCCAGCCTCCAGAGCCTCTCTAGGAATCTGGGGAGGATGAAAACAGCCTTTCCCCCCTCCCCTCGGAAGCTGAAAACGGCCTGTTTGCCAACTTCTGGTGGGACCAGAAGGCCTGTTTTTTGCTGTCTCCAGCCTCCAGAGCCTCTCTAGGAAGTTGGGGAGGGCGAAAATGGCCCTTCCCCACCCCCACCCCACCCCACCCCCTCCGGAGGCCAGAAACGGCCCATTTGCTAACTTCCGGTAGGCTTCCGGGGGGTGGGGGAAGGGAAGGCCATTTTCACCCTCCCCAGACTTCTAGAAAGGCTCTGGAGCCAGGTGAGAGAAAAAAATGGGCCTACTGGGCCATCGGCTGCCAGGACTGGGAGGGAGCGGGGGGGGTCGCGCATGCATGTGCGGGGATGAGTTGCATACAATTATGGGTGTGGGCACACACGTGCGCTACCCCCCTCCCACCCACCCCCTCCTGGCACGCGATGGCAAAAAAGTTAGCCATCACTGGCATAGAGTACATACTATAGATCCAAGCTTGTAAACACTGCCATCTACAGACTGAATACCATTACAGCTGTTGCATAAAAATACATTCCAACAATGAATTCCAAGAAAAACAACATTGCATATTGCCATATTAAAGTGGGACCGTTTGGATGACCACTGGATAATTTTATATTCACTATATTCTAAAAGATATTCTAAAAGCAACTATATTCTGAAGGCAGGAAATACCGCCAGCTAGAGAAAATACAACGTCAGCATGAACTCCCTTGATACTCTAAGTGACCCCCTAACTTGTCAGAAGAAAAGGGAGCATCCTCATGAAACATAGTCAAGGGTGATTAGGCCAGAGAATAGCACCTGGACGGGAAGCAAATATCAAAAGAAGAATTTGTACTTCAGCCAGTTACAAGAAGAATTATGAGTGTTGGATAAAGATGAGGTAAAATCTTAGTAATTAGGAGATGTCAATTAAAAATAACAAATGTATGTTAACCATATATGGAAAGTTGCTGTGTTAGCAGAATCCTTTGTTTAGGAAAGTATATAAGTGTTATACAAGCATGGAGACGTTACTCAGAGCCAAGATTGGCAAACATGGCTTTTGAGTCTTTGCGCAAATAAAGCCTCTCTCTCTGACTGACCCATGTTGCTTGGTCACTTCATTCCGTAACAATATGATGTTTCGTAATTTCTAGCTGACCTCATACAGTGGTCCAGAACCACTGAAGACATATCTCAATTTTGCACTAGATTAGAATTCCAATCAAGAATCGTAAGTCAAGGAAAAACAAAGCTACGTGAAATAAAGAGTCAAAAACACCTTGGGTTCCAGTAATGGCCCGGGAAAGGAGGCGAGCACTTACTTGCTAAATAAACCATTTCTGGTTAGTTTGCCATTTGTGCTTCAGAGGAGAGCTGCAACTTAACCACCCAGCAGCTGTTTGAGGGAGAGAGATGATTCTCCTAAATCTCAGTTTTCTATTCCGTGGGAGCATAACTGGCAAAAATAGGAGCTGGGAACAATGTAAACATAAGCTGTCTTCCTAAAAGCAGCGGCTGTTTGACTTCAAACAGCCTGAAAATTGACTCCAGAGGTGATAACTAAATCAATCTTGCCCTGCAAAAGAAGAAACAGGGATTCTCAAAGACTTACTCAATTTCCAGACGCCTTGGAGAAATTGAGGTGACATCCGCCAACATACCCAAGGAAGCAAAATCAAAAGATGAAATCAGTTGAAGGGTAAAGTCCATCAGGCTTTTAACAACAACACATATCTCCCCACAGGTGCATTTCCTCTACAGAGGTTAAGCCAAGCAGATCTAGGCTACAAACTTTGGAGTACACCAGCCAGATGTTTGCAATCTAGATCTCCGAGCCCTTCAGAGCAGGGGTGAAATCCAGCAGGTTCTGACAGGTTCGGGAGAACCGGTAGCGGAAATTTTGAGCAGTTCAGAGAACCGGCAAATACCACTTCTGGCTGGCCCCAGAGTGGGGTGGGAGTGGAGATTTTGCAATATCCTTTCCCCCAGGAGTGGGGAGGGAATGGGGATTTTGCAGTATCCTTCCCCCAGGAGTGGAATGGGAATGGAGATTTTGCAATATCTTTTCCCCCAGGAGTGGGGAGGGAATGGAGATTTTGCAAGATACTTCCCCCAGGAGTGGGATGGAGATTTTGCAGGATACTTCCCCTGCTACACCCACCAAGCCACGCCCACCAAGGCACACCACACCACACGCACCAAGCCACGCCCATAGGACCGGTAGTTTAAAAAACTGGATTTCACCATTGCTTCAGAGCCCTCATCCCAAACTGTCTTCCCATCTCAATCCTGAGCCATGTTGAGCATATACCTCACTCCATTATTTCTGCAACTGTTGGCCATTTAGGTTATTTTAAAATTGATTTTGAAATTTCTCTCTAAGTATATTTTTTTGCAATTAGGGAACCTAGCTGGTTTAATTTTTTTAAAGAGTAGGTTATTCTTGTATATAATTTTAAGATTTTGTGTGTGTGTGTGTGTCTGTATTGTATGAAATGGTATAGGGCAGGGGTATCAAACTCACAGCCCGCAGGACAGATGTGTCATGTGCTGGCCACGCCCATGCCTGGTTTAGGAAAAGGGGGAAAGTCACTATTCATCGTCGCCATGACAACACGAGTTTGACACCCCAGTATAGGATTTCCTGCTTGAGCTCCAAGATCCAACTCTGTTATTCTGTTATTCAAGAGACAACTATTGGCTAATTGGCTTCTCAAAACCCCTAAAACAGTCCACGATTGTTTAAAATGTAATTTATTAGAATAGGGTCTATTAACAGAGCTAGTAAGCTATTGTTAAAATATAATTCTTTAATATTAGAATTCTAATCAACTCTATATTCATTTGCTTTTTTAAAAAAAAAAAGTTGTCCTGTTAACAAAAACTGCTCCCGGTGGAATCATCCCAAGTAGACAATTCAACATTTAAGGTTGATGTAGAAGATGGCTACACTGAACCTAAAGGAGGGGTTAAGCATGTCATCAGTCTCGAGTCCCTTTGTATCCACCAGAGATTCCATGGACTCTTATCTACAGCCCGTCTTGAATTCCTCTGACCCTTATCTCCCGCCAATTTGCTTTGACCGTTAGTAGTTCAGATTCTTGTAGAGAGCATTAACATGCAATAAACTGACACGTTCACTTGGATTCCCGATTTCCTGAGCTTGATGATTCTATGGCTCCAGCTACGTTTGATCGCCAACTATTAAGCACAGATATTATTGTCAATAGATTTACCCCTGGGGATTTTTTTTCTTCCAGTTCACCAAAACAAAATCCGTGTGGACCAGGATCGGAGGCAGACCTAGCATTTCAGAGACTTCTCCAAAAGGGATGGCCAAGTTTCGTGGCAAGATCTGGAAGACAAAACCAGCAGGTCAGCCCCAGCTCTCCTAAGCCTGTGTCCTACTGGGTTTCAGTAGTGTTCCAGGTGGTTAGAAGAAGTAGGAAGTGTCTAGGGAGATTCTCAGTCATCCAGGTCATGGTTGTCCCAAAGAGGCAACTGGACTTTCTGGTTTTTCTCTGAAGACATTTCGCTTCTCATCCAAGAAGCTTCTTCAGCTGTGACTGGATGGTGGGGAATGGAAGGATCTATACTCCTTGCAGATAGCTGGACATTGGCATCCTTTTAGTGGGTCATAAGGTCCCCTGGAGATTTATCTGTGTCCTCGGGGTCACCTGAGTTTTGCAAATGGGTGTGGAGCCTTTTTGGAACTGTTGAAAGGACCATGTTGTAGATTGGAGATAGATTTATTTGTTTGTTTGTTTGTTTGTTCAATTTATATGCCACTCCCCTCCAAAGACTCAGGGTGGCTTACAATGCAATAGCCTTCATTTTTTTGTACATACCTGCTTATTAGGGCTTTTGGCCCCCACCCCCATAAGCGGTGTTTCTACAAAGTCAGCTTATTGCCCCCACAATCCGGGTCCTCAATTTACCTACCTCGGAAGGATGGAAGGCTGAGTCAACCTTGAGCCTGGTGCGATTTGAACTCACACTAATTGCAGGCCGCTGGCAGCTAAGTGCTACGTAACGGCACTTAGTCCGCTGCACCACAAAGGCTCTTGGATCCCTCCCAATCGATCGCCAATCTACAACACAGTCCTTTTAACAGTTCCAAGAAGGCGCCACACCAGTGGCAAAATCAAAAAAATTCCCCTACCGATTCTGTGGGCGTGGCTTGTTGGGGGGAGGTCATGTGACTGGGTGGGCGTGGCCAACTTGACATAACTCACATTGAGGGATTCCTCACCGGCCCCTCCCCTCCCGGCCACTCCTTGTTCGCGAATGGCAGGAAAATGGGGAGGGGAATATTCCTGCCTACCATCCTTCTCTCAGTCTGTGCTGAGATTGAGGAATGGATGACAACCTTTCACGAAAAGGGCTCCATTCCAGCTACTCCCCCCCCATTCCCCCTCCCTCCTGAGGACTACCTTAAAAGGGACAGGCTGCAGCATCTCCATTGTGAATGGAGGGAGAAAAGTTAGCATTCTCTCTGCTGCATTTAACGTTGAATTCTGTGGTGGAGAAAATGCTAACTTTTCTCCCTCCATTCACAACGGAGATGCTGCTTCCTTTATGGTTCCCTCCCGGCCCCCTCCCTCCTGGGAACTACCTTAAAGAATCAGGCTGCAGCAGCTCCGTTGAGAATGGAGGGAGAAAAGTTAGCATTCTCTCTACTGCATTTAACATTGAATTCTCTGAAATATCAAGCGGAAGAGGTGAACAGCGACCAGCCGGGCGTGAGTTGGGCCAACGAGGGGTGATTATTACCAGTTCAGTGAACTGATGCCAATAATCCCTAGCAGTTCACCCGAACCGGTCTGAACCAGTAGGATTTCATCCCTGCTCCACACCCTCAAGTGACCCTGAGGACACAGATAAACCTCCAAGGGCTTCAAGGACCCTCTAAAAGGATGCAAATGGCCAACTGTCTGCAAGGAGTATAAATCCTTCCATTCCCCCACCATCCAGTCAGAACTGAAGAAGCTTCTTGGATGAGAAGCAAGACGTCTTCAAAAGAAAAAACAAGAAAGTCCAGTTGTCTTCTGAAAAAAGCAGGGACAAGACGTAGAAAGCTTTGTAAGTTGCCCAATGTTACCCCATCGTTGTTATACTCAACTGAAGAAGACTACAAGTAGACCTTAACTTAGAACCATTCGTTTCGCACCCATTCAAAGTTACAACAAAACAGTGACTTATAACTGCTCCTCGCACCTATGACCGTTGTAGCATCCCCACAGTCCCAGGATCAAAATTTGGGCACTTGGCAACCGGCATTATTTAACTGTGGCATTTGCACGGTGGCATCATTGCATCTGGGTTTACCCTCTGCATCCTCCTGGTTTTCTGCAGGGACCGTTGGGCCACGTCAGGCTTCAGAAAGACCAACATTCTCAAGTAGGGACTAATACCTTAGGGACCTCTTTTTCACCTTCTTGCCAGACGTAGCCCATTGTGATGAAACTGAGGACCAGGTGGGCCAAATAGAGTTCTCGGTGGCCTTGGAGGTACTGGCAGCTGAGTAGAGGCATCTGTCGAAACAGAAAAGCGTTTAGAAAAACAACATTGTAATTAATGGGTCTTTTACACACACACACACGGTCTCCCTCCCTCATAGAACGTAGAATAATAGAGTTGGGAGGGACCTTGGAGGTCTTCTACTGCAACCCCTCGCCCAAGCAGGAGACCCTATACCATTTCAGACAAATGGCTATCCAGTCTCTTCTTGAAAGCCTTCAATAATTCCTTCCTTCCTTTCCTCCCTTTCCTTCCCTTCTTTCTTCTCCTTCCTTTCCTTTCTTTTCTTTTCTTCCTTCCATCCTTTCCTTCCTTTCCTTCTTGCTTCCTTCCTACCTTCCTTTCTTCCGTTCTTCCTTCTCCTTTCCTTCCTTTCCTTCCCTTCTTCCGTTCTTCCCTTCTACCTTCTCCTTCCTTTCTTCCTACCTTCCCTTCCTTCCCTTCCCTTCTTCCTTCTCCTTTCTTCCCTTCTTTTCCTTTCCTTCCTTTCTTCCTTCATTCCTGCCTTTCCTTTCCTTCTTCCTTCTCCTTTCTTCCCTTCCTTCCCTTCCCTTCTTCCTTTCTTCCTTCTTTCCTTCCTTCCCTTCTTTCTTTCCTTCCTTCCCTTCTTCCTTCTCCTTTCTTCCCTTCCTTTCCTTTCCTTCCCTTCTTCCTTCCTTCCTGCCTTCCCTTTCCTTCTTTCTTCTCCTTTCTTCCCTTCCTTTCCTTTCCTTCCCTTCTTCCTTCCTTCGTTCCTTCCTTCCTTTCTTCCTTTCCTTCTTTCTTCCCTTCCTTCCCTTCTTCCTTCTCCTTTCTTCCCTTCCTTTCCTTTCCTTCCCTTCTTCCTTCCTTCCTGCCTTCCCTTTCCTTCTTTCTTCTCCTTTCTTCCCTTCCTTTCCTTCCCTTCTTCCTTCCTTCCTTCCTTCCTTCCTTCCTTTCCTTCTTTCTTCCCTTCCCTCCCTTCTTCCTTCTCCTTTCTTCCCTTCCTTTCCTTTCCTTCCCTTCTTCCTTCCTTCCCTTTCCTTCTTCCTTCTTCCTTCTCCTTTCTTCCCTTCCTTTCCTTTCCTTCTTCCTTCCTTCCTTCCTTCCTTCCTTCCTTCCTTCCTTCCTTCCACTAAAGACTATTCCATTAAGAACAAACACATAAAAGCAGTTTTTCATATCATCTGAACTCTTTTTAACACAATTGAATACTTGTCTGAAATCTCCAGTGGAATACAGGCTCCGATCAATAAACTCATTCCATTTCTATTCAACTTTGATAAGTTTGCCTCTTTCATTCCGACGTAACGCCTGCAAGACTCTCATTCTTCTCCAGCGCATCACAACGCAACAGCTGAGGGCTAGGAAGCCACAAGCTTGCGCATTTAGCACTCGATTTCTGCAGCTTTGAGTGAAGATGTTGGTGTGTAAATCAGCCATCATACATCGAGCAGTAGAATGCAAACCACTGATCACACCTCATTATCGAACGCTTCCCTTAAGAATAGTTGAAAAGGGAAGAAACATAGAGGAAGGGAAGTGTACAGCAGAGATTGCTGCACGGGTAGTCCTCGACATAACAATAATTCATTTAGTGAGCATTCAAAGTTACAACGGCACTGGAAAAAGTGACTTATGACCAGGGGTAAAATCCAGCAGGTTCTGACAGGTTCTGGAGAACCGGTAGCGGAAATTTTGAGTAGTTCGGAGAACCGGCAAACACCACCTCTGGCTGGCCCCAGAGTGGGGTGGGAATGGAGATTTTGCAATAACCTCCCCCGAGGAGCGAGGAGGGAATGGAGGTTTTGCAGTATCCTTCCCCTGCCACGCCCACCAAGCCACACCCACAGGAACCGGTAGTAAAAAAAAAATTGGATTTCACCACTGCTTATGACTGTATGTCACACTGTGTTTCGAACTGCTGGCAGTGGGCAGAGTTAGCCTGCAATGGTTAACTCAATACAGTGGTGCATTCTAATCACTGCACCACTGTAGCTCCTGAATATGGTCTATTAAAAAAATTAATAATGGCTTGTTTATATGTGATTCCCAGTTCAGCTACATGGATATGAGGGTTATTTTTCACACCGTTAGGAATAACGCTATAAAACAGTAATGAGGTATTGCTAGAATTTAGTTAGGTAGGGTTACCGCACTACTTACTCCTCTCCATTAAGGACTGCTCATTAAGTATGGTTTATCTGCCTGCTACAAATCCTACAAATGCTACTGCTATTGCTTCACGAAACGCAAGCTTCTAGTCCCTAGCACAGAAAAACCGAGAATAAATGGACAAGAGTTATGTGTACCACATTGCCTTGTTTAAATAAGGATGTTTGCTGGAACTATTTTACCCTTATCATTCCTTCTCATCAATATTATTGATCAGAAGTCATAGATTCTTATTCTTTACATTAATTGTTACCAGTCTATTTTGAAAGGAAGGCATGTCAGAATTTGCAAAAATGGCTAAACGGACTAATTTGGTCAAAGAACACATAACAAAAAAAATTTGGGGGAAAGACTGGAAACCTCTTATGCACGAAAAAAAAGGAATTGATGGTTTATGGATTTGAAGATTAGGAAATCTGGGGACTACATGAGGAGATTTTTTAAAAAATATTTGTAAAATGTTGTAACTATCTGCTGGCAAGAAAGTTGGAAATATTTATATGCTCCAACACTGGAGGTTTTTAAGAAAGAGATTGGATAATCATTTGTCTGAAATGGTACATAACAGGGATCTGCAACCTTAAACACTCAAAGTGCCGTTGGACCCACAGAAAAGAAAACACCGGGAGCCACAAAATCCTTCCCGTACCTCACTATTTCTTGAGCGGCCACAAAACTAGCATATGTAGTTGAATTAAATGTTCTGTTCTGAAATTTTTCTTTTCTTGGATTTATCCATGGTTGGCCTACCGGGGGTTGAAAAACTCAGTAAATCACTTGCCAGTGGGTGTCACACATTGATGGTTATGATGCATAGTTTGAGTGACAGGGAGCCACAGCAGAGGGGTGAAAGAGCCACATGAGGCTCCAGAGCCGCAGATTGCTGACCCCTGAGCAGGGGGTTGGACTAGAAGACCTCCAAGGTCCCTTCCAACTCTGTTATTCTATCTATCTATCTATCTATCTATCTATCTATCTATCTATCTGTCATCTATCTGTCATCTATCTATATCAATTGATCGATAGATATAGTTCTTAAATTTGGTTTTCTTTTTCTTTTTTGCACCATTTTGTTTTTGTTACTTTCTCTTTTGTCTTTTCATGCATCATTTATTACCTGTAAATTACAGTATTGCATAGAAACAGAAAGCAGATTTTAAATATGAAATCTAAGCAACATTATTTTCTCTTCTGTGGAACAAGTGCCATCTACCGGAATGTTTGCAGCATTGCAGAGGAAAAAAACAGAAAGTTCACTATTACAGGTGTATTTTTATAGAATTCATGTTTTGTTTATCTTCCCAGCAGTTTGCAAAAAAAGTTGTTCTCTTCTTCTTTCTTTGTCCTGCCTCACACTTCAAAATCAAATATCTCCTGCCAACTCATATTCTGTTTTTTAATCAATAAGGCGAACACTGAGAGAATAAGCACACAAATGGTCCAGGGTGTTTTAAAAAGTAAAAAGTGGACATCTCAACTCAAAGACAAAGCTGATAGGAAAGCTAGCATTCATTCCTCCAGCATGCAATAAAGAAGGGAAACTGGCTTCCTAGAGCAGGGGTCTCCAACCTTGGCAACTTGAAGACTTGTGGACTTCAACTCCCAGAATTCCTCAGCCAGCAAAGTTGCCAACCTTGGCAACTTTAAGATTTGTGGACTTCAACTCCCAGAATTCCTTGGCCAGCAAAGTTGTCAACCTTGGCAACTTTAAGACTTGTGGACTTCAACTCTCAGAATTCCTCGGCCAGCAAAATTGCCAACCTTGGCAACTTGAAGACTTGTGGACTTCAACTCCCAGAGTTGAAGTCCACAAGTCTTTAAGTTGCCACAGTTGGAGACCCCTGTCCTAGGGCATCAAGAAGCACAATGTGGGATCTCATTGACTAAATGTCATGCATGAAAATGAATTTCAGTACCTTTTTGACCTGGGAACGTAGTTGATGACTCTCAATCAAGTAAGCCAACCTGTGACCAATCTCCATCCATGGACTGTAGAAAGGAGGAAGTTCTTTCTTAAAAAGAAAGACCAAAAAAAGAATTGTGATTATATAAACTAAATGTACCTATGAATTGTACCGATGAGGTTGGATATGGAGAACTCATGATCCTTAGTCATTGCAGGATTACAGTTCCCAGAATTCAATGCCTCCTGTGAATACTGGCTTAGGATGCTGAGAAGGATAGTTTGGTGCAGTTTCTTCACCCTTTTATTGAAAAAGAATCTCTAAAAGGAATGATCATCCTCAAAGTGGAGAAATCAAGAACTTGGAGTTCTCCCATAGTTGCTTAATTCCCAGCTGCGCCAGCTAGAAAGACCAGTAGCATCAGCAAGTGAGGTTATCCAACCACAAGATATGATTATCCATGAAGGACATGACTGATCTCCATGTTTTGCTACCTGTCTGAAGCAATTGTCAGGCTCCACTTCATGTCTGGTGAATTGCAATCAATTCACTAGATCATGACTGATCAGAAAGATCAAGAATCATTTGATCTGTTTACTTCCTTATTTGAGGTCAAATGGGGAACTAGAACTTTGAGAGAACCCAAAACAGGCTGTCAAACTACAAGATGTTAATTCATAAAACATTCCTGGCCTGCTCTCGAGTTGCTATAGGCAGGATGGGGGTGAAACTGATGGAGCAGCAAGGCAGTTACAACCAGAAGCACATTGCATGCATACCTTTCTTTTTTCTTTTTTTTTTAATAGTTAAGAGATTTTTATTCTAATAGCTTTAATTACAGTGCTCGTTTGTTGAAATGATAACTGAAAACAAGTCTACAAAACAGTCGATTACTGTACTGAAAAAAACCAAGAGAGGTATTTTTTTTTTCCTTTTCCACAGCACTAAACAAAACAGTTCTGGTCGTGCTTTTCTTGAGTCACGACAGCTCCAGCTTCTTCAGTGTTTTTTATTATTATTATCAAAGTACGAAAGAAAAAAACAAAACAAAAAAATTAAAAGTTAAAATCTGGGATGGCAAATCTCAAACCTTGCAGTATGAGAGATGTAAAAAGGGCATTTCTCGCCTTCTGAAAAGGAAATCTAGACACGTCTCTAAGAATGGAAGGCACCAGATTATCAAACTCTTGTATTTTCGATATTCCCGCCCCCCCTCCCTTTCCACGAGGCGACAACGGAAAGCTTGTGTGATATTTCTTATTTAAGTATAGTACTTGTGGCTGCTGTTGTGATGTTTGTGCAAGAGGACAGTCTTTGGAAATCATTCTAGGCTGGAGAAATTCAAGGAATTTATAATAATAATAATAATAATAATAACAACAACAACAACAACAACAACAACTTTATTGTCATTGTACGTGTATACACAATATACCCATACTACAAAATTCACTTAACACCCAAAGACCAGGTCCAACACACATAACAATCCCCAAACACACTCCCACCCACCACAATTCTCCACCCCTAAACCACCCAAACATCCACACAACAGACCAAGTAATGCTGTCCAACAGCTCACTGATGGTGGCCCTTTAGTTCATTGCTGAGTACAATTATAGCTCTGGGATAAAAACTATTCAGAAAACGTGTGGTCTGAGTTTTAATTGTTCTGTATTTTCTGCCAGAAGGCAATAGTCCAAAAAGATTGCAAGCAGGATGGAAAGAGTCTCTGAGAATGTTATGCAACTTTCTCAAACAGCAAGATTTGAAGATGTCATCCAGGGCTGGTAGCTGGAGTCTGATGAGATTCTGGGCAGTTTTAATGATTCTCTATAGAGCATTTTTGTCTGCTACAGAGCTGCTCCCAGACCATGCAAGAATGTCGTATGTCAGGACACTCTCAATGGTTCCGTGATAATAGGACAGATGCTGAGATAGATTTATCTTCCTGAGCACTCTCAGGAAGTACAGCATCTTCTGTGTCTTCTTCACAAGGCTAATTTTATGACTTGGAACTCAAGGCTCTATCCCAGGTTACCAGAACCATCAGGAGAGGCGTGGTCTCTACAGCCTGCAAAGTGCTCTGTTGGAGAATGTGATTTATGACACACCCTGGGAAGAGGGGGGAAACAGGGTCATAGCTGGACTGTAGACAGTGATGGGATTCAAGTAATTTAACAACCGGTTCTCTGCCCTAATAATTTCTACCACCAACCAGTTTGCCAAACTGTTCAGAAAGTTAACAACCGGTTCTCCCGAAGTGGTGCGAACTGGCTGAATCCCACCACTGGTTGTAGATTACATGGGGCAGAACTGACTTCACTTGGGTACACGCTGACATGTTGCTCCTAATAAATAACTGGATTTCTTTTGAAACTTGGCTCGAGGCTCATGAATTAATTAGGGCCACCCATCGGCACCCTGACAGAGGGCTTAATTCTTCACAAAATGGCTACCTTGGTGTTGTGGCCAGTTATAAACCATCTGAACTGACTGGTTAAAGCAGAAATGGCTGCAAAAAAACAGGATACATTTTTACTGTAACAAAAGCACGGAGCCAGAAATTCTCAGTTCTTTCCAGCTTCTTGGCTGCATCAGCATTTAATACATTTTCTGATCCGCTGAGAACTTTCCCTGGAGAGGAGACAACTTGCTATCTTAATTACATTCTGACAAGTGATGGGAAACAAATCTTCTTACGATACCACTCTTTGCTGGAGACAATCAAATAGAAAAGGTTGTAGAAAAGTAAGAAAGTTTCTGCTTTTGGATTCTCTTTGCCTAGTTTTTTCATTCTTGGGATGGTTGCCTTGGCTTTGAATTAATTGCATGTATCTTACGATTTAAATTGTCTACTTAGCGTCCTAGTATGATTTATGTTATTACTTATTTAGTATCCTACAGTAGTGGCCAAAATTGTGGAAACCTTTTGGGAAAAGTATTTTCTAAAACTAGCTAATAACATCACTTTTTTTTTTTTTGGAGCAGTACCATAAAATTATGTATCAGTGGAAAGATAATTTAATCAAGAATGTAATGCAATAACTTTGATGAAGGATTTGCTATTAGAATAGCAGTTACATTATAAAAAAAATGAAACATGTAGAAAAAACAAGATATACAAAAACGATCCCCATGTCAGTTAATATTTAGTTAGGTAACCTTTAGCATGAATTAAGGCCTTACAACATCTTCCCATGGAGTGAACCAAGTCTTTTAATTTTGCTGCTGTTATCATGTGAAACCAAGATGGAATGATTAACTTAATTTTATTGCTGGATTGCTTCTGATTAACAGGTTTCTTTAGTTGGCTCCCTAGATTTTCAGTTGGGTGAAGGTCTGGGCTATTCTCAGGTCATTCCAGCAGTGGAATAGGATTATCTTGAACCTCCAAAAAAAAAAGTGATGTTATTAGCCATCAAACCTCCAAAACACACTTTTCCCAAAAGGTTTTCACAATTTTGGCCACTACTGTATGACTATCACTAAATGTTGAATCATATGATTTATGATGAATGTATTTTTACAATGATGATGATCATGATTTATCACTGATTCCTTGCATGTATATTGAGAGCTTATGCACCGGAGACAAATTCCTTGTGGGTCCAATCACACTCAAATGACACAACCCAACTTCTCCCTAGGACTAGAACTGGATCACTACGGAAAAGTGATGAAGCTCCCACAACTTCTGAAGGCAACTTCTGTTCCATGGGTTGATTGTTCTCACGGTCAGGAAAATTCTCCTTATTTCTAGGTTGAATCTCTCCTGGATCTATTTCCATCCATTATTCCTTGTCTGGCCTTTGGGTGCTTTGGAAAATAGCTTGACCCCCTCCTCTCTCTGGCAGCCCCTCAAATATTGGAAGACTGCTATCCTGTCTCCCCTGGTCCTTCTCTTCACTAGACTAGCCAGGCCCAGTTCCTGCAACAGTTCATCGCATGTTTTAGCCTCTAATCATCCTGGTTGCTCTTCTCTGCACTTTTTCCAAAATCTCGACTCTCAGCAAGAGATATAACAGAAGGACATGTCAAAAAATTTGAGGAGTCATGGAAATAAATTTTTCACTGCGTGGAAAGGGAATATATTCATAATTGACATTAAGGTAACTGATTTTATTTATTCATTCATCTAATTTATATAGCCACCAGAGGTGGGTTTCAGGAGGTTCTGACCAGTTCTGGAGAACCGGTAGCAGAAATGTTGAGTAGTTCGGAGAACCGGTAGTAAAAAATTCTGACTGACCCCACCCTCATCTATTCTCTGCCTCCCAAGTCCCAGCTGATCAAGAGGAAATGGGGGATCTTGTAGTAACCTTCCCCTGGAGTGGGAAGGGAATGGAGATTTTAGAGTATCCTTCCCCTGGAATGGAGTGGGAATGGAGATTTTACAGTATCCTTCCCCTGCCATGCCCACCAAGGCATGCCCACCAAGCCAAGCCATGCCACCAAGCCACAGCCACAGAACCGGCAGTAAAAAAATTTGAAATCCACCACTGATAGCCACCCATCCCACCTAACAAGTTTCTCTGGGCAACATACTACTATGTAAAGCAGAATTAATTCTCGTTTACATTATATCAAATATATACCGTATTTTCCGGCGTATAAGACGACTGGGCGTATAAGACGACCCTCCTCAGAGCCATTTAAGGCTCGTCAGAGCCTTATGGCCTGGTCTGTCTGGTTACAGGAGAATGAAACCCGGCGTATAAGACGACCCCTGACTTTTGAGAAGATTTTTGTGTGTTAGAAAGTAGTCTTATACGCAGGAAAATACAGTATATATATATATATATATATATATATATATATATATATATATATATATATATATATATATATATATTCAAAATATATATATATATATTTTCTGAGGTTTTCGCGGGTGTTTGTATGTAGGTCTTCAGTTATTTGGGTCTTCTCCCGCGTAGAATTGGAAGTATCTTGGTGACGTTTCGACGAAGTCTCATTCGTCATCTTCAGCCGAGAACACCAGCCGAATGAGACTTCATTGAAACATTGCCAAGATACTTCCAATTCTACGCGGGAGAAGACCCGAATAACTAAAGACCTACCTACCTACCTACCTACCTACCTACCTACCTACCTATATATATATATATCTGCTAGCTTCAACTATTTTCTTTCCTTAGATCTTTTGTCCCAAAAGATTAGGCATAGCTACAGACATTTAAGTGCTATCAATGAAAAAAATGATCCATGAAAAAGAAGCTTTCTTCTCCCAGTAAAACTTACCTTATGTCATTCCACAGATCACTACCACAATGGAATGGTATGTTCAAGTGTCTGTTCATTCAGGGACAGAAGTCATTTATTTATCTGTCCTTCTTAGAGTGGGGAGAAAATTATTCTCACATTTGGTGAGAATGGAGATTTTACAATATCCTTCCCATGGAGTGGGGTGGGAATGGAGATGTTACAGTATCCTTCCCCTGCCATGCCCACTAAGCCACACCCACAGAACCAGTAGTAAAAAAATTTGAAACCCACCACTGATTCAAACAATGATTTGGTAAGTTCTTAAAAAATAAAAAAGCTTGGGGGGGGGGGGGAGAAAACAAAGACAATCCTCCTCTTCCTCCTTCTCCCAATCAGGAAGCTTATTTAGTCTCTTAAATATTCAAATCCCAAATCCCAGAACGATCCCAGATCATTCTGCCTCTCTGCAAGCCCAAATCCATCAAGCGGAAGTAGACAACCATGAGAAAGGTGAGACTAGTTCCTCAACTTCCTTCCTTCCATTCCAGCCATCTGAACACGTTCTCCTTCTTCTCACGCCTTTAGTTTTTGGCAAAAGGATGTACCTACCAGTGGATTTGGAAGAAGGAAACCATAGTCTTCAGAAATATGAAATCTCTTCAGTGTGAATGTCAGCTTCTGTTTTGCATGATGCGTAGAGTTCTCCATTCTTATGAGATTTGACAGCCAGACTTGGGAATTTGCAGCCTACTGAATTTGGGATGCTCAGAACCCCACAGTAACTGCTGACTAAGACAACCGTACTAGTAACTATTAGTAGATCTTGATTAGGTGAAGCGTTTCCTCTGCTCCTCATAGCCCCAGACCTTTGGCCTGTTGAATGTCACTGACCAATGATCAGTGGAGCTGGATAAACATCTGGGAGGTGCGCTGATAACACCTTCAATAGGCCAAATTCAGAAAAGAATTCAGAAGGGATGGAAGAATCTACAAAGTGAATCATTAAGGGCAAAAAGAACTGCCAACTAAAACAAAAGGAATACAGAATTCAGAATAACAGAGTTGGAAGGTGAGGTACTACTACCACTCTATAAAGCCTTAATAAGACACCTAGAATTACACTTAGAATACTGCATCCAGTTTTGGTCCCCACACTATAAGAAAGGTGTTGAGACTCTAGAAAGAGTGCAGAGAAGAGCAACCAGGATGATGAGGGGACTGGAGGCTAAAACATATGATGAATGGTTGCAGGAACTGGGCGTGGCTAGTCTAGTGAAGAGAAGGACCAGGGGAGACAGGATAGCAGTCTTCCAATATTTGAGCGGTTGTTACAGAGAGGAGGGGGTCAAGCTATTTTCCAAAGCACCCAAAGGTCAGACAAAGAACAATGGATGGAAACTGAACAAGAAGAGATTCAACCTGGAAATAAGGGGAAATTTCCTGATAGTGAGAACAATCAACCCATGGAAGAGAAGTTGCCTTCAGAAGTTACGAGAGCTTCATCACTGGAAGCTTTCAAGGAGAGACTGGATTGCCATTTGTCAGAAGTGGTGTAGGGTCTCCTGCTTGGGAGGGGGGTTGGATTAGATGAACTACAAGGTCTCTTCCAACTATTGTTCTCTTCTCTTCTCTTCTCTTCTCTTCTCTTCTCTTCTCTTCTCTTCTCTTCTCTTCTCTTCTCTTCTCTTCCATTTAGATCTTCAAGTCTAACCCCCTGTTCAAGTAGAAGACCCGATACCATTCTGGATACATGGTTATCCAATGTCTTCTTTAAAAACTCCATTGATGGAGCACTCACAACTTCTGAAGGCAAGCCATGCCACTGATTAATTGTTCTCACTGTCAACAAATTTTTCCTTAGTTCTAGATTGGATCTCTCTTTGATGAACTTCTACCCAGTGTTTCTTGTCCTGCCCTCAGGTACTTTGGGGATTACATGGACCCCGTCTTCTCTATGACAGCCCCTCAGATATTGAAAGACTGCTATCATGTCACCTCTAGTGCTGTTTTTCGTTAAACTTCACATACCTAGTTACCTCAATTGTCCATCATTTAGTTCATCCTCCAGTCCAGACTCTTCCCATCCTGCTTACAATCTTTTTGGACTGTTGCCTTCTGGCAGAAGATACGAAACAATTAAAACTCAGACCACATGTTTTCTGAATAGTTTTTATCCCAGAGCTATAATTGCACTCAACCAAGAATTAAAGGGCCACTATCAGTGAGCTGTTGGACAGCATTACTTGGTCTGTTGTGTGGATGTTTGGGTAGTTTAGGGGTGGAGAATTGTGGTGGGTGGGAGTGTGTTTGGGGATTGTTATGTGTTTTGGACCTGGTCTTTGGGTGTTAAGTGAATTTCGTTGTATGGGTATATTGTGAATACACGTACAATGACAATGAAGTTATTTGTTTATTTATTCATTTATTATTTATTTATTTATATCTGCAAGAGGGACCTAAAGGCCCTGGGAATGGACATTAATAACTGGGAAACCTTGACCTCCGATCGTTCAGCTTGGAGGCTAACGACGCAGCTTGGCCTTCTCCAATTCGGAGAGACCCTTGTTCGGCAGGCTGAGGCAAAGAGGCAGTCCCGGATCCAGCAAAATCTGGGGGGTGGCCGGGGACAGAATATATCTGCCTTCAGTGTGGAAGGGATGGCCACTCTCGAATTGGCCTTTTTAGTCACACCAGATGCTGTTTTAGGACCTCTTTCCAAAGCACGATACCATAGTCTCTTGAGACTGAAGATTGCCAATTCAAGTTTTGCAGTTCCTTGATTATAAGGTGTCAGGAATTCTGGAGAAGTTCAGCTGAACTTCTAATTTGGTTATTAAACAGGGCAAATCCTTGTCATCTGATGTCGGCTCCCGGGTAATCCCCATCTCACCTCTGTTTGCCCCTGGAGAATGCTGGATTAAACATTTGTTAGTGTGAATTGCAAAAACACTCTTTCTCCAACACTCGTGTTCTTGTTCTGTAGGACCCCCTAGATAACTAGGGGGGTTGGCAGGCCAAGGGGAGCCAAAGCTCAGCAGCAGAGTCTGGAATTTGCTTACAGCTGTTCAAAGTTCAACCCCTGGCTGCTTCCCGGGAGAAAGGTTGGATGCAGAAAGATGATGGGAAATGATCCCTGCTTGAGACTTTGGAATTCTATTGCTCCCTTCAGGAAATCTTGTGGAAATCTGGACACTTAATCTACGCTGGTTGTTTGCCTATGGCCAAAGGGGCTGCTGAAAGAACATTTTGTATATGCTGATGTAAATATTGAAATGTCAATTCAGAATTGAGGACTAATGTTTAACTAGATTGGGGTTGTCAAACTCAAGGCCCAAGGGGTTGGATCTGGCCCACGGGATACTTAGATCTAGCTCAAAGGGCCACTCTGGAAACAGCAACCCATGGTGCCTCTGCCAGTGAAAACACTTCAGGAGGGCCATGGGTGGCCCTCTCAAACTCTATTTTCACTGGCAGAGGGTTGCAGGAGGCCCTCGCAGCCAGAAACGGAGCTCAGGAGCCTATTTTCACTTCCAGTGTTGAAGCATTCACAACTTCTGGAGGCCAGTTGTTCCGCCGATCAATTGTTCTAACCATCAGGAAATTTCTCCTTAGTTCTTCTCTCCTTGATTAGTTTCTACCCGTTGCTTCTTGTCCTGCCCTCAGTTGCTTTGGAGAATAGCTTGACTCCCTCTTCTTTGGGGCAGCCCCTGAGATATTGAAACACTGCTATCATGTCTCCCCCCTAGTCCTTCTCTTCATTAAACTAGACATGCCCAATTCCTGCAACCGTTCTTTGTATGTTTTAGCCACCAGTGCCCTAATTGTCTTTGTTGCTCTTCTCTGCACTCTTTCTAGAGTCTCCACATCTCCACATCTCAAGTATAAGGCCATGGCTTCCAAACATCTTTACACAAATGTATAAGTACAATTATAAATTTACTTCTTAGTAAGCGTTCATCCTATGCATATTCTACATTTCCATGGCTGGAAGCATTTCATATTGCTCAGGACTGAAGGGAGGACATGGTGGGGAAGGCCAAATGGCTCTTTTGAATGTTTAAGGTTGCTGTCCTAGTTCTTCTTCATAGATAATTCTTGCCAGGGTGGCTGAGTTTCTAAACTGTGAATTTAAAGTGGAATTATATTTTCGTTTAGGTTGATTTGTTGATCTTAAGATGTCCGTGTGCATCTTTTCTGGTCTGTTGATGAGGTTGGTGAACATAACCAACCATTTATGAACCGTTTTCCAGTTAATCTATCAACTTTGAAGGACCTGAAGTTAGATTTCTAGATGGGGGTTCTGTATCTTTCTGTAAGAAGGTATATAGCTCGCATGCCTGCTATTTCCTTTGTATTTGCATATCCATTCTGTGAACCTAATGCCATATCTCTTCTACAATATTTGTCTTTGGGAAGAGGAGTGTAATGGTATGTGGGGAAAAACATTGAAGGAGAATAGGAGATGTTGCAGATCAGATAAGAGACAGCCTAGCCCTCAGCTGCATAATAGGAAGGGCAAGGGAAGAGACCCACCTGAAGAAAAGGGAGAACTGTAGCTTCAGATTTGCAAGGTTCTGTTAACTTAGCTGCGCAATAAATTAAAATTAGCAAATCTGGTTGTTTTTCCACATCTGATCTAGCTAGTAAGGGTATCAGGGAGGTGCATTGTCCTAAAAGGGAATGCTTTATACGTGTAATCTTAGATTTATGACCACAACCGAGCCTAATATTTCTGTGGTTAAGCAAGGCAGTTGTTGGTTGAGTTTTGTCCCGTTTTACGATTTTAGCAGAGGTACTAGTCTACCAGGCTTTTTAACTGCTTGCAGACCTGTACCGGTCTACCCATTTGTTCTTGGAGCATTCCAGTCTACTCATTTGTTTTTGGAGGCACTGGTCTATCCATTTGTTTTTGGAGGCACCAGTCTACTCATTCGTTTTTGGAGGCACCGGTCTACTCATTTGTTTTTGGAAGCACCAGTCTACCCATTTGTTTTTCAACCGCACTGCTCTACCACCACACTGCCTTTTAACACTGATCAGCTGTAGGGTGGCCCTTTGAAGCCCCTCGGCAAGAGTTTAAACAGTTTTTTTCCTTCCAGCCGATCAGCTGGGACTCAGGAGGCAGCGAATAGATTGGGGGCGGGGCCAAATAAAAGATAAGAATAATGCAGGGAGGGCCCAGCTCCTGAACAAAGAGAACCAGTTCGGTGACATCATAATGTCACCGCTACTGGCTCAGCCGAACCGGGCCGAACCGGGAGGAACCCACCACTGCTAACATCCCCATGTCCATTACATGGACAAATCAAAGAAGCATCTTTTTTGGGCCAGATTCACTCTACTCTTAACTTACCACATCTTTCCTCTGGCCCACATAATTTTGCCTACACAACCAGCATTTTGGTCATGGTCCTGTAGCATAAAACCATTTTATTGTAGATACTGAACTGTTTGAATAATTATATTACAGTATAAAGAAAGAGATGGAGCGGAGGGGCTCAGACAGAAGGAGGGAGAAAATGGCTTTTGTTTTCCTCAGGAAGGAGATCTTCTGTAGCCCTTTGGAAATTGCTTCACCTTCTGGCAACTTCTGGGGTCACCGCCTATACGCTACAAAAAGAAGAGCAAAAAAAAACCAGAGGAGAGCGTTAGTGGAAATAGACATCAGGTGGAAAATTCGTGCAAATTGGTTGCTGTTGCTTCTCTCCAACATGCCGCATCATCCCTGTGCTATTTCGAACACTTCAAACTCACTAGTTGGGTCTCACATGGAAAATAATCAAAATCTAAAATCTAAGCCGGGAGGCCTATCTCCCAGCTTAGATCCCTGAGGGCCGTCACCAAGATTAGGTTTGCAACGGAAGCGCAGATCATCAATTATGACGTCCAGGCGTGTGGACGGAGCCTCCCATCGCTTTTACTACCGGTTCTATCGAACCGGGCAGAACTGGGAGCAACCCACCGCTGGTATCGGGGCATTTCCCGCCCCCCCCCCTTTGTTAAACCGGGCATGGGCGTGGCCAGTGCGTGATGCATTTGGCCCGCAGGCCGGGACTTTGAGAGCCCTGCTCTGTCATAGGATCTCCTGTTTGAGCAGGGGGTTGGACTAGAAGACCTCCAAGGTCCCTTCCAGCCAGGGGTGAAATCCAACAGGTTCTGACAGGTTCTGGAGAACTGGTAGCGGAAAATTTGAGCAGTTCGGAGAACCGGTAGCAGAAATTTTGAGCAGTTCTGAGAACCGGCAAATACTACCTCTGGCTGGCCCCAGAGTGGGGTGGGAACGGGGATTTTGCAGTATCCTTCCCCTGGAGTGGAGTGGGAATGGAGATTTTGCAATATCCTTCCCCCAGGCGCCTTCATCATCTGCTATGTTTGGTCATGTTTTTTGGGGGGTTTATTACGGTTTGCCCCTGCAATCTTTGGGATTAGTTTATGGCTCCATGTATTAGGCAACCCGGTCCATGGGTTAATTCCCATAATCAACTTAAGGACGCTGTTGAAATTAGAGAACAAGAAGACAAACTATACTATAAGATACGGGACCTATTTTATCAATGGTTAGATAAAAAAATATGGGAATTGAAATATGGTAGAGATCTTCACAATACAAGAATTGTAGAACTATGTGAAATATAACATAAAGAGATATTATTACTGGATAGATTCAGGAGGAGGAAATGAATGTTATAATAAAAATTACCGTATTTTCCGGCGTATAAGACGACTGGGCGTATAAGACGACCCTCCTCAGAGCCATTTAAGGCTCGTCAGAGCTTTATGGGCTGGTCTGCCTGGTTACAGGAGAATGAGACCCGGCGTATAAGATGACCCCCGACTTTTGAGAAGATTTTTGTGTGTTAGAAAGTAGTCTTATACGCAGGAAAATACAGTAACTCAAATTATAGAACATTTTGAATAATAATGAGGGGAGAAATAGCCATAGTCAAATAAATGATTAGTCATGATAATAATACTGTATATAGATATTTATTAGGTCGATGATGTGACAATTTAGGTAAACTGTAAAATTGTAAGCTATCAATTTGGTGAATGATGCACAAAAGACTTGTAACCACCCAAAACACTGTTTGTAATTGAAGATGGTTTTATGTTTAGTTCAGTTTAGTTTATTTCGGATTTATATACCGCCCTTTCTCCCAAAAAGGGACTCAGGGCGGTGAACAGCCAGAAAATTAAAATACATAAAATACAAAAGTTATAAGGAACTAAAAAGAATAAATTAAATCCTTGGCTTCTCAATTTAAAACCCCCAAATCCATAAAATTCCAATTTAAAATCCCGAATCCATATAATTTAAAAACTCTATTAAAAAACCCTTTGGGCTAGGCCGGTTTGTTGGAATAGGTAAGTCTTTAGGGCCTTATGGAAAGTGCAAAGGTCCGGGATCAAATGTACACTAGGGGGCAGCTCGTTCCACAGGGCAGGTGCCCCCACAGAGAAGGCTCTCCTCCTGGGGGCCGCCAGCCGACATTGTTTGGCTGAAGGCACCCTGAGGAGGCCCTCTCTGTGAGAGCGTATTGGACGGTGGGAGGTTATCGGTAGCAGAAGGCGGTCTCGTAAATACCCCGGCCCTACGCCATGGAGCGCTTTAAAGGTGAGAACCAACACCTTGAAGCGCACCCGGAAGACCACCGGAAGCCAGTGCAGCTCGCACAGGAGAGGTGTCACGTGGGAGCGCCAGGTTGCTCCCATAATCACCCGCGCGGCCGCATTATGTATGTTTGTTTTAAAAAAAATTGTTCAAAAAAAACCCACACACCTTAAGTACACTGAATGTAACCATTGACTGAATTATTTATTGCGATTTGTATGCCGCCCTTCTCCCAAAGGACTCAGGGTGGCTTACAAGGTGAAAGCTATTCATGACGAAGATAAAACAATTTGCAAATCAGGACAGTGTCCTTTGCTTTCTTACTGAGAATTACCGGAACCTGACAGTCGCCTTTTCGGTGAACTGAAATTTTGAATAATCTGAATAATTAATTTCAAATTAATTTTGAATAGTCACTAAATGAAGTGTTGTAAGTTGAGGACAACCTGTACTTGAACGTAGCTGAGAGTGGAAATAGAATAAAATAGAATGGAATGGAATGGAATGGAAGGGAAGGGAAGGGAAGGGAAGGGAAGGGAAGGGAAGGGAAGGGAAGGGAAGGGAAGAGAAGAGAAGAGAAGAGAAGAGAAGAGAAGAGAAGAGAAGAGAAGAGAAGAGAAGAGAAGAGAAGAGAAGAGAAGAGAAGAGAAGAGAAGAGAAGAGAAGAGAAGAGAAGAGAGCCGCTGTGATTCCTCTCGGCCAGGGCTTCTCATGGCCAACTGTTTGTGATGTTGCTTTCCCCACGTTCTTTTGTAATTATGTTTGTATTTTGGTCTGTGACCGCAAATAAAAGTATATAGAGTAGAGTAGAGTAGAGTAGAGTAGAGTAGAGTAGAGTAGAGTAGAGTAGAGTAGAGTAGAGTAGAGTAGAGTAGAATAGAATAGAATAGAATAGAATAGAATAGAATAGAATAGAATAGAATAGAGAGTAGAGTAGAGTAGAGTAGAGTAGAGTAGAGTAGAGTAGAATAGAATAGAATAGAATAGAATAGAATAGAATAGAATAGAATAGAATAGAATAGAATAGAATAGAATAGAATAGAATAGAATAGAATAGAATAGAAATTAGGATAGAAATTAGGATAGAATGGAATGGAACAGAACGGAACGGAACAGAACAGAACAGAACAGAACAGAACAGAACAGAACAGAACAGAACAGAACAGAACAGAACAGAACAGAACAGAACAGAACAGAACAGAACAGAACAGAACAGAACAGAACAGAACAGATCATTTGGAAGGGACCTTGGGGATCTTTTAGTCCAACCCCCTGCTTAGGCAGGAAACCCAACACCATTTCAGACAAATGGTTATCCAACCTCTTCTTAAAAACTCCCAGTGTTGGAGCATTCACAGCTTCAAGGAGCCTGAGTAGCATAGGGGGCTAATGCCTCCTACTAAAGGCAGCAATTAACCTCTAGCTGCCTGCAATTTCTGCGAGTTCAATCCTAGCCAGGCTCAAGGTCAACTCAGCCTTCCATCCTTTCTAAGGTGGGTAAATTGAGGACCCAGTTTGTGGGGGCAATAAGCTGACTTTGTATAAAATATACAAAAGTATGAAGGCTATTGCTTAACGCATTGTAAGCCGCCTGAGTCTCCGGAGAAGAGCGGCATATAAATCAAATTTAAAAAAAAAGTTGTTCCACTGATTAATTGTTCTCAGTGTCCAGAAATTTCTCCTTAGTTCTAGGTTGCTTCTCTCCTGGATTAGTTTCCACCGATTGCTTCTTGTCCTGCCCTCTGGTGCTTTGGAGAATAGCTTGACTCCCTCTTCTTTGTGGCAGCCCCTGAGATATCGGAACATTGCTATCATGTCTCCCCTGGTCCTTCTTTTCATTAAACTAGATATGCCCAGTTCCTGCAACCGTTCTTCATATGTTTTAGCCTCCAGTCCCCTAATCCTCCTTGTTGCTCTTCTCTGCATTCTTTCTAGAGTCTCAACATCTTTTTTACATCATGGCGACCAAAACTGGATGCAGGATTCTTAGTGTGGCCTTACCAAGGCCTTATAAAGTGGTATTAACACTTCATGTGGTCTTGATTCTGTCCCTCTGTTTATGCAGCCCAGAGCTATATTGGCTTTTTCAGGCAGCTGCTGTTCTCAGAAATGGGACCAGAGTACCATTCTCATACAGGGAGACCTCGCCTTAGGATCACAATTGAGCTCAACATTTCTGCTGCTAAGGGAAACCTTTGTTCAGTGAAGGTGGGCTCCCCCTCTTACGATTTTTCTTGCCACCGTTGTTAAGTGAATCGCTACAGTTACTAAGCTAGCGGCGTAAAACGAATTGGGGCTTCCCCGTTGACTTTGCTCGTCAGAAGGTCGCAAAAAGGGGGATCACATGACCCTAACCCCAGGACTCTGCAACCGTCATAAACATGAGTCGGTTTGCCAAGAGCCTGAATTTTGATAACATGACCATGGGGATGCGGCAATGGACGTAAGAGTGGGAAACAGTCATAAGTCACTTTTTTTTCAGGGGTATCGGGACTTCAAAGTGCGCTTCAAGGTGTTGGTTCTTACCTTTAAAGTGCTCCATGGCTTAGGACCTGAGTACTTATGAGACCACCTGCTGCAACTGATAACCTCCCACCAACCAATACAGAGTAGGCCTACTCATAGTACCATCATTAAAACAATGTTGTCTGTTGTGGCCCTGTGCTCTGAGCCTATCCCATTGGAGGAAGGAAGCTCTGAGCAGGAGGAAGAGGAGCCAGCCAGATCTCCCAGCCCCCCCCCCCCTCTGGCACCATCTCAGGTGCCAGCTGAAAGAGAGCCAAGTAGTGGGGAAACAGGTGTCTCAGATGAGAGTGAGGGAGAGACGTCATTCCTGGACGCACGCCAAAGAAGGCGAGATAAACGCTTACAGCAGCTGTGGAGACGCATGAGGGAATAGACCTGAGTCACTGGACTGGAGTCACAGGATCAATGAGTCACTGGACCACACCCAGAGCCTATATAAGACAGGAGGGTGGTTCATGATCTCTGTGATGAACAAAAATGCAATCTAGTAGTCTTTGGAGCTAAAAGAACAGATTTTGGCAAAGCTACGTAGGTGATTTTCTTTTTGTGAACTAATAAAGCCCTTGGCAGACGGTGTGCATATCGCTGCCAAGTTTGAGATAAGAACTGTGGAGTGTGCCAAGTGCTTCTTAACCCTCGACTGGCTGTGTTTTTGTGGGTCTCTGTAGGGGGGGACAGATCAGTTGTCTAGTAGTTCCAAGGGAAAGAGCCTTCTCTGTGGGGGCTCTTACTTTTTGGAACAAAATACCCCCTGGAATACGAATAATCCCAGATCTTTGCACTTTCCGACGTGCCCTGAAGACTTTTCTGTTTCAACAAGCAGGTCTAGCATAAACATCTAAATTCTATGCCAGGGTCTTAGCAGATACACTAAGTTGACTCAATTTATTACTTACTGTTTATTTTAAAAAATGTATATGAAATCCTATTCTGTTCACCTCCCTGAGTCCTTCGGGAGAAGGGCGGTATAGAAATTCAATCAATCAATCAATTAATAAACAGTCACTAAATGAATGGTGGTAAGTGGAGGGTGACTTATATTCCCAAACAGGTCGGGCGGTCAACTCTCCAAGCATGGATACTGAGCTTAGCATTCTCTCCAACGCTCGGAATTACCGCTGAGTTTAGAATTGTCCCAATGGAGAGATGGAGGGTTTTTCCAGAGGCACCTGGAATCCCTGGCCAGGTGAATGCACTGAGCCATGGCCCTCCCCACTTAGCCAAGCCAGAAGGAAAGAGGGACAGGTGCAGAATGAAGCATCAGAAATCTACCTTGCAGTCTCTGACTGGTGGCCTTCCGGAAATTTCGATCTGAAAAAGGAGAAAAGATACACATTTTTTAAAATAATCCCTTTCAGGGTAGGGTAGGGTATGGTAGGGTAGGGTAGGGTAGGGTAGGGTAGAGTAGAGACAATCAATTTAACCATTACTTCTTTTATTTTTAGAGTAGAGTAGAGTAGAGTAGAGTAGAGTAGAGTAGAGTAGAGTAGAGTAGAGTAGAGTAGAGTAGAAAATGGAATGGAATCAAAATCAAAATCAAAATCAAAATCAAAATCAAAATCAAAATCAAAATCAAAATCAAAATCAAAATCAAAATCAAAATCAAAATCAAAATCAAAATCAAAATCAAAATCAAAATCAAAATCAAAATCAAAATCAAAATCAAAATCGAATGGAATAGAAATAGAAATAGAAATAGAAATAGAAATAGAAATAGAAATAGAAATAGAAATAGAAATAGAAATAGAAATAGAAATTGGAATGGAATGGAATGGAATGGAATGGAATGGAATGGAATGGAATGGAAGGGAAGACTGGAAGAATGGCTGCTGCTGGACACAGCTGGCTCATGTTTAAGTGATAGGATCCCACTTCTTCCCCCTGTGTGTCTTGCGCCCTTCCTCCCCTTCTTGTCAACTTCAAACCGATTTTAGTGTTACTATTCATTGTTTTAATGTTTCCTATTGTTATTTTTAATTGATCGTTAAATGCCTATAGTCACCTCTAAGTGAGAATGGCAACATGAGAGAGAGAGAGAGAGAGAGAGAGAGATTATAGATGGATGGATGAGAGAGAGAGAGAGAGACAGACAGACAGACAGACAGACAGTCAGATGGATAGACAGATGGACAGATGATAGATAGATGATAGATAGATAAATAGATAGTCAGACAGATAGATAGACAGACAGACAGACAGATAAATTATAGATAGATGGATGGACGGATGGATGGATGGACGGATGATAGATAGAAGATAGATAGATAGATGATAGATAGATAGATAGATAGATAGATAGATAGATAGATAGATAGATAGATAGATAGATAGATGATAGATAGATAGATAGATAGATAGATAGATAGATAGATAGATGATAGATAGATAGATAGATAGATAGATAGATAGATAGATAGATGATAGATAGATAGATAGATAGATAGATAGATAGATAGATAGATAGATAGATAGATAGATAATGGATGGATGGACGGATGAATGGATGATAGATAGATGATTGATTGATTGATTGATTGATGATAAATAGAAGATAGATAGATAGACAGACAGACAGACAGATAGGTGGATGATAGATGGATGGATAGATCGATGATAGATGGATAGATAGTAATAGATAGATTAGATAGATAGATTAGATAGATAGATAGATAGATAGATAGATAGATAGATAGATAGATAGATGATAGATAGATGATGATAAATAGATAGATAGACAGACAGACAAGATAGGCAGGCAGACAGACAAAGAGTGCTCCCCACAACAGTCATCCAGGTTTTCAAAGGCAAAATATTCTTCCCATTTCATCTTCCCTCCCCCCAAAGGAAGACTGTTGAGCAAGGGGTTGGACTAGCAGACCTCCGAGGTCCCTTCCACCAACTCTTGCGTGATTCTGCGATTCTGAGAAGATTGTGCTTAAAATTCTAGTCCCGCTGCTTTACCCTTCCGTATCGTATTCTTCCTCCTCGTCTTTTTCCTCCTCCACACTGGGGTGTAATAAAGCTTGTCTCAGTTTGATGGCCAAGATGATGGCGCCAATCACAACAGGAAGAAAGACGAAGAATCCAACAAGAAGCCAGTTTCTTGTTGAAAACGGTTTGGGTTGATTATTGCTCCGGACTAAAACTAGAAAAGAAAGAACTGCAATGGAAAATTCTCCTAACGAAAATACATAACTTATCCCTAAAATTCCTTATCCCTTCAGGTCAACAAGTTTTATAAAGCCCCTAAAATGATCAACTGTTTAACGTGAATCCAGAAGGCCATTAGCAAAACTTTTTGTACAACTTTCAATAGAAAAATACAATGCAACTTCGAATCAGGCACAATCCGGGCTCGGTATGACACTCAAACCAAAAGTGGAACTTAAAGCATCATAATAAAATTATACCATCAATAATTTTATTTGTAGCATACATCTCTCCCCAAAAAATCACCTTGCAAAATGGAAAATGGGGCGGAAGGGAAGGGAAGGGAAGGGAAGGGAAGGGAAGGGAAGGGAAGGGAAGGGAAGGGAAGGGAAGGGAAGGGAAGGGAAGGAAGGAAGGAAGGAAGGAAGGAAGGAAGGAAGGAAGGAAGGAAGGAAGGAAGGAAGGAAGGTTTTGATGAGAAAAGAAAGAAGGTCAGGAAGGATGGGAGGGAGGGAGGGAGGGAGGGAGGGAAGGAAGGAAAGGGAAAGAAAGAGAGAAGAGGAAGGAAGGGAGGTTTTGATGAGAAAGGAAAGAAGGTCAGGAAGGATGGGAGGGAGGGAGGAAGGAAGGGGAAAGGAAGGGAAGGAAAAAGAAAAGAGAGGAAAAGAAGAAGAAGGAAGGAAGAGAAGAGAAGAGAAGAGAAGAGAAGAGAAGAGAAGAGAAGAGAAGAGAAGAGAAGAGAAGAGAAGAGAAGAGAAGAGAAGAGAAGAGAAGAGTAAAGAGGAAGGAAAGATTTGATGAAAAAGGAAAGGAGGTCAGGACGGATGGAAGGGAGGGAGGGAGAGAGGGAGGGGAAAGGAAGGGAAGGGAAAAGAAAAGAGAGAAGAAGAAGGAAGGAAGGGAAGGGAAGGGAAGGGAAGGGAAGGGAAGGGAAGGGAAGGGAAGGGAAGGAAGGAAAAAGAGAGAGAAGAGGAAGGAAGGAAGGAAGGAAGGAAGGAAGGAAGGAAGGAAGGAAGGAAGGAAGGAAGGAAGGAAGGAAGGAAGGAAGGAATAATAGCTCTTTTACAAGGGAAGAATGTCTCACTTGGAGCTCTTTTAAAGTAGAAGCAACTAAGAGGTGCATAAGAAAGGATTATTGAAATATGTATAGTCAAAGAAACCAAACAGACTCATTTCCCTCCTCTTTCACAATATTAAACCTTGGGACCCTGTTGGGAAGCCAAATATTGTGTAAAATTCAACGAAAGAAAACCCTACTCCATGTAACTCGCCATGGCCAACTTCCCACTGCCACAGCCGTAGCCAATTCGCTACAGGACAACTCATTGTGGCCAGTTGTCCACGGGACAAGTGTTATACTATATATATAAAAAAAGGAACAGAATAATTAAACAAAGGATGCAAAGATGGGACAAAACGAAATGTGAACGACAAAAATTCAAATATTTTTTGTTATCATTTTAAGTACCGTATTTTTCGGAGTATAAGACGCACTTTTTTCCCGCCTAAAAGGGGGTGAAAATTTCAGTGCATCTTATACACCGAATGTAGCCCCAACCGCCCACAGGCCCCCACCCTTTGGCCTCTGCCTCCCAGTAATTTACCTCCTTGCAGCAAGAAGAAACAGCCCATTTCAGCTTCAGCACAGCCTACTTAGCACAAGCTGATTGTCGGTTGGATCGGCCTCCCGACTCTCAGCTGTTTCAGGCTGCAGGGATTGCCATTGCCTATTGCCGCGCAGGCCTCGGCTGCTTGCTGCAAGGGGGTAAATTGCTGGGAGCGGATTTTTTTTTTCCTTGTGCTAATCAAGCTATGCTGAAAACGAAAATGAAAGTAAAGCAGGATGTTGACTGTTTGCTGCAACGACGCAAAATTGCTGGAAGGCAGAGGCTGATTTCTTTTCCTTGTTTTCCTCACCCAAAAAAGGTAGGTGTGTCTTATAATCCGGAGCCTCTTATACTCCAAAAAATACGGTAATTAAATTGAATGATTGGATTGTCCCGCGGTAGTTGTCCTGTGCCAAGTCGGCCATGGAGAATTGGCTGTGGCAAGTTGGCCGTGCCATCACTGCAGGGCAGATTTAACCGCAACCTCGCCTGTTTTGCTGCAGACTATCCTGCCTGCGACACAAATGTGAAGTACAACTTCTTCTTGTTAAAATACGCAGAAGGGAGGAAACCCACCGCTTCGGAAAGTGCTATCGATGCTTCCTCCTAGGCCTCCTTCGTCGGATACGTCACAGTGAGGGGGAGCCCAGCCTGCGTTGCAGTGACAATTGCCTTTGTTGTTGCACTTCTGAATTGTATCAGAGAAAGAGGAAGGGAAGAAAAACGTATATTATTTCCCCTGATCCCGGGTCACTCTTCCGCTCCAGCATTTCCCACCCACCCCTTCCAATCCTCGGAGACACAGGAATCCTTGATATTTTCGCACCTGATATCCTGCAAGGACTGGCAGTGATGCCCTCACAAAATGGCTGTCAATTTACTGGTACCACCATCCCTTAAATTTCTAACTAACAGATTAACAGAGTTGGAAGGGACCTTGGAGGTCATCAAGTCGGACGCCCCCTGCCCAAGCAGGAGACCATTTCTGACCGATGGCAGTCCAGTCTCTTCTTGAAAGCCTCCAGTGGTGAAGCTCCCACAACTTCTGAAGGCCACTTCTATTCCACCGGTTGATTGTTCTCACTGTCAGGAAATTCCTCCTTATTTCCAGGTTGAATCTCTCCTTCTTTAGTTTCCATCCATTATTCCTTGTCTGGCCTTTGGGTGCTTTGGAAAATAGCTTGACCCCCTCCTCTCTGTGGTAGCCCCTCAAATATTGGAAGACTGCTATCCTGTCTCCCCTGGTCCTTCTCTTCATTAGATCAGCCATGCCCAGTTCCTGCAACCATTCATTGTATGTTTTAGCCTCCAGTCCCCTAAGCATCCTGGTTGCTCTTCTCTGCACTCTTTCTAGAGTCTCAACATCTTTTTTATAGTGTGGTGACCAAAACTGGATGCAGTACTCTAGATGTGGTCTTACTACGGCTTTACAGAGTGGTATTAGTACCTCCCTTGATCTTGATTGTATCCCTCTGTTAATGCAGTTTAGGACTGCATTGGCTCTGAAAGCAAGTCTTTCTCCTGGTGGATTGTTCTCACTGTCAGAAAATGTCTCCTTATTTCCAGGTTGAACCTCTCCTTGGTCAGTTTCCATCCATGGTTCCTTGTCTGGCCTTCAGGTGCTTTGGAAAAGAGCTTGACTCACTCCTCTCTGTGGCAGTCCCTCAAATATTGGAACAGCGCTATCATATCGCCCAGCAAAAATTGCTTTACCCTTCACCCCAAAGGAGTGATCATTTGCCGGTCCTCAAAAGGGACATGCCCTATAATTGCCCCAGGAGAAGGCATGATGGTGAAATCAATGTAGGTGTGCAACAGTGAACAATCCCTTTTGACGCTCCAGATTTTATTATCAACTCACTCCTTTCCCGTGGCACATTTTTGCTGCATCACAGGTTGTTCTGATTACGGCTCGATTTACGCACTTCTGATTCATGCAAATCTTAAAAGAGGAAAAAGAGAAACGGAGGCTGAAACAAACAAACTAAAATTTGAAAAGCAACGATTTGACAAAATGAGAGGCCGAAGCTTCTGATGAAGGAAACGGTAGGATTAAATGGTGGAATTAAGAGCCCTCTGGGATGACTTGGCTCTTAGAAAGATAGAAAAGGCAGAAAACAGCCAGTGGGCCATCAAGTCTGTCCTTTGAGTTTTTTGTTTGTTTGTTTGTTTGTTTTCTTTTTAATTAATTATTTTTGGTCCATTACACAGTCAGCCAGAGGTTCAGAACAGATTTAGCATTTTTTTTCCCAGCCTATCGAGTTCTTCCCAAGGACCTGGGAGAGGCCGATAAGGATGTTTCAGATATATGGTAGTGGGTTTTTTTTAATCATTTATTTTATTGTTGTTGTTGCTGTTGTTGTTGTTACTTTATTTATTTATTTTAACACCTCCCCTCCCTCCCTGATGATAGACATGTGCTCATTCCAAGCATATTTAAACTTGGACTGGGATAACTTGCCACAGGACAATTCAGAGCAGCTAGCTCTCTGCAAGGAAGGAATCAAGCTCAGAGAGCACAAGGACCCCACATAAAATATTTCGCTAAATAAAATCTACAGAAGCAGAAATAGAATATCATTCAGCAGTAGTGGCAAGGGAAGTTGTATGTGAGTGTGTACTGCGTATATGTGTATGTGTATGTGGGGAGGGGAGAGAGAAAGTGAGAGAGAAAGAGAGAGAGGAGGAGGAAGGGAGGGAGAAAGAGAAAAAAAGAGAAAATGAGAATACGAGAGAGACAAAGAGAGAGAGAAAGAGGGAGAGAGAGAAAGAGAAAAAGAGAGAGATAAATAGAGAGAGAAGAGGGAGAGAAAGAGAGAGGGAGAGAGGGGAAGAGAGAGAGAAAGAGAGGGAGAAAGAGAAAGAGAGACAAAGAGAGCGAGAGAGAGAAAGAGCTGGAGAGAGAGAGAAAGAGGGAGTGAGAGAAAGAGAAAAAGAGAGAGATAAATAGAGAGAGGAGAGGGAGAGAGAGGGAGAGGGAGAGGGAGAGAAGGGAGAGAGAGAGAAAGAGAGGGAGAGAGATATATATATAAAGAAAGGAAAAAGAGAGAGATATAAATAGAGACAGAAAAGAGAAAGAGAAAGAGAGAAAAAGAGATATACAAATAGAGAGAGAAAAGAGAGCAAGAGAGAGAGAGAAAGAGAGAGAAGAGAAAGAGATAGAGACAGAGAGAGAGAGAGACAGAGAGACAAAGAATGAATCAAAGCCTGTCCTCTGATCAACCAAAGCCAAGCAACATTTTGACTTTTTGGATCCCCTTGGGGTAGAAGAACCATCTTGGAAGAAAAATAGTTGATCCCTTGTGACAAGCATCTAAGCCAGACCTGTTATCCGACACCTCAGATGGCTTTTGAATTTTTCCCAAATTCAAACCTCTACCTTATTTTCTCCACAGACGGTCCCATCGTGAATCAGAAACGGGTCTTTTATTCCCGGCCCCTTCAAATAATCTAAAGTGACGCACAAGCGATTCTGCACTTTGGCGTAAATGATGGCGGCGTTTTCCAAAAAGAAAGGGACTCTGTTCGGATAGTCGCAAACCAGTTTTCCACACCTCAGATCTCTGCGGACGGAATATAAAGAAACAGAGAGTGGGGCACAGTTTCACATCCGCTACCGGCGTCCCGTAGAAGAAATATTCTAACCTCGGCCAACATAACGGTGGGTTTGTTTTGAGGATAGATGAACGTTTTTTGTTCGTTCCTCTTTTTTGGCTGTTTAAGCAGGAGATCCTACACCCATGATGGCGAACCTACGGGTGCCACAGGTGGCACATGGAACCATAGCAGTGGGCACACGCGCTCAGCTCCGACACACATGCGTGTGTCAGCCAGCTGATTTTCGGGCCTTCTGGGCCCAGTGTGTCAGGAAACACATTGTTTCTGGCCTCCGGAGGGCCTCTGGGGGGCTGAAGAAGGCTGTTTTTGCCCTCCCCAGGCTTCTAGAAAGGCTCTGGGGCCTGGGGAAAGCAAAAGACGGGCCTACCGGGCCCACCGGGCCTACACTATTTCTGACAGATGGCAGTCCAGTCTCCCCTTGAAAGCTTCCAGGGATGAAGCTTCCACAACCTCTGAAGGCAAGTGATTCCATTGAATATAGAATAACAGAGTTGGAAGGGACCTTAAAGGTCATCTAGTATAACCCCCCTACCCAAGCAGGAGACCCTACACCGTTTCTGACAGATGGCAGTCCAGTCTCTCCTTGAAAGCCTCCAGGGATGAAGCTCCCACCACTTCCGAAGACCACTTCTGTTCCATGGGTTGATTGTTCTCACTGACAGAAAAATTCTCCTTATTTCTAGGTTGAATCTCTCCTTGATCAGTTTCCATCCATTATTTCTTGTCTGGCCTTTGGGTGCTTTGGAAAATAGCTTGACCCCCTCTTCTCTGTGGCAGCTCCTCAAATATTGGAAGACGGCTATCCTGTCTCCCCTGGCCCTCCTTTCATTAGACTAGCCATGCCCAGTTCCTGCAACCGTTCATCGTATGTTTTAGTCTCCAGGTCCAAATGGGGACGAACTGATAAAAACCCACCACTGACTATCTCACAGCATAACCCTCGGGGGTCTTCAAGAGAGCCCCAATTGTCACAGAGCAGAGCACTTGATTTCTAGTTAGTTTGTGAGTGTGTTGCGACTTACTGCCACTGACAGTCCTGGTATCCTCTTGCAGTCGAACCGCAGTGGCCCATCCTGTCCTTTTGACTGTTAATTTCTTCGTAGCATTGAAGGGAGCCACTTCTCGATTCTGAAAAACACAGCACCAGGTCCAAAGGTTATTAGAGGCAAAAGAGTCCGTCCGAAGCCTAAGAAGACGCATTCTGGTTATTTGTGGGACGGGGATGTTCTGCCCCAGATATGGACCTCAAAGAACAAAATCTACACAAAATCTATACAAAGCTTATTTTACTCAAATAACTCAGCCTTTTTCAACCAAAGGCTGTTAATAAACTGTCTTAACAGCCTAGAAGAATTCTAAGATAAGGTAATCACAGTCTTAGAAGAGTGGGAAGAAAGCCCAGAAGCAATTTTGCGGAGAATCCAGACATGAAGGAGAGTGAACTAAAGTTGTTCCCTACAACTTGCTGCAATCGGGTTTCTTTCTTAAATAGGCTAAGGGAGTGACCAATTAGCCCCAAGCCTTACTCTCGAGGAGACCTCCTCCTGAGGAGCCACTCCTGCCTTTGGGCAGCTCTGTGCGCCCGTGCATCGAGAAGAGGCTCCTCCTCTTCGTCCTCTTCACTTATGGGAGCTTCTGGAGGTTCTGAAGGCCCTGGCTGAATCCCTACCTCTGGCACCACATCTTCTCCAGCCTCCTCACTGTCTGACTCGAACGCCAGCTGCACAGGCTGCTGGCACAGCACCATACCAGCCTCCTCGTTGTCGGAATCAGCTACAATCTGCACAGGCTGCTGACGGGCCACAACGGGGTGGTGGTGGTGGGGCATTTCTGCTGACAGTACTGCTCCCGCCACCCCGAGAAATAAATGGAGGTGGATGTGATAGCACAATGTCACCATGTTTGTAGCACTTCCACACACACTCACAACTGAAAGATGATTGGTTTTAGCAAGCTTTTAGCTCCGGTTGATGGAGGGAGAGCACCATCTATGGGCTTCCTTGTTTTTTTCTTTGACGATGTTTCGCTTCTAGTCCAAGAAGCAGCTGAAGAAGCTTCTTGGATAAGAAGCGAAATGTCTTCATAGAAAAAGACCAAGAAAGTCCAGTTGCCTCTTTGGAAAAAAGCACCTTTGGGAAAAGCTGACCTGGAGGACTGAGAATCTCCATTGACACCCTCTATGGGAATTGCTCCTAATATTTTTTTTTTTTAAGAAAGGGTGCTTTTATCAGCACTAAGAAGTAAATGCTTGAGATAATTTCTTCTTCCCCTGAATAAATTCTGATCAATGCTCCAACCATGAACTCCCCTCTCCCCCCTCTCTCTTTCTCTCTTTCTCTCCCTCTTCTCTCTCTCTCTTCTCTCTCTCTTCTCTTTTTTTCTCTCTACACCCTCTTCTTTCTTTCTCTTCTCTCTCTCTTTCTCTCTCCCCCTCTCTCTTTCTCCCTCTCTCTTCTTTCTCTTCTCTCCCTCCTCTTCTTTTTCTTTACATCCTCTCTCTTTCTTTCTCTCTTCTCTCTCTTTCTCTTTCTCTCATTCTCCCCCTCCCTCTCTCTTCTCTCTTTCTTTCTCTACACCCTCTCTCTCTCTTTCTTTCTCACTTCTCTTTTTCTGTCTCTCTTCTCTTTTTTCTCTCTATACCCTCTCTCTTTCTTTCTCTCTTCTCTCTCTCTTTCTCATTCTCCCCTCCTCTCTTCTCTCTCTCTCTACACCCTCTCTCTTTCTTTCTCTCTTCTCTCTCTTTCTCTCTCCCCCTCTTTCTCTCTTCTCTCTTTCTCTTGTCTCTCTCTTCTCTTCTTTTTCTCTCTATACCCTTTTTTTCTCTCTTCTCTCTATCTCTTTCTTCCCTCTCTTTCACTCTCACACCCCCTCTCTCTCCCCCCCTCTCTTCTCTCTTTCTCTCTTCTTTTCTCTCTACATCTCCCTCTCTCTTTCTTTCTTTCTCTCTCTTTCTCACACATACACACAGCGCTAAAGGAAACCGTCAGGCTTATTCCCTTGAAATTCATCCCCACTTCCACGTTTAAAGACCAGGGGTGAAATCCAGCAGGTTCTGACAGGTAATGGAGAACCGGTAGTGGATATTTAGAGCAGTTTGGAGAACCGGCCAATGCCACCTCTGGCTGGCCCCAGAGTGGAGTGGGAATGAAGATTTTGCAGTATCCTTCCCTCAGGAGTGGGAGGGAATGGGGATTTTGCAATATCCTTCCCCTGCCACGCCCACCAAGCCACACCCACCAAGCCATACCACACCCACCAAGCCACGCCCACAGAACCGTTAGTAAAAAAAATTGAAATTCCACCACTGCCTGGCTTATTCATTCCTTCCCTACCCAAGCTCAGTTCTGCATTCGTTTAGAAAAGCACGGTGGGAAAAGAACAAAGATGGAAATCAAAAGAGATTAAATGGAGAGAACCCGATTATTACGTTGTCCGAATATTTTCCGGCACCATCGATCCGCGCTTTGGCACCTTCCATGCATGCAAATCCCGCTTCGGTGTTCGCACCAGTGTCCATCCTCCACGTAATGGTTTTCCGAGCATTCGGCCGAGGTACCGTTGCAAAACTCTTTGAGATCACAATCAGGGTCCTCCAATTCTCTGCATAAAGTTCCCTTGCCCTTCAACTGCGAGACAGACAAAGAACAAAGGAATTTCTGTCCATTAACTGTAGGCAGGACTGAAGCTTCATACAGGTAGACATCTGAATTTTGGAGAATTAAGGAGAAACTAAATAAAGAGGGACGTGGTGGCTCAGTGCCTAAGATGCTGAGCTTATCGATCGAAAGGTCGGCAGTTCAGCGGTTCGAGTCCCTTGTGCCGTGTAATGGGGTGAGCTCCCGTGACTTGTCCAGCTTCTGCCAACCTAGCATTTCGAAAGCATTTAAAAAAAATGCAAGTAGAAAAATAGGGACCACCTTTGGTGGGAAGGGAACAGCGTTCCTTGCGCCTTTGGCGTTGAGTCATGCCGGCCGCATGACCACGGAGATGTCTTCGGACAGTGCTGGTTCTTCGGCTTTGAAACGGAGATGAGCACCGCCCCCTAGAGTTGGGAATGACTAGCACATATGTGCGAGGGGAACCTTTACCTTTAAACACTGAATTAAAGACAAACTACCTACCAATGAGAACAATTAATCAGTGGAACAGCTTGCCTCCAGGAATTGTGGGCGTTCCGTCACTGGAGGCTTTTAAGAAGAGACTGGACAGTCACTTGTCTGAAATGGACAGGGTCTCCTCCTTGAGCCCCGGGCTGGACTAAAAGACCTCCAAGGTCCCTTCCAGCTC